>CM054136.1:90710708-90786256 GCA_028751875.1 Rapana venosa | reverse complement strand
TCTTTTTTAGTTCTTGGCGGTTCTTGGCAGGTTCTTGGTAAGATCTTGTATTAGTTGTTAATAAGTTCTTGGCAAGTTCTTGATAAGTTGTTGATAAGTTGTTAATAAGTTCTTGACAAAATATTTTATTAGTTATTAATAAGTTGTTGATAAAGTTCTTGACAAGTTCTTGATAGATATTGTTTTAGCATAAATTCACATAATTTTATAGTTTTACCCATCAAAAATAAATTAGTATTACTTTCAGTTTTAGTAGAGAGATAGGGTAAAAGCCGAGTCAAGGTAAACTGCTTAGTTTTTATATAAAACTATGCAAGTTTTTGGTCCGATGAGGGGAAGCCGAATCGGACCAAAAGTTGCCTGGTTTTGGATAAACAGTAAGTGGTTGAGCTTGACTCGGCTTTTACCCTATCTCTGGGTCTCAGAAAGACCTCAGTAAATCCCCATACACTCCTGTGCCTGTGGTGAGTTTGAGCCTTCGGGTGAAAGTGGCTGGAGGAATGTGGTAGTGGTCGCCAGCCTCGCTGGGCGTCTCACTCCCTTTGGTTCCGCGCTGAGCTGTTAATGCCACCATCCTGGGGAATAGCAGGTGGTGTCCTGCATCTGTTAGCTCAGAACATGCACTCTTGAATGCCACATAAGTGATCCACCTGCAGTGCAGGGCCCCTCTGGCTGGTAACCCCACGGTGGTCTGACATTGATAGCCTCCCTGTGGACTTCTGACTCTGAGGATATGACATAACGAATCTGGGTATGGTTGGGGTGAAGAGGTCGAGAGGAGTGGTGATGAAACAGCGAGGCAGGAGGAGAGACAGCAGAAACTGCCTTTATATCAATAATATGTAGACAAGACAAACACGTGAAGAAGACAAACACGCCATCAAAAAGAAACAAAAAATAGAACAAAAACAAAGCTAAAAAAATATAACAACCAAAACCAAACAAAGCAAAAAGACAAAGCCAACAAAAACCAAACCAAAAAGACAAAGCCAACAAAACCAAACCAAAACCAGCTCACCTCATTGCTGGACAGAGAGGAGTTGCCGGACTGAGTGCCACACCTTCCTCCCTCCTCCTCCTCCTCCTCCCCCTTCACCTCTGAACCCCCCTCACCCCCAGCAGCAGGTGAGGTCATGTTGGCAGCAGAGCCAGGGCTGAAGGAGGCATTGAAGGCCGCAGCAGCAGAGGTGGTGCTGGGTCCAGTAACAGCAGTAACATCAGCAGTAACAGCAGTAACATCAGCAGCATCAGCATGGTGCTGGGCGGCGAGGTGGACTGCCGTGTGGTTGATCATGCACACCATGGCCACGCTGAGGTTCACCCTCATGGCGTACACGTTCAGGAACCCCCAGAACCCCATCAGCGCCAGCACCAGCCGGCAGGAACCCCACAGCGGCGTGGGTTCTGGTGGGGTGACAGGGCAGAGTTTGACATGAGTGTAGGAGGGAGGGGGGAGGAGGGGAAGAGGTTGAAGTGGGAGGGGTCAGAATAGCCAAGCGGTCTGCACATCCTTCATCTAAAGCCGCACACCTAGGTTCCCTGTGCCAGTGAATGCCTTTCTTGTGCAGATGTGAAATGTAGACAGTGAGGGAGACAAGACCAGCGATGGCTGATGCTGTACATGATACTGGTGACGTATGGGTGATGGCTTCAGTGCATGTCGGTACTCTTTCTGTTTGTCTTTTTTCCTTTGCAGGGGAATGGCTACTTTGTAAACACCTAGGACTTTTATTATAATTATATTACTTGTCATAAATGAAATTTCTTACTATCATTTAGAGCAATAGGCATAATTGAGAATAAAAGAAAGACATTCTGAACAAGTCATCCTACTGAGCTAATTCAAGATGCTTTAAATAATTATCATGAGGAAATGAACTTAACATGTAAGTACAAAGTTTTCTTCAAACCATTTTGGCTTTTCCAATACACTTTTCACAAAGAGTTTGTCTTTCTTTAACAACGTTAGGAGGATCAAAGATATAATGAAATCCATCCCCTATTTCATAAGGATGACATATTGAGTGATGTGTCTCTTCAAGAGGAATGGTCAAAACTCTTCCTGTTGGGCAGTTTGTGACTGAATCTTTCAAACATGACACCACTTACAGTTAACCTTTCAAACACCACACCACTTACAGTTAACCTTCCTAACACCACACCACTTACAGTTAACCTTTCAAACATGACACCACTTACAGTTAACCTTCCAAACACCACACCACTTACAGTTAACCTTTCAAACATGACACCACTTACAGTTAACCTTCCTAACACCAACCCATTACAGTTAACCTTCAAACATGACACCACTTACAGTTAACCTTTCAAACACCACACCACTTACAGTTAACCTTTCAAACACAACACCACTTACAGTTAACCTTTCAAACACCACACCACTTACAGTTAACCTTTCAAACACCACACCACTTACAGTTAACCTTCAAACACCACACCACTTACAGTTAACCTTCCAAACACCACACCACTTACAGTTAACCTTTCAAACATGACACCACTTACAGTTAACCTTTCAAACACCACACCACTTACAGTTAACCTTTCAAACACCACACCACTTACAGTTAACCTTCCAAACACCACACCACTTACAGTTAACCTTTCAAACATGACACCACTAAAGCAGATTTTAGTCTGTAACTGTTGTACAATCTTTTTTTCCGTTAAGTGACCAAAAGGAACTCTATATGTACTGATGTTTCAGACACTGGACTACCTTACTCTTCATCTTTCAATGCAGGAATTGAAAATCAATTTATTGAATCACACACACACATACACACAACACACACACGCACGCACGCACGCACACACACACACACACCACACCCAACACACACACACACACACACACACACACACACACACACACACACACACACACACACACTACCGACTGACCAATGTACAGAGATTTACGGCGTTTTTCAATCACTGAACGGATGCTGGCCATGGACAGCTTGGAGCGGGAGGTCGGCAGACTTCTGCCAGGAGAGGAGGAGGAGGGAGGAGGAGGGGGCATCAGCAGAGGAGGAGGGGGGGGGAGGTCCCGGGTTGAGCTCGACGTCCCCACACAGAAGCAGCAAGGAGTACAGCCACAGCAGTGGCCTCACTGCTCTCTCCGCCATTCTCTCTGTCTCTCTCTCTCTGCTTGTGTTACACTGTCCTCTCTCTCTCTCTCTTTCTCCCCCAGCCCTCTCTCTTTCTGTGCAAATCTGGAGGAAGAATGCTCATGGAACTTATGGACTGAATGTAAAGAATAGCTAGCCACCTGACGTTAAAAAAGGAGATTTAAGGGAAAGACTTTCAATGTTGTTTCCAAGAGATGTCACTCAGTGCACTCACTGCAGCTGTAGCAACACAAAGGGTCACAGCAACATTCCCCTACAGAATTAGATAACTGTGACAATGTCAAGAAGCCAATGAGGAAAGAAAGAGTCCACACTTAGCAGGTTACTCTGAACTCTGAAACAGGTTTAATGTACACTGGCCTTTGGCCACAATACATACAGTGGGCAAGGCAAAAAGGCAAGTGAAGGAAACGAAATGCAAAAAAAGAGATCGTCACATTTTCCATCTAAGCCAGCTCTCCTGGTGGCATCACACCAAGTACATCATCCAAATAAACAAAACAATAAGACGATAAACCTTGAAAGCAAAACACAAAGTCAAAGCATATAAGATAATCAAAAGAACGGCACATCAAGCAGCCACAATGACTTATAATGGAAACAAGGAGTACAAACAACAGCAGTTACAAATGCTTTTCTTTCGTCTGTCAACAGCATGAACAACATACCCTAGCAGGTTACTGCTGCACCACGCAAAA
Source organism: Rapana venosa (assembly GCA_028751875.1). Lineage (NCBI taxonomy): Eukaryota > Metazoa > Mollusca > Gastropoda > Neogastropoda > Muricidae > Rapana > Rapana venosa. The sequence goes on along the minus strand of CM054136.1, from coordinate 90,782,403 downwards.
AGCAAACTGGATGGTGAGGTGTGGGTGGACAAACAGCGCTCAGTAAGGCCACACAGGGCTGAGGTTTGAACTCCACATCCAACGACAAGAACACAAGGCCTTGCCTACCGGACCAAAAGCTTGCCACTTCAAGCAAATGATGTCCAGGATACCCACCCACCCGCTAGCTATCTAGGGGGTAGAACATCAGGGAGTGGTGTGTGCTACATTGATAGGGAAAAGTGTAGTATAGTGTATGTAGTGTTTTATTTAGTTATTTATTCTTTTATTTCAAGGATAATGGAATAAGTGGTCATGTGGGGTTTTTTACATCTAGTCGCCGTGTCTATGCAGTTTGTAATTTTGTCATCCGTTCCCATCGGCACACAATGGCCTACTCTTCCGAAAAGCAGAACGGGTTTCAACGTGTGCGCAAGATAATCTGCGTGCGTTCGCACACGGGACCTCGGTTTATAGGCTTCATCCGAAGGACATTGGACATTGGGCGGGGAGCGGAGTCGGCACTGAGGTTAACTCAGGAGGAAAAATCCTCTTGAACGAGATTCGAACCCGGGTCAGCAGATCACGAGCGCATCACGCTAACTACTACACTACACTGCACTGCACTACACTACACTATACTGCAGTGTAGTGGAGTGGAGTGCAGTGCAGTGCAGTGTAGTGCAGTGCAGTGAAGTGTAGTGTAGTGTAGAATTATAGAATGGTGTATGTTATATTGTAGTTCATGCAGTGCACTGTAGTGTAGTGAAGTGTAAAATAATAAATAATAATGTATGGAATTTATATAGCGCTGAATCTTGTAAAGCAACAAATCAAAGCGCTCAGATTTCATTTCATACCACTTTAAGTCACGGCAGATTTCTCTCCGTGAAATTCGGGCTGCTCTCCCCGGGGAGAGCGGGAGAGCGCGTCGCCACAAGCGCAGCGCCACCCTTTTTTTTTTTTCATGTCTGCAACTGTATTTGTTTCCCTATCAGAGTGGCTTTTTTCTAAGAATTTTGCCAGGGTCAACTCTCTTGTTGCCGTGGGTTCTTTAACGTGCGCTAAATAATTACGTGTAACACACAGGACCTCGGTTTATCGTCTCATCCGAAAGACTAGCGCCCAGACCACCACTCATGGTCTAATGGATGGGGGAAAAGTTTCCGGTCCAAACGGGGTACGAACCGCCGCACACTTCAGACCCGGACTTTTCGCTTTCTAGACAGGCGCGTTACCTCTAGACCACCGATCCACATGCAGTGTAGTGTAGTGTAGTGTAGTGTAGTGTAGTGTAGTGTAGTGTAGTGTAGTGTAGTGTAGTGTAGTGTAGTGTAGTGTAGTGAAGTGCAGTGCAGTGCAGTGCAGTGCAGTGCAGTGTAGTGTAGTGTAGTGTAGTGTAGTGTAGTGTACTGTAGTGCAGTAGTTGTAGAGCAGTGTAATGCAGTGTACGGTAATGTGATGAAGTCCAGTGTAGTGTAGTGTCACGTGCAGTGGTGTGTAACATGACAGCCCCGCACCTCTGTGCACAATCACTACAGCACAGTACAACACAGCACAGCACAGCACGACACAACACGGCACAACACAGCACAGCACAACACAGCACAGCACAGCACAGTACAGCACAGCACAACACAGCACAGCACAGTACAGCACATTACGGCACAGTACAGCACAGCACAGTACAGAACGACACAACACAGTACAGCACAACAGAGTATAAGACAGCACAGGACAGCACAGTACAGTAAAACACAGTGCCGCACTGCACAGCACAACACGGCACAACACAGCACAGAACGACACAACACGGCACAACACAGCACAGAACGACACAACACGGTACAGCACAGTACAGAACGACACAACACAGCACAGTACAGTACAGCACGACACAACACAGTACAGCACAGCAGATTATAAGACAGCACAGGACGGCACCACAGCACAACACGGCACAACACAGCACAACACAGCACAACACAGCACGGCACAGTACAATACAACACGGTGCCGCACCGCACAGCCAACAGGGCACAACACAGCACAGCACAGCACGGCACAACACGGCGCAGCACAGCACGACACGGCACAACACAGCACAACACAGCACGACACAGCACGGCACAGCACAACATGGCACAACACGGCACAACACAGCACAACACAGTGCCGCACCACACAGCACAAGAGGGCAAGTCAAGCCACACCAGGGACAAGGCCAGTCAATAAATATCATTTGGAACACAACAGGACAAAGAACCAGGTCATTTTAAAACAATACACGGGGCCACTGCCACTGTGCTCAGTTGGTGACATATATAATAACACTGACACTTCAAACTGTCCGGGAACGGGCGCAACTGGGGCAGGCCAGCAGTTCCTGACACCGGCAATTTGCATTTTAGTGCACACCCCGGCAGGGGCCTAGGCTACCGCCAACCCCTCTCCTCATCTCCAATGCGCACACGTGTGCGTGCGTGCGTGTGTGCGTGCGTGGGTGCGTGCGTGTGTGTGTGTGCGTGTGCGCGCACGCGTGCGTGCGTGTGTGTGCGTGTGTGTGTGTATAGCGGAAGGAAAAACAACTAGAAAAGATAGCATCCCTGTCTTGCTCCCTGTTCCAAGCACACAGGCTCGTGCGTGCCACATATATATAGGTACACATGCACATAAGTCTGCATAAAATATGCATGCACACTCATGCACACACACTCTCTCTCTCTCTCTCTCTCTCTCTCTCTCTCTCTCTCTCTCTCTCTCTCTCTCTCTCTCTCTCTATCTATCTATCTATCTCTACACACGCGCGCGCACGCGCGCACACACACACACACACACACACACACACACACACCCCACACACGCACCATATAGTATCAACCTCATGCGACTTGGTTTTCACACACACACACATATACGCATCATGTACGCGCGCGCGTGTGAACACGCACACACACACACACACACACAACACCATCTCAACCGAGACCCAAAAAGAGATGCAACAGCTGCACTGAAAGAAAATCATCATCCTTGCACCACAATCCACTTCACAAACACTCACAGTCCCAACCCTTCACACAGCACAGCACGGCATGGCACAGCACAGCACAGCACAGCACAGCACAGCAGCACTGTAGGGAGGGAGGGGAGGCCTGTAGGCCTACTATTAGCACCCTCACCTCTGCTGACACACAAGCCAGGCAGATCAGCGGCAGTCTGTAGAGAACATCAAAGCCAGAAGAAGGAATCAGGTTCTGTGTTGGCTGACAGATTTCAAGACAAGCAACAGGCCTGCCAGCACACGCTCCGTCCACACAGCGCAGCTAAGCCCCTCACCTCCTGTACAAAGTGTGTGTGTGTGTGTGTCATGCTCCATACAGCAGTGTAGCCTAGGCCTAGTAGCCTACCCCCGAACCTGAGCACTGCGCGCGGGAATGACCCCTGTGTCTGTGTGTGTGTGTGTGTGTTTTATCAAACAGTGTCCTGGCGGCTAGCATGTGTTCTCTATCACAGCAACCAAAGTTGTAGAAGCGAGTTCGTCCCATGCGGAAGGGGGGGGGGGGGGGGGGGGGGGGGGGGGCGGCGCCTGTCAGTATAAATAGCATCCCCACCTTCTGGAAATTCTGTGCCAGAAACTTTCCTCTTTTCTATCCCTCTCTTTGTTTCTGCCTTGTTCCTTTTCATCCTGCCACCTCCTTGCCTATTTTCTGCCTTCTTGGTCCATTCTCCTGCCCAGTGTTTTTTTTTTTTCCAGAAAGACTTAAAATATTATAACAGTTCTCTCTTATGCCAAAGTCGTATGCACTGGGCCTGACTTGTCAGGTGCTTGACAGCGGCAGTGCACGCATTTTCGCTCATATGACAGGCAGCAATAGTTGCCTTTGATGAAGAACAAGAAGAAGACGAAGAAGCAAGATCCATAGCTACAGGCACACCCTGACCACACAGGCTTTTTAACCATCACTATCACCATATAATACAGTCCCAGTGTGGTGATAGTAGGAGGAGGAGGAGTTACACAGCAACAGTATCGAACCATAGTGGGGATGGTGGTGGTAGTTGAAATAGTAATAATAGTAGCAGTGGCAGTAACAACAGTAGTAGAAGCAGCAGCAGCAACATAGTTGGATGGTGCAGCAGTTAGCAGCAACAACAACTAGTAGTACAGCAGGTTTGTAGACAGCACAACAGTATTATCAGCAGTAGTAACAGCAAAAAGTACAGCAGCAAACAACAACAGTACTAGCAGCAACAACAACAACACCACAGTAAGCAGCACAACAACAGTAGCAGCAGCAACAACAACAGCACTAGCAGCAGCAGCAACAACAGAAGAAGCAGCAACAACAACAACAGCAGTACTAGCAGCAGAAGCAGCAACAACAGTAGCAGCAGCAGCAGCAGCAACAACAACAACAACAACAACAACAGTACTAGCAGCAGCAGCAACAACAGTACTAGCAGCAGCAGCAGCAGCAATAATAGTAATAGAAGCAGAAGCAACAACAAAAGTAGTAGCAGCAGCAACAATAGTAGCAGCAGCAGCAGCAGCAACAACAACAACAGTAGCAGCAGCAGCAACAACAACAACAGTACTAGCAGCAGCAGCAGCAAGAACAGTACTAGTAGCAGCAGCAGCAATGATAGTAATAGAAGCAGCAGCAACAACAAAAGTAATAGCAGCAGCAACAATAGTAGCAGCAAACGTAGCGCAGCAGAACAACAACACAGCAGCGCAGCAGTAGTATAGACAGCAGACAAGCAGCAGCAGCAGCAACAACAACAACAACAACAACAACAACAGTGGTGGTAGCAGCCACCTTTGGGAAAGCCTGCCAGGTAGTAGTAAGGGAGGCAAGCCAGGCCGCTTTCTTGGTTGTCGCTTCTCTGGCAGTGGTTACGGGACTTGAGCAAGGCAAGAATTCTCTGCTCCTTGTCAGCAGGTGTGCCTAGACTGCCTTGTGTCCGTGCTACCTGGCAATGGTTGGGATAGCAAGAATAGATGAGAGGAAGAATGAAGCAAGGAAAGCAATCAAGCAAGAATAAGAGGAGAAAAAGACAGGTGAGAATATGAGAGATTGATTTCATTCATGAAGGAAGGATGAAAGGAAAGGAGTCGGGGCAAGCCACCTTCTCACAGCCCCTAGATGGGAAATCTCCCTTGGGACGAAAGTATAACCACAACAGCAACAGTTAAATTCAATTCAAAATACTTTAATCATCCCACGAAGGGTAGGCCTAATTGCAACACGATTAAGAATGATTATAAAAACATGCAGAACAAATATGATTTATAATTATTTGTTTAAAACATCCCCATATAACTTCAAACCAAAGTACACACACACACACACACACACACACCACACACACACACACACACACACACACACACACACACACACACTATCCTACTAGAACATAACTTATGTTTGTTTTGTTGTGTCCAAATTTATTTTATAAGTCTGCTTGACTTAAATGGCAATAAAATAATCTGAATCTGAATCACACACACACACACACACACACGCGCACACGCACACACACACACACACACACACACACACACCACACACACACACACACACACACTATCCTACTAAAACATAACTTATGTTTGTTTTGTTGTGTCAACATTTATTTTATAAGTCTGCTTGACTTAAATGGCAATAAAATAATCTGAATCTGAATCTGAATCTCTCTCACACACACACACACACACACACACACACACACACACACACACACACACACACACACACACACACACACACACTATCCTACTAAAACATAACTGGTGTTTCTTTTGTTGTGTCAAAATTTATTTTATTAGTCTGCATGACTTAAATGGCAATAAAATAATCTGAATCTGAATCTGAATCTGAATCACACACACACACACCACACACACACACACACACACACACACACACACACACACACACACACTATCCTACTAAAACATAACTGGTGTTTCTTTTGTTGTGTCAAAATTTATTTTATTAGTCTGCATGACTTAAATGGCAATAAAATAATCTGAATCTGAATCACACACACACACACACACACACACACACACACACACACACACACACACACACACACACACACACTATCCTACTAAAACATAACTGGTGTTTGTTTTGTTGTGTCAACATTTATTTTATAAGTCTGCATGACTTAAATGGCAATAAATTAATCTGACTTTGAATCACACACGCACACACAGAATAGCCCACTTCAGCAGAAATGACTGGATAGTCACTGCCATTGAAAATTCAGAACTGGAATGACTGCTGGCACAAGGTATTTCTTTTTCTGTTTGTTTTGCTGTTGGAGCACTGAAAGCTTGCTGCGTCCTGAAGGCAACAGCTGAAATTAAGAAAACAACATGGGAGGGATCGTCCAAGATGGCAGTCCTCGTCTTGCGTAGTCCTAGGCTACAAGCTGTTGTTTGAGACGAATGTAATACTTATCAATTAAACAAAGGAAGAATGTTTTGATTAAAAAGTACAAAGTTCAGCTCAATTCCGCAGTTCCTACACCAGGCGAACGCAGTCTACTCTTCATCAGCAGCCTTGGACCTGCCGTTTGGTTTTGCCGCCTCCTGGGTGTGTGAGGGGGAACTCTTGCTTCTTGAATTCCACCGTGCCTGAATTGGACACCTCCGCTGGGACTATAGTACAGCATACAACAGCTGCAAACACACCACATCTTGGCGCCCACGTTAACACCCGATCCAACTTTCTTTCTTTTTTTTTTTAAATTCTTTTATTTTCAGGATAATGGAATAAGTACTCATGTGCTTTTTCATATAGTCCCTGTGTGTATGCAGTTTTGTAATTTTGTCATCCGTTCCCACAGGCACACACTGGGCCAGCATATTGAGAGCGGCACCCATCTCCTCTCCCTCGCTGCTTATCCTTCCCTGACCCTAAAGAGGGCAGGTACCCATTTACAGCTGGGTGAACTGGGGGACTGTGCTGAAGCCAAGGCGCGCAAACGGTTACCCATCCAAGTGGTAACCACGCTCGAGGCTGCTTAACTTTGCTGGGGGAAAGCGAGTACTCCGACCACTGAGCTATCCTGAACGGGTTTTTAACGTGTGCCCAAGATGTTCTGCGTGCGTTCGCACAAGGGACCTCAGTTTATAGTCTCGCCCGAAGGACTTTAGGGGAGAGTGGAGTCGGCACTGACGTTAACTCCAGAGGTAAAATCCTCTTGAAAGAGATGGAACCCGGGTCAGCAGATCACAATACATCGCTCTAACCACCAGGCTATCCCGTCAGGCCGTCTTCGAAAGAGCAAGCGATTGTGTGCTTGTGGGAACAGATAGCAAAATTTACAAAACCCCATGTACACAGAGAACTGAATAAATAAATAAAAATAAGCACATTACTGTGTATTCCATTATCCTCCAAATAAAATAATACCCCTCCCCCCTCCCCCAACAAAAATAATAATATGCATCATCTCATTATTATCATAATATGATTATCATTATTACCCTATATACTGAAAATAAGTGTAGAGATTTCTTGGAAGTGCATAAGCATGGAAAAAAAAATCCGAAAAAAGTAGGTCTCGCTTAAAATGCGCAACAAACAGTGGACTGATGTACTGGTAGTCTACTTGAAGCAGTGGGCTGGGACCGATTTTCTTGATTCACACGAAGAAGTGTCCGGGAAGCTTTATTTGAACAGTACTCAGTTTGCCCCAACACCGAAGCAGTGTTTACTTCCGCTCTTCAGTTCAAGAGCATGTGACCCGGCGAGTTTATATAACTTGTCTTATGACTGATGCTGAAGATACAGTACATGTACCTTCTGAGTTCCAGAATTAAGTGTCGAACACCATGTTGAGCCTGAACATTTGCCTGACTGTCTTGGTAGCCCTGTGCATTCAGGGCAGTGTGTCTTTCTCCATGCTGGGAATGCCACTCCACGCCTCCTGCAAAATCGAGTGGTGAGTGTTTGTAAGTTTGGGTTGACCTCGTAAACGTTCTGATCGGGATCAAGTCAGCTTTATTCATTGGAAATTTAACCAAAACGAGCTTGTATCATAACGAAAAGTAGGGGAACGCAGAAACGCCCCTCCGCCCCCCCCCCCCTTGTTTTAATTTGTTTTGTTTTGTGTTGTGTTTGATAACATGTGAGACTACGTGCGCACTTTCAGCATCGCTTGAACACTTTCACACCAAGTTTTAAACATCAAAAAAAGTCTGTTTAGAATAGAACTGAGCATGAGGATTAGTTCACAAAAAGCAACAAAAATAAACAAAAAACCAGCAACAGCAACAAAAACAGGGTTAACACTTTTGGGTTGCCCTCCAAATTAGGGAGCATAGTGGACACTTATATGTGCAAGGATATATAATATTTTTAGGGGCAACAGGTATTTAGTTTTATTAATCACTAAATTAGTTTGCCCTCCAAGTTAGGGAGCATAGTGGATGCTTTATGTGCAAGGATAGGCCTATCTTACATTTTTAATGTTAGGGGCAGCAGGTATTTAATTTTATTATGTGATTTGCTCTGTGTATGTATCCAAGCTTGCCACATCTCTTATTCTTTCATGTCTGGACTTCTCTTTTTGCTGGTTTACCGCAGTACCAGTATCATCCATCCACTCCCTTTAATGCATACAAAACTCTGCAGCTCGACTAGTCCTAAGAAAGAAAAAATCTGAATACATCACTCTTCTTTTGCGATCTCTTCACTGGCTGTCTCAGAAAGAGCGAGGTATAACTATAAGATCAATACCCTTGGTTTCAAGTGTCTCCACAAATCTGCACACTCCTATCTCTGTAACTGTCTTCACCTGTACACTCCATCCTGTTCCATTCGTTTAGCCACTGACACTCTGCGCTACCAAACACCCAGATTCAAACAAACCACTGTTGGCTGACACTCTTTCTCTGTTTTATTTATGGTCCATCCACCTGGAATGACCTCCCTCTCTCACTTTGCCAAAAGCCTACATTTGACACTTTTAATTCCAGCCTCAAAATGCACTTATTTCCTACCTGATGTCTTCACCTCATGTATTCTTCTTTTCAACAGCCACCTTCATCTCCACCACCCTACCTAAATATGTTGTGTATGTGCATGTTTTTGTGAGTATGTGCATGCGTGTGTATGAGCATATATCTTATATATAATATATATATATATATATATATATATAATATATATTTTTTATTATATATATATTATATATATATTAATATATGATTCTGATTTTTTGTTGTGACAAGGATTGTATTGTGTAAATATTAATGTATCCAACATTATTATTTTATTGTTATTACAGGACTTGAGCATCCAGTGTTCTCAGTGGAGGCCTCCATTGTGGAGCAAATAGGAAAATGGAACAACACCAACTTGTAAATGAAATCCGTATGCTTAGTGAAAGTTCCTTTGCTGTTCATGTGACATCAAATGTCGTTTCTTAGTGGAAGTTCCTTGCATTCATGTGGAGCAATATTAGTGTAAATGGAAAACCCTGTGTTGTTCATGTGAAATCAAATGCCATTATGCTGTAAGTGGAAAGTTCCTTTGTCTGTTCATGTGACATCAAATGTCGTTATGCTGTAAGTGGAAAGTTCCTTTGTCTGTTCATGTGACATCAAATGTCATTATGCTGTAAGTGGAAAGTTCCTTTGTCTGTTCATGTGACATCAAATGCCGTTATGCTGTAAGTGGAAAGTTCCTTTGTTCATGTGACATCAAATGTCGTTATGCTATAAGTGGAAAGTTCCTTTGTCTGTTCATGTGACATCAAATGCCGTTATGCTGTAAGTGGAAAGTTCCTTTGTTCATGTGACATCAAATGTCGTTATGCTATAAGTGGAAAGTTCCTTTGTTCATGTTAGATTATATTTGTGTAATTTGTATTTTAGCCTTGTTTGAAAGATACTGCATCAAATTATCTTCCATCATAATTGAAAAAAAAAGAAGGTAAGGAGGTAAGTATGGTATTCTGTTCTAATTTCTATATTCTTTGTCAGCATGTGGTTAATTCTTAAGAATCTGATGGAAAATTTTTTAAAGAGAGATCAGAACAGGGCATGTACCAATGTCACTTTAGTTTAAACTTGGTGTTTCTTGTGGAAGAGATTAAATTGGAACTTGACTACAGCCAGTTAGTTTACCCCCACTCCATCCAAAAAGCAACTAAAAACAACAACAAAGAGAGAGGAAAACAAATGAAAAACAAAAAACCACCAAAAATCAAGGCCCCCCCCCCCCCCCCCACTACCACCACCACCACCACCACCAAATCCAAAACCAAAACAAAGCAAAAAATACCACAATCCAACAACCAAAAAGCCCCCAAAACAGAACCAACAAGTACAAACCACGTGACAACTATACAAACCATTTCATCAACCATTTCTCTTCATCTTTCTGTTGTTCAACTTAGCACAGATTATATGTTCACATGCACGATTCTTTACAGACTACACAGTACACACTCACTTCCACTTCCATTAACACAGACAATAGCGACAACAAAAAATGCCTTTTTATTCCCCCCCACCCCCCTCCTCCCCCTTCCACACACATGCTACATGCAACAGTGTATTATTTCTAGTCACGATAAAATCACACCTGAAACGTGTTTAGGGGATGCGGTAGATGCATTTAACTAGAGCAGAGCTAATTGACTTGCGTCAAGTAGTACTTATGCATTAAAGGATTTTTTCATGTGTCGTAACCTGATTTTTATTTTTGATCTATTTTAAACTTCTTGGGAGCTTGTTCTATAATTTAGTATAAATTACTACCTGAATACAATTTAATAAGAAGCTTGTTTTGTAAAGGTTCTTTCTGGGTCTTTGAAAATAAATATAATTGTATGTTAGTAGATGATTGAGCCAGTGTTTTATCAACACTTCAGTTATTATTTTATTAGCTATTGATAATCTGTGGAGGAGCATTTCCGCGATGTACAACTTTCTGTACATGTAGAGCTTCATTAAGTTATTAGAATAGTAAGTCTGTTGTGGAGCTGGGGGGTCAGAATATTGTTTGCTAATTAATCATTGTTGATGGTCAGGGAGCTTGATTTTAATATCTAGAGCAAGTTTTAATGCTCTGTTATGTAATCAGTGAAGTGTGTGTGTGACTGTGAGAGTGACTGTGAGAGTGACTGAGTTTGTGTTTTACGTGTGTGTGTTCGTGTGTGTGTGTATACATGTCTGGCACCTGTGTGTCTTTGTGTATAACTTTCATGCAACATGTGTGATGTATCAGTGTGGCTGGAATGTTGACCAGAAGTATTCCTGCACAGTTGTTTTGAAAGGGATGCAGACATTCATGTGCACACAGGAAAGATGTCATGCTGCTTTGCTTGAGCCAATCCATCACACACAGTAATAACCTGAGGATGTATACATGTATGTGTGTGTGTGTGTGTGTACACACCTGATGAAGACGGCGTGTGGTTTGCCTTCAGCTGAGGGAGCGGACAGCCTCTGAAGTCACCGCCTTCCACACCACCCCCGTCAAACTGTATGTGGATGATTTGACCTTCACCTTCAGCCAGGCTGCATCCCAGTGCCAGGTTAAGGTCAGCAGAAGAAACTTGTGATAAACAAACAAAACATGCTGTTTTATTATTATTTTTTTGGATGTTCAAATTCTTTTTAACAAGGATGATGAATAAGCACTCTTGTGCTTTTTTACATGCAGACCCTGTGTGCATGCAGTTTTGTAAATGTTATCTGTTCCCACTGGCACACAATGGCCTACTCTCCTGAAAGGTGGAATAAGTGTTAACATGTGCGCAAGATGTTTTGCGTGCATTTGCACATAGGATCTCAGTTTCTAATCTCATCTGAAGGACTTTTGGGGAGTGGAGTCACAACTGATGATGTTGTTGTTGTGAACTCCAGGGTAGAAGTTCTCTTGAACAGCCATCAGGAGGGGGCTCACAGTCACACCCGGATTGTCAGATCATGAACACAACTCTCTAAATCACCAGGCTATCCTCTGTGTGTGTGGGGGGGGGGGGATGTGCCTGTGTGTACAGGGGTATCCAAGCATGTGTGTTATGCATATTTTGTGTGTGGTATGTGTATTTGTATGGGGGCGCACATTATGTGTGTGTTTGTGTGCATAATATATTCATGATATTTGTGTAGGAATGACTTAGAGAGTGAAGAAGTTCCGTGTGTGTGTGTGTAACGATTTCCCGACTTGTACCATTGATGCTTAAGTTCAGTAGGAGTTGTCAACCTTGACAATTGCTACATTTCCATCGGTTGGTAGTACCTGAAGTGCTGTGTTACTGTGGTGCTTTGTCCTTCTCCATCATGTTTTGGGTTATTTTTGAAGTGGCACACAGTACTATAGTATAAATTGTAAAAGCCACAGCAGTAGCAGTAGCAGTAGTAGTTGTTGTTGTAGAAGAAGTTGTAATCATTGTAGTTGTAGTCATAGTAGAAGTAGTAGTCAGGATAGATTTCGCATGTTGAGGAGTCAATTGTGTGTGTGTGTGTGTGTGTCACTGTGTGTGTGTGTCACTGTGTGTCACTGTGTTTTCAGGGCTACAGCAGGTCTGAGACGTGGTACGCTGTGCTGGACTACGGCACCAACTACTGCAACCTGCACAACCTCATTACTGGTACACCTCCATTTTGGCTCCCCTGCACGTGCGCGCGTGTGTGTGTGTGTGTGCATGTGTATGTGCGTACAGGCATGGGATTCTCTGCTGTTTGGCAGGATTTTGCTGTTCTTTGATTTTCAATATTTTAACTTCTTTTTTTCTTTTTTTTAATGGTTTTGCCAAAAGTTAATTTTATGGTCTGACAGAGGCTGTAGCTGAGTGGTGAAGACTGTCCCACTTCAATCCCAGGGGTCCATGATGACATGGGTCCATGGTGTTGTGGGTTCGTGGTGTTGTGTCATGGGTCCGTGGGTCCATGGTGTCGTGGGTCCGTGGTGTCATGTCATGGGTCCATGGTGTGGTGTCATGGGTCCATGGTGTCGTGGGTCTGTGGTGTCGTGGGTCCATGGTGTCGTGGGTCCGTGGTGTCATGTCATGGGTCCATGGTGTGGTGTCATGGGTCCATGGTGTCGTGGGTCCATGGTGTCATGATGTCGTGGGTCCATGGTGTGGTGGGTCCATGGTGTCATGGGTCCGTGGTGTCATGGGTCCATGGTGTCGTGGGTCCATGGTGTCGTGGGTCCATGGTGTCATGATGTCGTGGGTCCCTGGTTTCATGGGTCCATGGTGTCATGGGTCCGTGGTGTCGTGGGTCCGTGGTGTCGTGGGTCCCTGGTGTCATGGGTCCATGGTGTCATGGGTCCATGGTGTCATGGGTCAGTGGTGTCGTGGGTCCATGGTGTCGTGGTGTCATGGGTCCGTGGTGTCATGGGTCCGTGGTGTCGTGGGTCCGTGGTGTCGTGGGTCCGTGGTGTCATGGGTCCGTGGTGTCATGGGTCCGTGGTGTCGTGGGTCCGTGGTGTCATGGTGTCGTGGGTCCATGGTGTCGTGGGTCCATGGTGTCGTGGGTCCATGGTGTCGTGGGTCCGTGGTGTCGTGGGTCCGTGGTGTCATGGGTCCGTGGTGTCGTGGGTCCGTGGTGTCGTGGGTCCATGGTGTCGTGGGTCCATGGTGTCATGGTGTCGTGGGTCCATGGTGTCGTGGGTCCATGGTGTCGTGGGTCCATGGTGTCATGGGTCCGTGGTGTCGTGGGTCCATGGTGTCGTGGGTCCATGGTGTCGTGGGTCCATGGTGTCATGGTGTCGTGGGTCCATGGTGTCGTGGGTCCATGGTGTCGTGGGTCCATGGTGTCGTGGGTCTATGGTGTCATGGTGTCGTGGGTCCATGGTGTCGTGGGTCCATGGTGTCGTGGGTCTATGGTGTCGTGGGTCTATGGTGTCGTGGGTCCGTGGTGTCGTGGGTCTATGGTGTCATGGGTCCATGGTGTCGTGGGTCCGTGGTGTCATGGGTTCAAATCTCGGTGACGTCTGGTGAATTAAGGGTGGGGATTTGTATGATCTTCCAGGTCAACTTCAAGTGCAGACCTGCCAGTGCCTTACTTCCCTTCGTGTATATCCACATGCAGAAGATCAAGTCTGCCTGTTAAAGGTCCTGTAGGTCATGTCAACATTCAGTGGGTGACGGAAACCTGAACATACCCAGCATACATCCCTGAAGTCGGAGTGCAGCTACCTTCATGGTGGGCAAAAACAGTCACATACACAATATCGCACCATTGGTGAACCTCAGAGCTCTAGCCAAGGAACAAAAAAAAATTCTGCTGTCTGCCATCACAACAGTAATTCCTTTAAACAGCATTCAGAATGATCGGAGAAAGCGAATCGTCTTCGAATGTCGAGAACTTGACTTACATTGTGATGTCACTTTCGGAACATGCAGACTTTAATTTTCCAAACACAAATGTGATTGAGAAACTAGTCACTATATGACCACTTTAAACCAGTCAGAAATCATTTCGTTGGGAGATATGGGTTATTATGGTGACTGCAGTTAGTTTTATTGAGGTGTCACTACAGTGACTGTAATAAAGACATTGTATGTGTGTGTGTGTCAGGGTCGGGGCTGGACAAGATGGCGGGGTACCAGGAGAGCACCTCCAATTCTGTCTGCACCCAGTACTCCTCTGCTAACTGTGACAAATACTGAAGCAGGGGCCGGCCGGCCTTCACCTTGACCCAGGACAACAGGAAATGACCTCCGGTTCTCCCTGCACCCAATACTCTGCTCTGACTGATGCAGTCATGCTGAAGCAGGGGCCGGCCGGCCTTCACCTTGACAGTGGAGGCGACGTTTGTGTGTGATAAGATTGAGCGATGTGTAAATTGCTTTTGCTTGCTGTATTTTTTCTTTACTACATCTGCTTTCTTCATGTTGGCAAGAGATGGGGAGGACGGGCATTAGGGGAGGAGAGAGGCAGTGGTTAAGGAAAGCCATTTTAGCTGGTGTTTTTGGATGAGCACTTTCTTGGCGGTTAACTTGTAGTGGTGGTGATCATAGAGAAGAAAATAAATGCCAAGCCCATGTTGACAATTACAGTCATTCCTTGGGCCTGTTGCTGTACTTAGGGTGTACTGGGGCCACTGAGAGTGTGGTGTGCTCCACATTCCAATTTCTTCTGTTGTTGTTTTTCTAAACAGAAAGGTGAGTTTCCTTCGTGTGCTGTATTCAAGCGAGGAGAACGTCGGGATAAAAAGAACCAGCCGCTTGTCAGCAGAACTTGTTCATGCGTTTCTTTAGGGTAGTGTACATGATCATTTAGAGCTAAATGATTCAACTTTTGGAAGCTTTAATTTAAACAAGAAGACATTATTAGGCAGTGCATGAATTTTTTTTTTTTCATGAAAACTGGGGAGAGGGGGGTTAAGTCTGTTTTGGCGTTTTAATACTTTCACTAAATAACTGTTGTTGATAGTTTAAACTGTTAGTCAATATTTTTTCTATAATGAATTATTGTGGCTTTACTTGACTGGCTTGTTAATCAGTGCCTTTCTTCACAAACTGTATATAATAATAATAATAATAATGTATGGAATTTATATAGCGCTGAATCTTGTAAAGCAACAAATCAAAGCGCTCAATGTATGTATATATGTGTGTGTGTGTGTATAGATATATTTATATATATATATGAAAGCAGCGTCTATCAACCGGTCATTCCAGAAAGACACAGTACAGACTATGTTGTGTTCCGTTGACTGCTTCACTTGTGACAGTGATGTCCCATGGTAACTGTGTTCTCCCCCTTTCTAGATTGAATGGAATTGACATGTATTCTGGCTTTTTAATGTCACTCTTCATTCTTCAGACAGTTCTTAGTGACTACAGTTGTGCCAGAGAGTCTCTGCATCTTTATGTATAGATATAGAGAGAGACGGACACAGAGAGAGAGATCTAAACTTATCTTTGCTTTCCTACATATCTGATCTGAACAATCTCACTATGAGAGTACGAGATGTAAAATAATTGCTGTACGTATCCATAATATGGTTTCTCACCGACCTGACACATTTCCTTGCATACATTTTTTTTTTTATAGTTTTTTTTTGCGTACATACCTTATTCAAAGCGACATGACATGTATAGATCTCCCAGCTGAAATGAGAACTTGGGATAGCTAGCTAGCTTCCCTCTGGAGTTGCTTTCAGTCCTCTGCCAAGGAAGCAGCCCAGGGCTAGGACAGCCAGCTTCAGTCAGCGACTTCCTTCCTTCCTTCCTTCCTTCCTTCGTGAAGTCTGGTCCATGCATAGTGCCAGTGGAGGCTGCATGAAGAAAGAAGACTTGGAAACTGCTGGCATCCAGAGAGGTTGGATGGAGTTGATTGAAAACAACCGTTAATGTCAACTCACAATAACAGCAGCCTAATTTGTACATCTATATTGGTGGGATGTGGTGATCAGAACCAACAGCTACATAATAACAGGTTAGATAATATTGGAGAACACTGTGTTTGGACTATCATTTCATTCTGTTTTTTGAGGGCAAGGGTCTGTGCAGGAAGGAAGCACTGACAACGCTTAAGGACACTTTCCCTTTGTTCTGTTTTGTCTTACTGAAACTTGACAGGGGAGTAACAGACATCATGATTGCAAATACAGCATTTGTTGGGTTTTCCTTTCAAGGGAAATATTGTTTTTGTTACATTGTTTTTCTGATCTGGCTTTTTTTATGTTGGAATTCTTTTTTTTTGTGGCTTGATTCAGCTGTTGTTAACATTTTGGACTTTGTGTTTAATTTTCGTTTTGTTTGGTAACGTTTCTTTTTAAAAAAAAATTATTTTTTTTAACAGTGAATGACTTTTTTTTAGTTTGGTATTCACCATTGCTTTATTTAGTTTGTTAATAAATTACATGTGCTTAAAAATTTGTACAGTTCATTGTTCATGTTATTTTGAAGAGGTTAGGATTTTTGTAATCCTAGGCTGGAGTCAGTGA
This sequence comes from Rapana venosa, assembly GCA_028751875.1. NCBI lineage: Eukaryota > Metazoa > Mollusca > Gastropoda > Neogastropoda > Muricidae > Rapana > Rapana venosa. The sequence continues at coordinate 90,765,478 of CM054136.1, read as the reverse complement.
GAGATTAGCAGGTGTGGATCTGTGTGTGCATTTGCAGAAGTATGTGTGTGTATGTATGAGCACATCAGGGTTCAAGTGGATGCACAGAAAGTGTGTGTGTGTTAATATGTGCTGTGCATTGTGACTGTCAGTGAGTGTGTGTACACGTGCATCCCAGCCGAACAGCCTGACAAACCAAGAGACGAAGCAGGCTGCAGAATAAGTCATCTTTATTGAAGCAGGCTGCAGAATAAGTCATCTTTATTGAAGCAGGCTGCAGAATAAGTCATCTTTATTGAAGCAGGCTGCAGAATAAGTCATCTTTATTGAAGCAGGCTGCAGAATAAGTCATCTTTATTGAAGCAGGCTGCAGAATAAGTCATCTTTATTGACCTCTGAACTTGTCATGTCAACACTCTGCCCCTTCACCTCTGGAAAGGAGTAGGCACCCAGCAGAAACCCAAAGCAGAAGCAGGGTAACGACAAGAGGACACATGTACTGACTGGCCTGTCGGCCATGCATGTGGCCTATAGATAGATGTATCATACAGCTGTGCCATGCATGTGGCCTATAGATAGATATATCATACAGCTGTGCCATGCATGTGGCCTATAGATAGATATATCATACAGCTGTGCCATGCATGTGGCCTCTAGATAGATATATCATACAGCTGTGCCATGCATGTGGCCTCTAGATAGATATATCATACCGCTGTGCCATGCATGTGGCCTATAGATAGATGTATCATACAGCTGTCTGCTCTATCAGAGTACACATGTACCGACTGGCCTGTCGACCAAGCAGTGCCTAAAGTGAGATTAATCATCTTTTTGCCTGCAGATGACATCATCTTATGACGGCCTGCAGATGCCTCTATTGGCCTAGAATAGTCATACTATAGCAGCTGCTGTAAGGACACTTGCATGACTGGCCTGCGTGTCCTGGAGGCAGTAGCACTTATGAAGAGCTGCAGAATATCATCTTATGCTCTGACTTGTCAGAACATCTGTACTCATCGGGAAAGTAGGCCTGCAGTATAACCAAAGCAAGCAGGTGACCTATATAAATGATACACTTCTGTATGTCGGCCTAATTATCATAAGCTGCATGCAGTGGCCTATATAATTATATACAACAGCTGTCATCTGTGGCCTATAATAGATAATCATGCAGCTGTGCCTATTCCTAGATAGAATACAACATCTGTGACATGTGGCCATAATTCAACCATGCAGGTGGCCTATATAATTATATACAGCTTCTGTCTGTCAGGTCCATAATCATGTCGCCATGCAGTGGCCTATAATATATATACAACCACTCTGTACTGTCGGCTATATCAAGCCATGCAGGTGGCCTATATAATTATGGTACAACTATCTGTACTGTCGGCCATATCAAGCCATGCAGGTGGCCTATATAATTGATACAACTACCTGTACTGTCGGCCATATCAAGCCATGCAGGTGGCCTATATATCATACAACTACCTGCAGGTCTGCCTTACCTACCCCCCTTCTTGGTTATAAGCAGCCACAATAAGCTCGTAATAAATGATGTGGTGTTGTTTATACGGAACATTGTTATAGCTTGTCGCTGCGTTCACCACACATTACTGGGAATTTTATGTTGTCCTGCGACTTAACTCATCCTGAGCCCATGACATGTTGCACAGAATATCGGCATAGCCGTTGTTTTACATGGAGACCACGTTCATATCGCAACGTAGACGTGCTGCATCATATTGTGTCTGTGTATCGTTGACGAACTCGCAGTGCAGTGTGAGGCAGGGGCGAGGACCGCCACCCTGGCCTTGTGTTACACCACCAGTTCGTTCAACACCCGGCTGACAGACACCATGGCGTTCGTTGCCTCTCGTCTTCTCTCCGCCACTTCTTTATTGACTTGACTTGACTAATGTGACACAGCATATCATATTACCTTCATAACTTACTTTTCACATTTTTAACAATGTGACATGCAATATGCAATCGTCATTCTATTTGTCACTGTTTATATTATGACCGTTACACAACGCTACATATGTGCAATCATCATTCTAATTGTCACTGTTTATATTATGACCATTACACAATGTTATATATGTCACCATCTCTTCTGGTATCTCAACTGAAAAACAACCAGGAAACATAATTTTCTCATTTGGATGACGAATGAAGTTTATAGCTAACATCATCATAAAAGCATGACATGGGAAAAAAGCCAACTTGAAATAGAATGATTACAAATATATATTTAATCAAACAAATGAACATTCAAAATTTCAACTTCAGAATTTTCAATATGGCCGACATTTGTGCATAGATGAGAAACCTACATCACTGACAGATTATCATCTGTAGAAAAGAAACTGAAAATGTATTTGTTATCAAATGTAGAAAAAGAACTGCAGATTATCATTATGTAGAAAAGAAACGGAAGAAATCATATGTGTAGAAAAGCAGCAGGAGAAATTATTGTCGATTATTATCTGTTGAAAAATACTTGGGTATTATCAAATGTAGAAAAGAAGCAGAAGAAATAGCTGGGGATTATCAAATGTAAAAAATAAAATAAAATAAAAGACAATCATTTGTGAACTTACATCACCAAAAGATTTTATTTAAACTACCCCTCCCCCCCCCAACCCCCCTCCCCACACACACACACAAATTGAGGAACTGATTCTAGTATTGATTGGCCATATGGTCAATCTTCATACATGTATATACTCCCTTCAGTGCGATGTTTCAGAAACCATTTGAGTCAGCTACCAGAGAGACAGAGAGAGAGAACTGAGTGAAATGAATTTTATTTATAGAGGGTTATGGCATAAGCAAACGTGTTTTTTTTACAACCAGCCCTCTGGGCAACCCCCCCCAAAAAAAAAATTCTCTCAACCAAACAACAAAGAACACAATAATTTTTTTTATTTTGTTCAAAGAAAAGGGAAAAAAATCAACTCATCCAAAATGTAAAATACATAATTATTGAAAGCACATAACTTTTTAAAAAATCCTGAATGGAGAGAGAGAGAGAGTGGAAGGGGGAGGAGGAAGGAATGGATAAGAATGGATAAGAATGGACGAGATGGTAATTTCTCATTTACAGCGAAAGTAAAACATTTTTAAAAAAACATTTTTGTTTTAAAAATAAAAAAATAAACGATGTATAGTGAAAATGCTTCAAACTAACAATGAAAATGGAGAGTGAAAATGTAAAAATGAATTCAATCCCCCCCCCCCCCCCCCCCCTGCAGTTCAGTAGTTAGAAACGTAGAAGTCTGAGAAATGGAGAAAGCAGCGAGCATTCTTTCAAGTCAACAGGGAAACAAATGGGGAGGGAAAGAGGGTACTTTCATCTATTACAACAACATAAAGAAAAGAAAATGAACAGCAAGACGAAATGGGGACTAAAGAGTAAAGAAAACGGATCCCATGGCCCACACAGCTCTTTCCCTGCACCGTGTTCACACCGACAGACAGACAGACGATGCACACATTAGCACGTCTCATGCACCAACACATCCACACCTGTGCATGAACATTACCACACTTCATGCACCAACACATCCGCACCTGTGCATGAACATTACCACACTTCATGCACCAACACATCCACACCTGTGCATGAACACATCCACACCTGCACATGAACACGTCCACACCTGCGCATGAACACGTCCACACCTGCGCATGAACATTACCACACTTCATGCACCAACACATCCGCACCTGTGCATGAACATTACCACACTTCATGTGCCAACACATCCGCACCTGTGCATGAACATTACCACACTTCATGTGCCAACACATCCACACCTGTGCATGAACACATCCACACCACACCTGCGCATGAACACATCCACACCACACCTGCGCATGAACACGTCCACACCTGCGCATGAACACGTCCACACCTGCACATGAACACACCCAACATGAACACGTCCACACCTGCACATGAACACACCCACACAGGCCCTGCAGGGTCAGTGTCTCACTGATCTGTTTACACGGCAGGGACATGGGCTTCACTCTGTTCCACACAACACTCACAATCAACCAATAGCACACACAGGGACATGGGCTTCACTCTGTTCCACACAACACTCACAATCAACCAATAGCACACACAGGGACATGGGCTTCACTGTTCCACACAACACTCACAATCAACCAATAGCACACACAGGGACATGGGCTTCACTCTGTTCCACACAACACTCACAATCAACCAATAGCACACACAGGGACATGGGCTTCACACTGTTCCACACAACACTCACAATCAACCAACAGCACACACAGGGACATGGGCTTCACTCTGTTCCACACAACACTCACAATCAACCAATAGCACACACACCAAAAATAAAAGGCACGTTGTTCTAGGTTTTCTTCGTTTTCAAAGAGTACGTTTTTTTAAACAGGAGGAAAAGTGTCTGAACATTTAAAATGTGTGCATGTATACTCAGATTTGTGAAGGAAACCAGATGCAAAACTTGACAGCACAAAGTATGTTGGCTTCCATTATCCATGTCAATCTTCGCAGTGTATAGCTAGCATGTCGCCAAAAAAATTGTGATGTGTTGTGCTAGCATTTGTTTGTTTCTTTTCCTTCACAACCCTCTCTTCTCATGGTGTGTGAGTGTGTGATTTGTGTGTGTGGCATGTTACCTACATATTTGTAAAGAACACAGATGCCAACCTGATATTCTACCTAAGATTTTTATCTTTCATATCATGTCATATCTTTCGCAATAATAGAAAAGCATTGATTGCCCAATAAAACGGAAGATTGCAGATTGCAGCATTTGAAGGTTCTTCTACCTGTAAAGCTACGCCCCAAAGTGAGGAGGTGGAAGAGTGTGTGTGTGTGTTGGGGGTTAATGTAAGGCACTTTCTTTCACATGAACTGTGTGTTAACAGATGGAATTCAGCAGCTATGTACGTGACCTGTGTATTGCTTTTATGCTTAGATAGTGAACTGTTGTATGGCAATTTGGTGTTTGACATAATATTATGATTAAAGAGCATTGAATTGTGAATGAACTGGGTATGCGCGGGTTAATGTAGGAGCAGTAATTGCAGGAACTTGGGAATGGGGTTAACTGTCTGACTGGAATGAAGCTTCATGGACTATTAACGTTAAGAGAAGGAAAGGGGTAAGAGGCAGTTTGTAGGTGTGTGTGTATGGCGGGGTTAATGTAGGGGCAGTTAATGTAGACAGTGAACAGAGCCATGTCTGTCACCATTAGGGCACAGCCCTAGAGTCCCCCCCCCCCCCCCACCCTTGTCAATTGTTTTTTCATGAAAGGTCAGTCTTTGATGAAACAAAAACCATTCTAACACTCCCCTCCCCCCCCCCCCAAAAAAAAAGCCAACAATAAAAACCAAACCACCCAACACCAAAACCAATCACGCACACACACACAAAAACCAGGTTTACATAGGAGGGGAAAAAGAAGAAGACTGCTGCCTTGGGCACCAGCCTGCAGGAGTCAATTTCTCTCTGTTGCACCTGGATACCCCCCTTCCACACCCCCCACCCCCCCCCAAATAAAGAACAAATCCAAGATTGCAAGAGAAGATCACATGACGGGGGAGAGAGAGAGAGAAAGATTCAGAAGTAACTTGACCATTTTGATATCAGACTCTACACAGTCACCACACTCCCCTCAAAGCATCGTCTGCAGAATGCGTTCAGGCTGACTGACCCTGGGAATGTGTGAACCAACAGACTTTCCCAACAGAAACAAACGTAATAACGCATTCTGCAGCAACAAACATAATGAGCCATTGCACAGCAACAGAAACAAACATAATAGTGCATAGCACAGCAACAGAAGCAAACATAATAACGCACAGCACAGCACAGCAACAAACATAATAACGTATTCCACAGCAGACTACAGCGCCAATGACGCACAGGGGTCTCCTTCACCCGGCCTTCACAAACCACTGACCTGACAGCAGAACGTCTAGATACATAGATACACACACACACACACACACACACACACACACGCTGATCAGTGAATCCCTGCTGCCGCCAACACCACTGATTCCGGGCAACAATCCCACTTCTGCCTTGTAACAGAAGAAGTGAACACGACTCGGTAAGAAAGTTCGGAGAGTTTGTGTCTCCAAGCTTTGTCCACGATGGGGAACACAAGGGCTTAGCTCTGATTCAGGACATCTGCCAGAGTCCTTCCTATGAGGACTGTCAACAGCATGTGGGACGCCAAACTTCTCCTGAACGGCCTTCGTCAACAGAAGACAGGGTAGGGAAAACCCCTAAAACCAACCCCTACATGAACTGATTAAACAACAAGATACAGATAACTGATGAAATAAACAACAGGAGATACATCACACATACATCAGGAGATACATCACACATACATCAGGAGATACATCACACATACATTAGGAGATACATCATTAATACACACATTTCATCAACTGACTCAATAAAAGGACACCTTTTTTTCTCTCTACACTCACACCACATCAGTCTCTGTCCCAGCCTTACGACCAAGACCCCTGACGCCTGACCTCACAAACAACCAACAATGCTCAGGTTGCCAGTCATTCTCTCCCGTGCCCATCTTCCCTCGATTGAGAACAAATTGAAAAAAAAAGCACACCTGACAATCGGACCAGAAATGGCTTTTGTGAGTGAAACAAGATGCCCTGCTTTCTGAAGTAACATTTCTTTGTCAAATACAGAGCAAACCCTGACTGACGTCTGTCATACACAGTACAACATGACCATCTTCAAGGTAGGAAGAGGAAACTGGGTGGACGTTGATTTTTCAGTTGTGCATTTATTGCAGTGAACGTGTAGATTTATGGAAAAGCTTTGATCTGGCTTTGATTCGCAGTACGCTGCAACACTTAGTGCCTCTGAAATGTCAAAATAGACATCACTGAAGCAGGGCAGCTGATGTCAGGGATGCTGCACTTTTCTGCATAGCTCGTTGGTTTGCACGAATTCATCTCGTCTGTGCCTGCCTGCACTAACACTCAGGCCCATCACTTATGCCACCAACACTGCCCCCTCCCCCCAACACACACACGCAGCTCTCAAACTTCGGACTTCATCTAAATAAAGCAGTAGTCACCTCTGAACAGTGAATATTCAACCAGTCAAGACAGACAACTCTTTACCAACATCTGTTCATGTCTATGATTCACAACAGTCTGAGTCGACTTAAACAGACTTGTGTACTTTTGATTTCTGCTGTACTTTCTTGTAGGTACTGACCACTGTACGCACCCAGGGCTTTCACATTCATGAGGTCTGGCGATATGAATATTCTTGACCATCACTATCATCATCAACATCATTACTATCAACTTTTGGTTACTTTGTGCAAGGCTTTCTCCTTTGTTTTCTCGTGTATAACTATCATGCTAGCACTTCCCAGGCTGAACAAACAATGAAGCAGCAATGTCCCAGGACTCAGAGAGCAAAAAAGGAAGGAAGGATTCTATGTCCCACTCCACAGCAGAAAAGAAGGAAGGAAGGATTCCATGTCCCACCCCACACACCTGGGGAGTGAGGTGGGTGACAGGACACAGCGACAGACCGACCATCAACAAGTTGACACTTTTGTACAGTACCCTGTAATTTCACACATGTAACACTTCTCTCCCCCCCCCCCCCCCCACCCCACCCCAGGAGTGGAAAGTGTAGTCTGACTGATCAAGGCAATGGAGATGCATCACTGACAACGTGACAAAAGTGTCCATGAAGAGACAGAATTACTGGCTGCAGTTGACAGTAACACACACACATACATACACACAAAAAGCACACGAGTGCTTATTCCATTATCCTCCAAATAAAAGAATAAAACACACACACACACATGCATACTCACACACACACACACACAAGAGGTTATGCAAACTACCATACTCTCTATTTCCATGCAGAACATCGGCAGAGCAGACAGGAAGAGGTGCATGCGTCACATGTGTGTCGTTTATGCCATTATTTATCGATGCAGGCTTCAGGTGATATATGTTCCTACAGATGGTTATATAATCATTATATACATGTTCATAATCATTCCTTCATCTACTCATAATATTCATCACTACTAAGGCATTTATTCCAAGCAACAACTTGACAAATCGTAACCAAAAACATGACCAAAAATAGACATCACTACTAAGGCATTTATTCCATGCAACAACTCGACAAATAGTTTTAAAAAAAAAAAAAAAGAAAACAAACGATGCACAAAACCCAACAAATTAAAAGCAAAACCAAAACATGCAAACTAATTTTTTTTGTTTGAGTAAACATGAAAAAAACAAAAATCACTCAACAAGTGTCTTGTCTTTAAACTTTCTTTTTGGAGAATGTATTTTGTGAGATGACAGTTGGGGGCAGGAGGAACCCCTGTCCACAGTTGGGGCAGGAACCCACAGTTGGGGCAGGAGGAACCCCTGTCCACAGTTGGGGCAGGAACCCACAGTTGGGGCAGGAGGAGCCCCAGTGTCTCCTGTGGGGGCTCCACACTGTTGACAGGGACAGGGGGGGGGGGGGGGGGGGGGGGGGGATGAGAAGGAGGCAGCTATTCCTTGGGCAGGTCCTTGATGTAGGGCTTCAGAAGCTTCATGGCACTGAACATCCTCACCCGTCCCTTGCCTGAGAAAAACACACACACACACCACACCAGTCATCAATACTTCATTTATTACTTATTGTATTCTTTTATTTCAAGGATAATGGAATAAGCACTCATGTGCTGTTTTTCATCCAGTCCCCGTGTATATGCAGTTTTGTCAATTTTGTCCTCAGTTCCCGCTGGCACACAATGGCCTATTTTTCCAAAAAGCAGAACAGGTTTTAACATGTGTGCAAGATGTTCTGCGTGTGTTCGCACACAGGACCTCAGTTTATAGTCTCATCCAAAGGACTTTTTGAGGAGAGTGAAGTCGGCACTGATGTTAACTACAGAGGAAAAAATCCTCTTGAACGGGAATCGAACCCAGGTCAGCAGATCACGAATGCATCACTCTAACCACCAGGCTGCCCCGTCCCCAAGATACACTGAAAACATCCACCCCTTGTCTGAAACACACACCACACCACACCAGTGATGTGCATCCCCTGTCATACAGCTGACCTGTGATACTGTGTTGTGATGTACTGTGCTGTGCTGTGTTGTGCTGTGCTGTGCTGTGTCATGCTGTGCTGTGCTGTGTTGTGCTGTGCTGTGCTGTGCTGTGCTGTGTTGTGCTGTGCTGTGCTGTGCTGTGTTGTGCTGCGCTGTGCTGTGCTGTGCTGCACTGCCGGCCTGCTAGTGCTGTACTCTGTACTGCTTTTCATGGGATCATTACAGTGCTGTACGCTGGGATCATTACACAATGTTGTACTCGTAACTGTTCTTCGTGGAATCATTACACAATGTTATACCCTAAATGTTCTTCATGGGATCATTACACAATGTTGTACTCTGTAAATGCTCTTCATGGGAATATTACACAGTGCTGTACTCTGGGATCATTACGCGGTGCTGTACTCTGGGATCATTACAGTGCTGTACTCTGGGATCATTACAGTGCTGCACTCTGGGATCATTACACAGTGCTGTACTCTGGGATCATTACGCGGTGCTGTACTCTGGGATCATTACCCAGTGCTGTACTCTGGGATCATTACACGGTGCTGTACTCTGGGATCATTACGTGGTGCTGTACTCTGGGATCATTACGTGGTGCTGTACTCTGGGATCATTACCCAGTGCTGTACTCTGGGATCATTACCCAGTGCTGTACTCTGGGATCATTACAGTGCTGTACTCTGGGATCATTACACAGTGCTGTACTCTGGGATCATTACCCGGTGCTGTACTCTGGGATCATTACCCAGTGCTGTACTCTGGGATCATTACACGGTGCTGTACTCTGGGATCATTACACGGTGCTGTACTCTGGGATCATTACGCGGTGCTGTACTCTGGGATCATTACACAGTGCTGTACTCTGGGATCATTACACAGTGCTGTACTCTGGGATCATTACCCAGTGCTGTACTCTGGGATCATTACAGTGCTGTACTCTGGGATCATTACCCAGTGCTGTACTCTGGGATCATTACACAGTGCTGTACTCTGGGATCATTACACAGTGCTGTACTCTGGGATCATTACACAGTGCTGTACTCTGGGATCATTACACAGTGCTGTACTCTGGGATCATTACAGTGCTGTACTCTGGGATCATTACACAGTGCTGTACTCTGGGATCATTACCCGGTGCTGTACTCTGGGATCATTACCCGGTGCTGTACTCTGGGATCATTACCCAGTGCTGTACTCTGGGATCATTACCCAGTGCTGTACTCTGGGATCATTACACAGTGCTGTACTCTGGGATCATTACACGGTGCTGTACTCTGGGATCATTACGTGGTGCTGTACTCTGGGATCATTACGTGGTGCTGTACTCTGGGATCATTACAGTGCTGTACTCTGGGATCATTACGTGGTGCTGTACTCTGGGATCATTACCCGGTGCTGTACTCTGGGATCATTACAGTGCTGTACTCTGGGATCATTACCCAGTGCTGTACTCTGGGATCATTACACAGTGCTGTACTCTGGGATCATTACCCAGTGCTGTACTCTGGGATCATTACGTGGTGCTGTACTCTGGGATCATTACACAGTGCTGTACTCTGGGATCATTACGTGGTGCTGTACTCTGGGATCATTACCCAGTGCTGTACTCTGGGATCATTACCCAGTGCTGTACTCTGGGATCATTACCCAGTGCTGTACTCTGGGATCATTACCCAGTGCTGTACTCTGGGATCATTACACAGTGCTGTACTCTGGGATCATTACGTGGTGCTGTACTCTGGGATCATTACGTGGTGCTGTACTCTGGGATCATTACCCAGTGCTGTACTCTGGGATCATTACGTGGTGCTGTACTCTGGGATCATTACCCGGTGCTGTACTCTGGGATCATTACCCAGTGCTGTACTCTGGGATCATTACAGTGCTGTACTCTCGGATCATTACCCAGTGCTGTACTCTGGGATCATTACCCAGTGCTGTACTCTGGGATCATTACATGGTGCTGTACTATGGGATCATTACAGTGCTGTACTCTGATACTGCCATTCAGAGGATTGTCACAATACTTCTGACTGTCCTGGAAGAGAGGAATACATTGCTGATCTATCTATACAAGCATCACTGTGTGCCCCCTGTCAGAGATCTGACAGCAATGACTGACTGACTGATACATTCATCAGATCTGACAGCAATGACTGACTGACTGATATATTCATCACATCTGACAGCAATGAATGACTGACACATTCATCACATCTGACAGCAATGACGGACTGACTGATATATTCATCAGATCTGACAACAATCAATGACTGACTGATACATTCATCACATCTGACAGCAATGAATGACTGACACATTCATCAGATCTGACAGCAATGACTGACTGACACATTCATCACATCTGACAGCAATGACTGACTGACACATTCATCAGATCTGACAGCAATGACTGACTGATACATTCATCACATCTGACAGCAATGACTGATACATTCATCAGATCTGACAGAAATGAATGAATGACACATTCATCACATCTGACAGCAATGAATGACTGACTGACACATTCATCAGATCTGACAGCAATGACTGACTGATACATTCATCACATCTGACAACAATGAATGACTGACTGATACATTCATCACATCTGACAGCAATGAATGACTGACACATTCATCACATCTGACAACAATGACTGACTGACACATTCATCAGATCTGACAGCAATGACTGACTGATACATTCATCACATCTGACAGCAATGACTGATACATTCATCAGATCTGACAGAAATGAATGAATGACACATTCATCACATCTGACAGCAATGAATGACTGACTGACACATTCATCAGATCTGACAGCAATGACTGACTGATACATTCATCACATCTGACAGCAATGAATGACTGACTGATACATTCATCACATCTGACAGCAATGAATGACTGACTGATACATTCATCACATCTGACAACAATGAATGACTGACACATTCATCACATCTGACAGCAATGAATGACTGACACATTCATCACATCTGACAACAATGACTGACTGATACATTCATCACATCTGACAATAATGAATGACTGACACATTCATCACATCTGACAGCAATGAATGACTGATACATTCATCACATCTGACAACAATGAATGACTGACACATTCATCACATCTGACAACAATGAATGACTGATACATTCATCAGATCTGACAACAATGAATGACTGACACATTCATCACATCTGACAACAATGAATGACTGACTGATACATTCATCACATCTGACAGCAATGAATGACTGACACATTCATCACATCTGACAGCAATGACTGATACATTCATCAGATCTGACAACAATGAATGACTGATACATTCATCAGATCTGACAACAATGAATGACTGACACATTCATCACATCTGACAACAATGAATGACTGACTGATACATTCATCACATCTGACAACAATGAATGACTGAGTGACACATTCATCACATCTGACAGCAAGGAATGACTGATACAAGAACAAGACAGAAGACCTGTGCATCGGTGTGAAGAACTGCAACATGATCTCCTGGTTTCTCTTTCAGGTTTTGGCCACCTCTAAATCTACAGAGAAAGGGTTGGCGACAGTGTTCTCATTATTGCCCCGCTCTGCGCGCCCTTCCCTGAGCAACAAGTCTCTGTTCCGCGGGTTCCTGAGTCAGTGTCAGATCTACATTCCTTTACACCGTTGTCTTGCCCTGTTTCTGGTCTGGGGCGCCCCAAAAAGACCAATCTTTTGTCTCCGTGAACAATCCTTCCCCGCGTCAACAGAGCCCTGAATCACCCCAGCAGTCTGTTTCAATAAAAATAACCCCCATTTGCATGTCACTGTCACAGCATGATTTTTTCCTGTCATTTATTTCTCACTATTTCCAAAATCTCTTTCCCCTCATGTACACAAACGTAAAACATACACAGAAAAAACACACACAACAAGTAAACACATACACATGTCACCCCACAACACAACCCCCACTTACCAAAGGGCCTTGCATCCGGTGTCACGAGCAGAACTGTTTTTTTTCTTGGGGGCCTGAAAAACCCCCACCCTCCCCCCTTCGTCCCCAACAAAGGACACAGGGAAATAAGGAAAATAATGTCAAACAAGGACTAAACAGGGAATTAATGTCAACAATGACTCACAACAGGGAAAATAAGTCAACAACAGGGGCTCCAACAGGAATATAAGCAACAAAGACTCACAACAGAAAATAATGTCAACAACAGGACCCCAACAGGGAAAATAAAAGTCAACAATGGTGACTCACAACAGGAAAATGTCAACAACGGTGACCACAACGGAATATAAGTCAAAAATGGGGACTCAAAACTGGAATATAAGTCAAAATGTGACCAAAAAGGGAAAAATTTAAATTCAACAATGGGGATCAAAACTGGAAAAATAACGTCAACAAGGGGACTCAAAAACTGCAATTAAGTCAAAAATGGGGGACTCAAAAAAGGGAAAATAGTGTCAACAGGTGATTCAAAAGAAAAATAATGTCAAAAATGACTCACAACGAAATATAATTTAACAATACTCACAACGGGAAAATAATGTCCCCCAAAGGTACTCAAAAAAAGGAAAAATGTCCACAATAGTGATCAAAACTGGAAAATAATGTCAACAAAGGGCTCAAAACTGGAATATAATTTCAACAATGACTCACAACAGGAATATAATTCAACAACGGTGATCACAACACGAAATAATGTCAACAATGGTGACTCAAAAAAGGGGAAAAAATTCAACAATGGTGACTCAAAACAGGAATATAATTAACAAAGATCACAAAACACAAATATGATTCAACAACAATGACTTCAACAGGATATAATGTCAACAATGGTGACCACAACCAATAAAAAGTCAACAATGACTCACAACACAATAAAACGTCAACATGGTGACTCAAAACGGGAATATAAGTCCACACGGGACTAAAAAAGGGAATATAAGTCAACAAGGTGATCAAAACTGGAATATGTCAACAATGGTGACTCACAACAAAATATAATGTCAAAAGGTGACTCAAAACAAAAATAATTCAAAAAAGGGACTCAAAAACAGGAATATAATGTCAAAAATGACTCCAACGGGAAAAAAAGTAAACACAGGGACTCGAAAGACATAAAGGGTGAAATGCAAAAACTTAAAAAAGAAAGAAAAGAAGGGGGGAAGGGGGGGGGGGGGGTTTATCTAAGCCCCCATTGGGGTTCAGGGTCAAGGCTCTTGGAGGGGTCAGGGGGGAAAGAGCGGAATAATTTCTGTATTTTGACCTCTGAAATTGACACTGGAAATCACAGTTTGAATTATAAAGATACAGGAATTTTCGTTACACAGATTTGCTGAGTTTAATCCTTCTTTGCTCTATCTCTAAATCATAAGATTGTACACTGCTTTTTTTGTTTTTTTAAGCGCTTAGTTGTGGAATAGTCACCAAAAATGAGTGAAAACAGGAACAGGTAAACACCCACGACTCACTGACACAAAATCTTCACTGGTGCTCCAATGGCCATGAGACAAGACTGTGAACAGGAGGACACAGACAGACAGACAGACAGACAGACAGACAGACAGGGAAAAGAGGCCACACTTACCAACAAGTCTCTCTCTTTGACGATCTCCCATAACCTCTTCACTATCATAGGTCGTGGCATCTACAACACAAAAGAATCATTTATACACACATACAACCTCTTACTCTTAACATACAAATGCGCATGAACCTACATGCACACACACACGCACACGCACGCTCACTATCACACTCAAACACTTGCTACCACAACAACTCATTTCTTTTTTTTTTTATTTCCTTCTCAAATATTCCCCATTCACAGACACACAAACACATGCTAAATACTCACCGACACTTTAGTGTCCAAGCACGATCATTTCCATGCACAAACACATATGAGCAGTGCATACACTCACACACACTCACACACACACACACACACACACACACACACACACCTCGCACACACACACTCACACACACTCACACACACACTTGAGTTGTACTTACACGTGCACACCTTCACACAATACTCACTTTATCTGTGCCCATGACGTCTTTCAATGGCGATAAGAGTGCACAGGGGCGAGAGTACACTGATGTTCCTGTCAACACACACCGCACACATATAATATCAAGAAACATACTACTTGGTATATGTATATATATATATATATATATATATATATATATATATATATATATATATATATAGGTTTGCTTACATTCACATGCATGTTAAGACAAACATCTATTTATCTGTCTTAATCTAACTAATCCCACATCTAATCTATCTTTCTTGTGTGTGTGTGTATGCAAGTCAAATTTTTATTTCCAGATGGTAAATCGAAGAAGCAATGCATCTGCTTTTTTTTTCATCATGTCATCTATCTAGGAATAACAACAACAACAAACCCAACTTCATCAATAATATTTAACTACAACATTCTTACGACAACCCATGATAATAAACCTGACCCAAAAAACAAAAAAATTAAAAAAACAATACATTGCAAAACTCATGCACACACACACTGATGTTCCTATCAACACACACCACACACATAATATCAAAAAACATATCCATTTATCTATCTTATCTAACTAATCTCATACACACACACAACACACACACACACACACACACACATACATGTACATACACGCATACATACACGCATGCGCCCAAGCAATTACTTTTTTTTTTTTAAGTTAAACAAAACCAAAAAAATCATAAAATGTCAAACAAGCAAATTATATCAGTATCACCCATTCTTTCATATTCATACTTTATAAAGACAAAAACTGTGTTTGTGTGTTTGTTTGTGTGTGTGTGTGTGTGTGTGTGTGTGTGTGTGTGTGTGTGTGTGTGTGTGTGTGTGTGTGTGTGTGTGTGTGAGTGAAGTCAAGTCAATTTTTTATTTCCAGATGGTACATTGAATAAGCAATGATTTGCTTTTTCTCATCAAGCCATCTATCTAGGAACAAAAACAACTTGATCAATAATATCTAGCTACGTTATTACCATAACCAATAATGATAATGATAATAATAATGTGTGTGTAAAGAAAAACAAAAAAGGGACCTACCTTTGGCACTTTCTTTTCTGGGCTTCTTCTGCTTCCGTACAACTGGTTGCTGTGAGGCAGGACAAGACCAGACCACAACACATGAAACCCACATCTCTATACTTCATTAGCAGCCTCCCATCCCCACCCTCACAACAACAACAAGACTCCACAGTTCAATTTTAAGTTACATGGAAAAACACAAAGCATTTCTGTTATTTCTTATTGGGACAGTATGACACACCCAGAGAAATAATAAATTCCTGATCTTACATCCTTTATTGCGACATAATTTCCATTATGGACAGTATTGCACATTCCTTGTGCTCTTCCAATCACACCCCTTGTTACAATGCATATTTCTAAAGTAGTATTCATAATCATATCAATTGATAATAGCTGTCACAATCATTCAAGTAATGTCTTGTATCTCCAGTTGATACCATATATTCAACTGACTCTCATTACTACTGGCTTTGCTGTTATAAAATATTTTACTTTGGACATCACTATGTATTCACACACACACACCATCACCATTACAACCCTTATATTAACTTTCTTTTTTCAGTTCAACTTTAGTTGTTACATTCCAAGGTCAACCCACACTACGGCTAGACACAGTATGTCTACAAGGGAGACAACCCTTACCGCTTTGCATCGCCTGCTGGGCCTGAGGCCTTCGTCCTCCTGCAGCTGCTTGGCCAGTTCCTCGTCGTTCATCTGTTCCACAGCAATGCCACCGCTGTGCGTCATTCTTTACTTCTAGCATCACCATACTGTCAGTACTTTATTTCCAACCTTTTTTATAAACCATATTATCATCACTATCAATGATCATGATGTGTCCCTGTCGCTATGGCATGTGGTTGTGAAGCAGCAGCAGCAGCAGATGTCTGCACTGCTCCCCTGGTCACGTGTACCTCTGTCACTGGGTGAAGGAGTACAGACAGAGCCACAGAACACCGGCAGCTTGGTTTCTTTTTGTTTCTCGGCTAAAGCTCCAACGTTCACCAATGGTGACAGTTTTGCGTATGTAACCATCGCCTGGGGACGGGATAGCTCAGTGGTCGGAGCACTCGCTTTCCCCCAGCCAAGTTAAGCAGCGTCCAGCATGGTTACCAGTTGGATGGGTGACCGTTTTCGCGCCTTGGCTTCAGTACAGTTCCCCCAGTTCACCCAGCTGTAAATAGGTACCTGCCTCTTTAGGGTCAGGGAAGGTAAAGCAGCGAGAGAGAGGAGATGGGCGCCGCCCTCAATATGCTGGCCCTAGAGAAGTGAGGTCTTTGACGCCTCGCTCCCCTATGACCTCAATATAGGTTATGGGACACCACCACCAACCATCGCCGCCTCCCCCCCCCCCCCCCCCCAGCCAAATTTAGGTAGCTGCATTCTAACTTCAGGGATGGTGTCTAAACACAACACCTGTGTGCATGTTTTTTATTTTTTTATTCTGTCATCTGTTCCTACTGGCATGAAATGGACTACTCTTCCGAAAGACAGAACACGTTTTTAACACGTGCACAAGATGTTCTGCATGCACTCGCACACACAGCCTCAGTTTAGAGTCTCATCCAAAGGACTTTGACATTCAGTTCCATTTTTTTCATCCAACTGGGAAGAGAAGGGTGAAATTGGGAAACGAACCCAGAACCTCACCGTTTACTTGTTAGGCAGGTGAATGTCTTAACTCATTGAGGTTGTGCCGAAGCTTTCCTTTACTGTGACGTGCCGAAGCTTAAGAATCGGCAGATTTACGATTTTTTTTTAAACACAAAGTGATGGTTAACTCAAGGGAAAGTACTCTGGCCTGTAGGGCAATCATTTTTCTAAACACAGTTGCTTTCCTTGACCATAAGCTTGCCTAGTTTTTGTCTATTGGCCAATTTTGTTTGACATGTCAACAAGTGATACCTTTGGGATTTCAGGCACTCCAGTGTTATGATTCTTTAAAAAAATAATCTGTTGTACAAAAAGTGACATCACATGGATTCAGCCAGCTTCAGGGAACTTTACTTTGGTGAAAAATCATCACATTGCTTCAAGGGGACTAGTTGATAAATAGTTCAAGCCATTTAACCCTAGTAGCGCTAAATAAACAGCAACAAGCCTCACTTCTATTGGCTGAATTAACATTGGCTAGCATTGTTTTGGAGCATGGTGGGCTCAAACAACCCTTGATATTGATATATAAAACTGAATTTAATGTGTTAAGCTATAGATCACTGGAAAGAAGAGATAATATGCTTTTAAATGAGTATAATTTTATAATAGTGTGTAGTGTTTATGATTATGTAAAAAAAAATCCAAAAAAAAAAATCATGTTCGCACTACCGATCACTGTTCCACTGTCAGGGCCCCGGATCGATTTTAACACGATAAGCAAAGTTCTTGCGGTGCATAAATGTCATGATTAGGTAAACACTATTTCTTGACATTAGTTTTCAAAAAATAAGGAGTTTGTATCGCTTTATCGGTCACCAAATACTCGGAAAAGTTCAGCGACAGGATCGACGCCATCGCGACCGTCATGGCGGAATGTGCGAAGTGGTGGCTTTCTATGACAAAAATACAAAGATCGCTTGATTTCATGTGATGCAAAGTACTCAGCAGCATAGCGATTTGACTCAACAACAGTTATTTCGAAGCCTCGTTGCGTCAAAATAAAGTAAAACAATCTGTGACGTCGAAATCGCCGAGTAGCGAAAAAGTCCATCCAGCAAAACTAGCACCGCTCGATTCAGTCCGATCGCGATCGATTTTTACCAAGTTTTTCAAAAATATTCCACAATCCTTACCTCATCGTCTCTCTCATTGTTTATTTCAACCAAATCCAGCCTCTAAAACTCCTCCTCGCTGTCAATTTTTGTAAAAAAGCTCGAAAAACGCTTGAAGAAATTCTAGTGGAAACGCTGGCCGCCATTTTTGTTGAAGACGATCTCCGCTGGTCCGAAAAAAAATTAAAATACACTCTTAACCAATCAGATTCTTCGTTGCTTGTGTGTGTCAAACGACCTTCACCCCTTTCTGCGGGCCTACAACGGCCTTAACATTCATTGGCTGACCTTTGAAAGCGAAAGTAAGCTTTCAACTATAACCACCCACGTCATCCCGGAATATTCCGGGATCCGCCACACAGCCTAGACCCGCCTTTCCCGGAATATTCCGGGAACCGCGCCACTAGGGTTAAGATACCAACCCTATTTTTCAAAACTTTTTACTTTTCAGCATTCAGTGACATATTTTGAAAATTTGTAAAAAATAAATACAGTCATCTATTAAAAAACTGTGGAACAATCTCAAAAGAAAACATTAGAAACTTTTCAATGGTGTATAATGTGTATGTCATTATTATGTTGGGTAAGTCTGCTGATTTTTTCAAATAAAGCCCAAATCAAGCGTCACCACAAAATGGCGGGATCCATTTCACTGCGACTCCAATGAGTTAACCATCCTGCCACCTTCCTTCTTACACTGGTAGTGAGTGATTCCTCCTTTCTTCACCTACAATAATCTGCCCCTCCCCCCAGTCACCCTGACACACCGCAGCAGGTCCCCACTGACCTTTTTGGACGTCTTGCTTTTCTTGGCTGATGGCTGCACCTTGGCTTTCTTTGCCGGCACAGCATCCTGACACAGCACAGAACACTTTGTACACACAGCACAGAACACTGTGTACACACAGCACAGAACACTTTGTACACACAGCACAGAACTCTTTGTACACACAGCACAGAACACTTTGTACACACAGCACAGAACACTTTGTACACACAGCACAGAACACTGTGTACACACAGCACAGAACACTTTGTACACACAGCACAGAACTCGTACACACAGCACAGAACACTTTGTACACACAGCACAGAACACTTTGTACACACAGCACAGAACACTTTGTACACACAGCACAGAACACTGTGTACACACAGCACAGAACACTGTGTACACACAGCACAGAACACTGTGTACACACAGCACAGAACACTGTGTACACAACACACATCAATGTCAGGTCAAGTCAAGTCAAAAACACTCTAATCATCCCATGAAGGGCAATTACAATACTGACAGGCAGATTGATACGCATAATTATCTCGAAAGACACAAGAAAAATACATTTCAAATTGGTATGAACAGTCCAAGATAGCTTCAAAAACAACAAAAAACAAACAAAAGAGAAAAACTAATCACACACACATGCGCACACATGCACACACACACACACATGCATGGCGTACGCACACACTCACACACACACACATACACCCACACACACCAATGTAGGAATACAATGCTGTAAAAACCATTGACTGAAAAAGACATACATATAAACTTATCATTTATGTGTACACAAACAAGTACATAACTTGGTACACAAACAATCTTACAGTCAGTCATTGACAACAAATAGAAAAATCACCAAAAAATTTATGTTAAAATGTCAGGTAGTTCATGTAGGATGGGAATGTACTGTTCACAAAATGCAATATAAAACAAGTATGTGGCTTCCGGGAAGATCGCTGGACTATCGACATGGTGTTTGCTGCCAGGCAGCTCCAAGAGAAGTGTCAGAAACAAAACACTGACCTCTACTCCACCTTTGTTGATCTGACCAAGGCCTTCGTTACTGTTAGCAGAGAGGGTCTATGGAGAATCATGGCTAAGTACGGCTGCCCAAGAAAATTCATCGCCATCGTACGTCAGTTCCATGATGGTATGCTGGCCAGAGTACAAGACAACGGAGAGGCATCTGAACCCTTCCCAGTCACCAACGGAGTGAAGCAGGGCTGTGTTCTTGCTCCCACCCTGTTCAGCCTCATGTTTTCAGCAATGCTGTCAGATGCGTTCAGAGATTCGGATGTTGGTGTCAGCATCAAGTCTAGGTATGATGGATCACTCTTCAATCTCAGGAGGCTTCAAGCAAAAACCAAGGTCTCAACAGATATCATCAACAACTTCCTGTTTGCTGATGATTGTACCCTCAATGCTGCTTCTGAAGCCGACATGCAAGATAAAGTTCACAAGTTCTCTGATGCTTGCGACAACTTTGGGTTGACAATCAGTACCAAGAAGACTGAGGTAATGCACCAACCAGCCCCAGGGAAGCCCTACGTTGAACAAAACATCTCCGTAAATGGACACAGACTCAAAGCAGTGGACAAATTTACTTATCTTGGCAGTATCCTCTCCCGCACAGTAGCCATTGATGATGAGGTCAACACCAGACTCGCCAAAGCAAGCGCTGCTTTTCGCAGACTTCGAAAGAATGTGTGGGACAGGAGAGGCATCTCAACAGAAACCAGATCAAGGTCTACAAA
The DNA here is from genome assembly GCA_028751875.1 of Rapana venosa. Classification (NCBI taxonomy): domain Eukaryota; kingdom Metazoa; phylum Mollusca; class Gastropoda; order Neogastropoda; family Muricidae; genus Rapana; species Rapana venosa. The sequence continues at coordinate 90,743,915 of CM054136.1, read as the reverse complement.
GCGGTAGTGCTCACCACCCTGCTCTATGGCTCAGAGTCATGGACAGTCTACCAACACCATGCTAAAAAGCTGAACCACTTCCACACCACAAGTTTGAGAAAACTGTTTGGCATGAAGTGGCAGGACAAGATCTCAGACACTGAGGTGCTCACTAGAGCAAACCTTCCCAGCATCCACACCATCCTGATGCAGACCCAGCTTCGCTGGGCAGGCCATGTAGTTCGCATGCCAGACCATCGGCTCCCCAAGAAACTTCTGTTTGGCGAACTTCAGCATGGAAAACGCTCCCAGGGAGGCCAGAAGAAACGCTTCAAGGACACTCTGAAAGCCTCACTGAAAGCCTTCAACATTGAGATAAACTCATGGGAGCAGGCAGCAATGGAGAGGCCACAGTGGCAAGCAGCTGTACACAGTGGTGCCAAGGCCCACGAAGCAAATAGAATTGCAACAGCTGAGCAACGCAGGCAAGACAGGAAAGATAGAGCCTCCAAGTCTCCAAAAGCAGCCACTATACCCTGTCCATACTGTTCAAGAACTTTTCAAGCACGGATCGGCCAAATCAGTCATCTTCGCACCCACAGAAATGGACCCTCCCAATCCCAGGATGAATAGATGGTCATCATCGATTCCGATGGACGAAGAAGAGAGGAGAAGTGTGTGTGTGTGTGTGTGTGTGTGTGTGTGAGAGATAGAGAGAGAGTGAGAGAGAGAGCGAGAGAGAGAGAGAGAGAGAGAGAGCGAGAGAGAGAGAACTCTGAAATGTGTTAATGTACTTCGGAAACTGGCCACAATACAAACAATAAAAATAAAGAGGGTGGGTGGTGGGGTGGGGGTGGCACTCCCATCATAGTAACTGTCAACGTGTACAATACACAGCATCATTATCATCATTGGCTCAGTTGTCATCTCCATCATCTCATTATGACTGTTATAAGTTAACCAGAAATATACATGTATATGCACACGCTCATGTGTACGCACGCACGCACGCGCACGCCCACAAACATACAAACAGACACATACGCGCGCAGAGAGAGGGACACAGAGAGAGAGACAGAGATAGAGAGAGAGAGTGTGTGTTTTTAGGAAGGGGTGGATGGTGGGGGGGAGATTGAGAGAGACAGACAGACAGACAGAGAGACAAAGACAGACAGACAGACAGTGAGACAGACAGACAGAGAGACAAAGACAAACTGAGAGACAGTGAGACAGACAGACAGTGAGACAGACAGAGAGTGTGAGACAATCAGAAGAGAAAAAAAAGCAGAATCAGAATGACAGAAGGTAAGCCAACAAAACTGCAGAAAATCCACAGACTCAAGCTGGCAGAGAAGAGAGCACCTGACAGAAATTACAACTGTGTAGTACCTCAATTTCACCCAGATCACTGTCATCATCATCTTCCTCCTCCTCTGCATCATCATCATTGCTGAGATTGTCGTCACCTCCTTCACCACTGTCCTTGTCTTGTTTGGCGGGAGAGGCGGAGCGTTTGGGAGCTGTTGAGGACCCATTGGTAATTTTCTGATCAACCTTGGTCTCTTTCTTGGTTGTCGCCTCTTTTTCATCTTCACTTTCATTTTCTGTGATCAGCTGCATCACCAGTTTGTCGATTTCATCTTTCCTGCAAGGCATTGTTGTGTTTGACTTGTCATATGTATAGACTTCAACATTGCATCATACAATGATACATGTAATGATGTATACATGTACATAATAAAGGTGCAGCCATGAGACAGAATATGACTACATATAGATAGAGAAGCACTCGCTTTCCCCCAGCCAAGTTAAGCAGCGTCGAGCGTGGTTACCAGTTGGATGGGTGACCGTTTGCGCGCCTTGGCTTCAGTACAGTTCCCCCAGTTCACCCAGCTGTAAATGGGTACCTGCCCTCTTTAGGGTCAGGGAAGGTAAAGCAGCGAGGGAGAGGAGATGGGCGCCGCCCTCAATATGCTGGCCCTAGAGAAGTGAGGTCTCTGACGCCTCGCTCCCCTACGACCTTATAGGTTATGGGACTCCTTTACCTTTTACCTATAGATAGAGAGATTGGGGGAGAGAGAGGGGGGGGGGGGGTGGTAGAATACTACATTTCTGCTTCATGTGTGACCTCTCTAACTTCTAGGGGTTACCATAGGAGATAAAGCAAAAAGCTCCTGCCTACAGAATTCAAATATTATTCAACTCTCTTGTGTTTGTAGTGGTACGCTTCATTGCTTTCAAGCCTATAATATATATCACGCATGAAAAAACAAAAACAAAAAGAGAGAGAGGGGGGGAGAGAGGGGGAGAGAGAGAGAGAGAGGAGGGGGGGAGAGTGAGAGAAAGAGAGAGAGAGAGAGAGAGAGAGAGAGAGAGAGAGAGAGAGAGAGAGAGAGAGAGGAGAGAAGAGAGAGAGAGAGAGAGAGAATAAAAATAGGCACATAAAAGACTCCATACTTCACTTTTACTTTTAAGTTAGTGCGAGCTGAAACATGACAAACCCAACACACCCATGGTTTTACTTATCAAGAAACTGGGCTACGCAGTTGCTGAAACTTTTGCTTGGACAGCCACCTTCTTCCAGGTGCAGTGCAGTGCAGTGCAGACACAACATTCCCAGTGCAGTGAAATACACCGAAAACTACATGAGAAGAATGGACTGTACTGAACTCCTAGCATCAGAGCACGTTTGAGAAAGATCCTGAAATACTTACTGACAGCTTGTGTCCTGAAATCCTAATCTACAGCTTGTGTCCTGAAATCCTAATCTACAGCTTGTGTCCTGAATCCTAATCTACACCTTGTGTCCTGAAATCCTAATCTACACCTTGTGTCCTGAAATCCTAGACACTGTGTCCTGAAATCCTAATCAACACCTTGTGTCCTGAAATCCTGATCTACACCTTGTGTCCTGAAATCCTGATCTACACCTTGTGTCCTGAAATCCTGATCAACACCTTGTGTCCTGAAATCCTAGACACTGTGTCCTGAAATCCTAGACATTTTGTGTCCTGAAATCCTGATCTACACCTTGTGTCCTGAAATCCTGATCAACACCTTGTGTCCTGAAATCCTTATTGACAGCTATGTCCTGAAATCCTGATCTACAGCTTGTGTCCTGAAGTCAATGCTGAAACATAAATTGGAGACTGCGAAGTTTGATCATGCGTGCTTATAAATCATCATCTGAGGTACAAATGCCTGGTGTAAACCATAACCTGCATGACTTGTTAAAGTTGTCACAATTCATTTATCAACAGGCATCAAGAAACAATTTGAACAAAGAGAAATGCACACTTTTAGAACTCCATCCTCCCCCTTTCCTGACCCACTGTTATCCATTCTCTTTACCAGAACTTCTGTATTGTCTGGCCCCATATGTGAGAGGATGACGCCTTACCTGTCTGTCAGATCTGTTTTGTAATCCACTTCCAGCGTTTTGCGAATCTTTTTTGCTGAGAGCTGATCCAGGTCTGCATCCTTCAGTATGGCTGAAACCAGGCAAGAAAGACAGAAATGCAAGGTTTAACTTTTTTTTAAAATCCTCAAATCCTGAATAAAACCAAACCAAACTAAACCTAACCTCTGTCAGTAAAGTACTGATCACTTCATGTGCTGACACCGTATGAAAGCCGAACAACTTCCATCCGCTGCAAAAAATAGTGCTACCTACTTTCACCCTTCAACTATCCTGTAGTCTGTGAGACCGTTAGGGTACCAAAGGAGATTTTGCAACCAGCTTCCTCCACTCCTTGGAGTCCTCAGCTTTTCGCAGTATGTTGTTCCATTCAAGGCCAGTCCATTCTCTGATGTTGTCTTCCCATCGTTTTCTCTGTCTGCCTCTTCATCTTCCCCTCCTTGTACTGTTCCCAGTAGGACAGTCTTAGCCAGTCCAGATGTTCTCCTGGTCAGTCCAGATGTCGGTGTGTGGGGGGCTCTGATTGAGGTAGTACTCTAGTACCTTTGGAGTCTGGCTGCTGCACTCTACCTGGTAGAGTGGATGGGCATCACAGGTCCTCACCCACCTCCTAAATCTCTTCTGTGCTGGCTCCAAGTGCCACAACCCAGGACCTCACCTCAGCAGGTGTGCTAAACCTCCTTTGTTTTTACTAGTTATTAAAAACATTACTGAAACAGTGAGTTTATCACAATTTGACTTCTACTAACAAAAAAAATTATAATGAACAGATGATGTTTATAATAAATTAATATGTATACGTGCTACCACACTAGTAACTAGTAGTAAGGAAACAAACAGTCACGCAGACAGGAAAAAGAGAAACAAAGGGTGGTGCTGCTCTTGTGGGGACGCGCTCCCCTGGGGAACAGCAACCCAAATTTCATGCAGAGAAATCTGTTGTGATTTAAAGTGGTAGGCCTATACAATTTATACAAATACTATTAAATTTTCACTGTTACCAGCCATATTATTATGCATTCTTTCATTCCATTTTGGTTTTGTTCGTTTGGGGTTGGTTTGTTTTTTGAGTCATCACAGATATAATATAACTCAAGGGGAAAAAAACCTCGAGTTTTAGAGGTGGCACAAACAGGCCATCAGATCACGAGCTCAACTGATGCTCTGACCATTACTCTGCATTACGCTATCCCATCCAGCATCCCCCCTTCAATATCATTCACTACATTTTTTCAACTAAAAACAATGGCTAAAATATTTTTTTTACATTCAGGGCTAATTATTCATTCCTTTCTATCCTTTTTTTTTTGGGGGGTGGGGGTGGGGGGGTGGTATTATTTTCCTTTTAAACCATAGCCTTGATTTCTCATTTTCAAAGTATAAAAAAAAAATTGTTTTACACAGGTCTCTTAAAATAAAATTTTTAAAGTGTACATTACAAACGTTTACACATGCAGCATTCATTTTTTCCATTTACACTTTCCTGTGCAAAGTTACTTCATTTACTTCATATCTATTGACAAAACTTGCACCTGAGCGGTCTTCTGCTGCACTTAGTTACAGACCAAAGTGATTGTGCAACCGTTATTACTGATTTACAGCAGATCCGAGGCACGAAAGGACTATTACTATTAGTGTATACATAAAACAATTAACGGATTTTCCACCCACCCTCCCTTTCAACGATGGTGGATACAAAATCTTTAGCGTAATCTGTTGCAGAGCTATACATCATCTACTGTCATGATGCCTTACACTATTACAGCTTGATCTTGACAAAGTACTGAACGACCTGCCGAGAAGTGTTCGGAACACATGGCTACGGTACAATTGCAAATGCGTTAACGTGAAGAAAAACAACAAGATACCTTTTATGCTTTTTGTAAGGTTTTCTGTGGAAGGGTCTGTCATTGTGTCTTTACAGTTTCGTAGACTTTAAACACTTATTGTTTCTAGATATTAAATTCCAAACTCTCTGACGCTCTGCCCAGTGGTTGATGGATTGTGTCTATAGAGAGTAATGTCCCCGGGAAATTTTATATCTTTTTAGTGAGAAGAAGAAAAACAGGGGCAAATGCTGCGAAGAATAGGTCAATTTTCGCGACCAAGTGCCATCTTTTCGCCTTTTTTGATCACTGGTTTGCTTTTTGTTGTGGCTTGATGTTGATGTCAAGAGAGAGAGTTTCATTTGTTTAGGTGAGAGAAGTTATGTTCTTTGGTTAAGTTCACAGAAGTAAATCATGGCCTAGGTACTTTGTTTTTCTTTTTCAGGCCTCTTCTTGGAATGCCTGCCCTTCTGCACCTTCTCTATTTTCCTTTCAATCCATTAAAACAACAGCAACAACAACAATAACAACAACAATTTCCTTCTTCCAAAGGCACCAAATGATAGTTGACAGTGCATGTATTTTAGTTTTACTTTCATTCTTTTGTTGTTATTGTGTGGGTGCTCAACACATAATATAATTTGAGATACTATATATGATATGATATGATATGATATGATATGATATGATATGATATGATATGATATGATATACTGTGATATGATACAATATACTGAAACATGATGTAATGTACTGTAATAATTATAATGTAATGCAATATGATAATTATAACATAACATGATATAATATAACAAATATGATACCATACTGTATAATATAATAATTATAATATAGTAAAGTATATTATAATATGATATGGTATGATATAATGTAATATAATAATATAATCTAATATGATATAATAGCATAATTACAAGATTGGAAGGAGGAGAGGCAATAACCAACCTGTTCTTGTTTAAACAGGAATTTGTTGAGAAACGGTAAACTGCTAAAAGCTTCTGTAAAATTAATGGGAAACGGAGGTAAAGCTTGGAGGCCATCAAACTAAAGTCACAGTAGGCTGTGTCTGTAGAATAATGGTACGCATTATTGACCAGTCAGATAATTAGTATTCTACAGTGTCATGATCAGAAGCAAGAGAATGACTCACGGTTAGGCCTGCAGAGCCAATTATTTCATCTTCAGGCTGATACTTAATCCAATCTAAGATATGGCCACGAAAGCCAGTGGACTGATCCACGTATTGTTTAGAACAGTAGGAGTCTAAAATGGCAGTCCTTTGAGAGGTACTCTGATCATCTGGACGATCAAAGAAGAAGTTTGTGTTACCAAGAAAAATGGGGATGCCAGTTAGCTGGTTACAATAGTCAGTGCATTGATGAACACGTTATGTGTCAGTTTGTTTTTAAAGTTGGGAGGTCGGGGGAGAGGGGTGGTGAACAGGAGAAGTGGAGGCTTTTTTTTTAAGCTACAGTTGTGTGCCAATGACCATTTCAAGTCAATCCTCCAGGTTGGAATGCCGCTACCATTAAGGTGAGCAAAGAACGTCACATAACTACGTCAAAACCTCACCCTTACTGAACCTGGGAGCTCTAGCCTAGGAATGAAAACAACAACAACAACAACAACAACAAAACTGTTGCCGTGGAATTTGTGTTTGGTATACTTCACAATGATGCATCACCATTTCTTGGCAAAAAGATTTCTTCCTCTCCTTCTCCTCTCTTAATTCCAGAAGAGTGACGGGGCACTACACTAAAAAGTCCTTTGCCAAAGTCCTCCCTGTTAGTTTGCTGGTGTGTGCCCCTTAAAGCATGGGTCTAAAATTAGTTTGCTTGTTTTCTTCATGTGTGGTGTGTGTGTGTGTGTGTTATGTTGCGTGCGTGCCGTGCGTGCGCGGGTGTGTGCGTGCGTGCGCGCGCGCGCGCGCGCGTGTGTGTGTGTTGTGTGTTGTGTTGTGTTGTGCTGTGTTGCGTTATATTGCGTTGCGCGTGTGTGTGCTCGCGTGTATGTGTGTACGAATTATACAGTGTACTTTTCGTGTGTGTGGGGGAGGGGGGGGGGGGTTCCATTTTTTTGATTAGGGGTGGGGGGGGGGGTTGGTTGTGTGTGTGTGTGTGTGCTTTTATTCTCTGTTTCTATTTTTCTTTTGGAGTCAGTTTTATTATTATTGGTTCAGATAATGATATAGTTAGATCAAGTTGTTTTTGTTCCTAGATAGATGGCTTGATGGGGGGGAAAAAAGCAAATGCATTGGTTATTCAATGTACCATCTGGAAATAAAAATTTGACTTGCCTTGACTTAACTTGTGGCTATGGCCAGCTGGCTATCTGTCAGCCACAAGCTGTCTGTCAGCCACAAGCTGTCTGTCTGTCAGCCACAAGCTGGCTGTCAGCCACAAGCTGTCTGTCTGTCAGCCTCAAGCTGTCTATCAGCCACAAGCTGTCTGTCAGCCACAAGCTGTCTGTCTGTCAGCCACAAGCTGTCTGTCAGCCACAAGCTGTCTGTCAGCCACAAGCTGTCTGTCTGTCAGCCACAAGCTGTCTGTCAGCCACAAGCTGTCTGTCTGTCAGCCTCAAGCTGTCTGTCCGCCACAAGCTGTCTGGCTATCAGCCACAAGCTGTCTGTCAGCCACAAGCTGTCTGTCAGCCACAAGCTGTCTGACTATCAGCCACAAGCTGTCTGTCTGTCAGCCTCAAGCTGTCTGTCAGCCTCAAGCTGTCTGTCAGCCACAAGCTGTCTGACTGTCAGCCACAAGCTGTCTGTCAGCCACAAGCTGTCTGACTATCAACCACAAGCTGTCTGACTATCAGCCACAAGCTGTCTGTCAGCCACAAGCTGTCTGTCTGTCAGCCACAAGCTGTCTGTCTGTCAGCCACAAGCTGTCTGACTATCAGCCACAAGCTGTCTGTCAGCCACAAGCTGTCTGTCTGTCAGCCACACCCGCAATGGTTATTACATTGAAGTGTAGCGTACTGTATTTATTTATTTATTTATTTATACCACTTAAGTCACGAGATTTCTCTGCGTGAAATTCGGGCTGCTCTACCCGGGAAGAGCACGTCGCCACAAGAGCAGCGCCACCCTTTTGGGTTTTTTTTGGTCTGCAACTGTATTTGTTTCCCTATCAGAGTGGCTTTTTTCAACACAATTTTGCCAGGGGCAACTCTCTTGTTGCCGTGGGTTCTTTTACGTGCGCTGAATAATTTTGTGTAACACACGGGACCTCGGTTTATCGTCTCATCCGAAAGACTAGCGCCCAGACCACTACTTATGGTGTAATAGATGGGAGAAAAGTTTCGGGCCCAAACGGGATTCAAACCACCGCACACTTCCGACCCGGACTTCGCTTTCTAGACAGGCGCGTTACCTCTAGACCATCGATCCACTGTATTGCATTGTATCATACTGTACTGTATTGTATCGTACTGTATTGTATTGCATTGTATCATACTGTATTGCATTGTATCATACTGTATTGCATTGTATCGTACTGTATTGCATTGTATCGTACTGCATTGCATTGTATCGTACTGCACTGCATTGCATTGTATTGTACTGTATTGCATTGTATCGTATTGTACTGTATTGCATTGTATCCTACTGTATTGCATTGTATCGTACTGCACTGTATTGCATTGTATCGTACTGCATTGCATTGTATCGTACTGCATTGCATTGTATTGTACTGTATTGCATTGTATCGTGCTGTATTGCATTGTATCGTACTGCATTGCATTGTATCGTACTGCACTGTATTGCATTGTATCGTACTGCACTGCATTGCATTGTACTGTACTGTATTGCATTGTATCGTACTGCATTGCATTGTATCGTACTGTACTGTATTGCATTGCATTGTATCGTACTGTATTGCATTGTATCGTACTATACTGTATTGCATTGCATCGTACTGTATTGCATTGTATCGTACTGCACTGTATTGCATTGTTTTGTACTGTACAATATTGCATTGTATCGTACTGCATTGCATTGTATAGTACTGCACTGTATTGCATTGTATCGTACTGTACTGTATTGCATTGTATCCTACTGTATTGTATCGTATCGTACTGTATTGCATTGTATCCTACTGTATTGTATCGTATCGTACTGTATTGCATTGTATCGTACTGTACTGTATTGCATTGTTTTGTACTGTACTGTATTGCATTGTATCGTACTGTACTGTACTGTATTGCATTGTATCGTACTGTACTGTACTGTATTGCATTGTATCGTACTGTATTGCATTGTGTCGTACTGTACTGTATTGCATTGTATCGTACTGTATTGCATTGTATTGTATTGTATTGTACTGTACTGCATTGTATTGTATTGAACTGTATTGCATTGTATCCTACTGTATTGTATTGTATTGTATTGTATTGTATTGTACTGTATTGCATTGTATTGTACTGTATTGCATTGTATCGTATTGTACTGTATTGTATTGTATTGTATTGTACTGTACTGCATTGTATTGTATTGTACTGATTTGCATTGTATCCTACTGTACTGTATTGTATTGTATTGTATTGTACTGTACTGCATTGTATTGTATTGTACTGTATTGCACTGTATCCTACTGTACTGTATTGTATTGCATTGTATTGTACTGTACTGCATTGTATTGTATTGTACTGTATTGCATTGTATCCTACTGTACTGTATTGTATTGTATTGTATTGTACTGTACTTCATTGTATTGTATTGAACTGTATTGCATTGTATCCTACTGTATTGTATTGTATTGTATTGTATTGTACTGTACTGCATTGTATTGTATTGAACTGTATTGCATTGTATCCTACTGTACTGTATTGTATTGTATTGTATTGTACTGTACTGCATTGTATTGTATTGAACTGTATTGCATTGTATCCTACTGTACTGTATTGTATTGTATTGTATTGTACTGTACTGCATTGTATTGTATTGAACTGTATTGCATTGTATTGTATTGTACTGTATTGCATTGTATTGTATTGTACTGTATTGTATTGCATTGTATTGTATTGTACTGTATTGTATTGTACTGTATTGTATTGTATTGTACTGTATTGCATTGTATTGTATTGTATTGTACTGTATTGCATTGTATTGTATTGTACTGTATTGCATTGTATTGTATTGTACTGTATTGCATTGTATTGTATTGTACTGTATTGCATTGTATCCTACTGTATTGCATTGTATCGTACTGTACTGCATTGTATTGTATTGAACTGTATTGCATTGTATCCTACTGTACTGTATTGTATTGTATTGTATTGTATTGTACTGTACTGCATTGTATTGTATTGAACTGTATTGCATTGTATCCTACTGTACTGTATTGTATTGTATTGTATTGTACTGTACTGCATTGTATTGTATTGTACTGTATTGCACTGTATCCTACTGTACTGTATTGTATTGTATTGTATTGTACTGTACTGCATTGTATTATATTGAACTGTATTGCATTGTATCCTACTGTACTGTATTGTATTGTATTGTATTGTACTGTACTGCATTGTATTGTATTGAACTGTATTGCATTGTATCCTACTGTACTGTATTGTATTGTATTGTATTGTACTGTACTGCATTGTATTGTATTGAACTGTATTGCATTGTATTGTATTGTACTGTATTGCATTGTATTGTATTGTACTGTATTGTATTGCATTGTATTGTACTGTATTGTATTGTACTGTATTGTATTGTATTGTACTGTATTGCATTGTATTGTATTGTATTGTACTGTATTGCATTGTATTGTATTGTACTGTATTGCATTGTATTGTATTGTATTGTACTGTATCCTAATGTACTGTATTGCATTGTATTGTATTGTATTGTATTGTATTGTACTGTATTGCATTGTATTGTATTGTACTGTATTGCATTGTATTGTATTGTACTGTATTGCACTGTATCCTAATGTACTGTATTGCATTGTATTGTATTGTATTGCATTGTATTGTATTGTATTGTACTGTATTGCATTGTATTGTATTGTACTGTATTGCACTGTATCCTAATGTACTGTATTGCATTGTATTGTACTGCATTGCATTGTATTGTACTGTATTGCATTGTATCCTACTGTACTGTATTGTATTGTATTGTACTGTATTGTATTGTATTGTACTGTATTGTATTGTATTGTACTGTATTGCACTGTATCCTACTGTACTGTATTGCATTGTATTGTATTGAACTGTATTGCATTATATCCTACTGTATTGCATTGTATCGTACTGCACTGCATTGCATTGTATTGTACTGTATTGCATTGTATCGTATTGTACTGTATTGCATTGTATCCTACTGTATTGCATTGTATCGTACTGCACTGTATTGCATTGTATCGTACTGCACTGCATTGCATTGTATTGTACTGTATTGCATTGTATCGTATTGTACTGTATTGCATTGTATCCTACTGTATTGCATTGTATCGTACTGCACTGTATTGCATTGTATCGTACTGCATTGCATTGTATCGTACTGCATTGCATTGTATTGTACTGTATTGCATTGTATCGTGCTGTATTGCATTGTATCGTACTGCATTGCATTGTATCGTACTGCACTGTATTGCATTGTATCGTACTGCACTGCATTGCATTGTACTGTACTGTATTGCATTGTATCGTACTGCATTGCATTGTATCGTACTGTACTGTATTGCATTGTATCGTACTGTACTGTATTGCATTGTATCGTACTGTACTGTATTGCATTGCATCGTACTGTATTGCATTGTATCGTACTGCACTGTATTGCATTGTTTTGTACTGTACAATATTGCATTGTATCGTACTGCATTGCATTGTATAGTACTGCACTGTATTGCATTGTATCGTACTGTACTGTATTGCATTGTATCCTACTGTATTGTATCGTATCGTACTGTATTGCATTGTATCGTACTGTACTGTATTGCATTGTATTGTATTGTACTGTATTGCATTGTATCGTACTGTACTGTACTGTATTGCATTGTATCGTACTGTACTGTACTGTATTGCATTGTATCGTACTGTACTGTATTGCATTGTATTGTATTGTACTGTATTGCATTGTATCGTACTGTACTGTACTGTATTGCATTGTGTCGTACTGTACTGTATTGCATTGTTTTGTACTGTACTGTATTGCATTGTATTGTATTGTATTGTACTGTATTGCATTGTATTGTATTGTACTGTACTGCATTGTATTGTATTGAACTGTATTGCATTGTATCCTACTGTACTGTATTGTATTGTATTGTATTGTACTGTATTGCACTGTATCGTATTGTACTGTATTGTATTGTATTGTATTGTACTGTACTGCATTGTATTGTATTGTACTGTATTGCATTGTATCCTACTGTACTGTATTGTATTGTATTGTACTGTACTGCATTGTATTGTATTGTACTGTATTGCACTGTATCCTACTGTACTGTATTGTATTGCATTGTATTGTACTGTACTGCATTGTATTGTATTGAACTGTATTGCATTGTATCCTACTGTACTGTATTGTATTGTATTGTACTGTATTGCATTGTATCGTACTGTACTGTATTTCATTGTATAGTATTGTACTGTATTGCATTGTATCGTACTGTACTGTATTGCATTGTATCGTACTGTACTGCATTGCATTGTATCGTACTATACTGTATTGCATTGTATCGCACTGTACTGTATTGCATTATATCGTACTGTACTGTATTGCATTGTATCGTACAGTATTGCATTGTATCGTACTGTACTGTATTGCATTGTATCGTACTGTACTGTATTGCATTGTATCGTACTGTACTGTATTGCATTGTATAGTACTGTACTGTATTGCATTGTATAGTACTGTACTGTATTGCATTGTATTGTACTGTACTGTATTGCATTGTATCGTACTGTACTGTATTGCATTGTATCGTACTGTACTGTATTGCATTGTATTGTACTGTACTGTATTGCATTGTATCGTACTGCACTGTATTGCACTGTATTGCATTGTATCGTACTGTAATGCATACTACTATAAGTCACGGCACATTTCTCTGTGTGAAATTCGGGCTGCTCTCTCTGGGATGAGCGTGTCGCCACGACAGCAGCACTATCCATATTTCTCCTTCTTTTCCTGTGTGCATGCGCATTAGTTTCTCTTCCAGAGTGGCCGTTTCTTACGGAATTCAGCCAGGGACATCTCGCCTGTTACCTTAGGCTCTTTTACGTGCGCTGAGAGCGTGTAGCACAGGGCACCTCAGGTTATTGTCTCATCCGAAAGACTAGCATGCAGGCCGCCACTCAGGTCTCGTGGATGGGGGAGAAGTACGGGCTCAAGGGAGGATCAAGGCCACACTTTGTCTCGCTTTCTAGGCAGGAGCGTTACCCTTAGACCGTGGATCCTGGAAGACTGTGGTAAGGTGTCTGTCAGCGGCAGCACGCCCTATGGTCACAGTAATCATGCTATGCCAGGGATAAAGTCCTTATAGAATGTCTGCACTTAACATGAATATTGGTCTGAGCAATGCACCCAGAACAGTCTGAGAAAACTGAGGGGGAAAACATGTTCCCATGGTGTTTTTATCTCTGCAAAACAAATTTCCTCAGCCGAGGACAAGATTGATTTGATTTCATTTTCAGACATGTGGACACCATTAATCAGCAAATAAACACCACTCCTTGAAGCATTTAGTCATAGATCACCTGTTTTTAACCTAACCCTGTCTGCCAAAATAGCTGTATCTAACACTAGTCAGTCAACACTTTGCAAGAATGTTTAGTCACCATTTCTTCTTCGTTCCTCGACTAGAGGTCTGAAATTCACCCATGGTGAGGTTTTGCGTATGCGACGTTTTTTGCCCACCGTGAAGGTAGCCGCTTTCCGACTTCGGGGATGCATGCTGGGTATGTTCGTGTTTCTGTATCCCACCGAACACTGACATGAACGACAGGATCTGTAACATGCACATTTGATCTACTGCATGTGTATACGCTCGAAGGGAATCAGGGCACTGGCGGGTAGAGATCGTAAAAATCGCCACCTTTAATTCACCAGACTGCGCCGAGATTCTAACCCACGACTTCATGGACCCATGGGATTGAAGTCGAAAGGTCTTAACCACTCGGCTGTAGGGTCCATCACGAATATTTGTTTCACATTATGATGTATGGTATTTATATATTTGTTTCACATTGGAAGTGAAACTGTCTGGTCATAAAGCGGAGTGGTGGTCTAGAGGTAACGCGCCTTCCTAGACAGCGAAAAGTCCGGGTTGGAAGTTGTGGTGATGTGATCCCCGCTTGGGCCAGAAACTAGACCATGAGTGTTGGTCTGGGTGCTTGTCTTTCGGATGATACGATAAACCGAGGTCCCGGCCATGTGTTTCAGTAATTGTTTAGCGCATGGAAAAGAACACATGGCAAGGTTGTCCTTGGCAAATTCTGTAGGGAAAAAAGCCACTCTGGTAGGGAAACAAGTACAGTTGCAGACAGGAAAAGAGACCCCCAAAAAATGGTGGCGCTGCTCTTGTGGCGACGCGCTGGAGAGTAGCCCGAATTTCACACAAAGAAATCTGCCTTGACTTAAAGTGGCAATCAGTACAGTACAGTACAGTACACTACACTACAATACACTACACTACAATACAATACAATACAATACAGTCTTACATAATTTTTGTGAATGAGGTATCTGAACTCATAAACAGTGCTGCTGTTGATGCTAGCTACTATGTCTCCAAAACAACAACAACAAAAAAGTAATGTGATGTTCACAACCAACTGTCAGCAGACTACTTAGAGATAGTGTCTGAAGTGACCAAAGAGAAACAGCCGTTCTCTCTTGTGATGAGGAGGCATTAACAGTTCCAGAGTTACAGAGCAAAATATAGGGGTCTGGGTGAAAATTCACCCAGGAGGTATGGGGAAGGTTGAAAGACTTCCTACAGGAAGAGGGGCACAGGCCGACACTGATGGGCGGGTCTGAAGACAATTATCCCCCAGTGATTAACGTGTTTCCTGGAGTGGACAGCTCGCTGGCAGATGTTCACACAGCCAGATTAAGGACAGCTTTGGGTCACTCCAACAGTTTTGACGTAAGCTTGTCGACGTCACGACGGTATAACGTAACTGGAAGGATTACGTGACATGTGATGTCACGACTACCGACAGACAAGGTTTGGGGAAGGGGAGTTATTAGGTCTTTAGACAGACAGGGTGACTTCCCCTGACAGAAAGTTTATATAACATTAACAGGTATGTTTCTTTCAAGTTGTGTGTGTGTGTGTGTGTGTGTGTGTGTGTATAGGCAAGGTCAATTCTTTATTTCCAGAGGTTAAATTGAATAAGCAACACATTCACTTTTTTTCATCAAACCATCCATCTAAGAAAAAAAAATTGTTAACTCTATAGAAAAACGCCATAGAACACAAAGACATGAAACCATTATCACATTGCAGTGTCTCACCACACGTTTCTTCACATTCCCACATTAACACAAATATCAACCTATATAATATGCTAAACACTCGAATTAGAGAGATGTGAACTATCTGCTGGGATTCTGAATCTAGTCAGCCAACAGCAAACTAGAAGACACTCACTGCCATTAGCAAAGACAACAGCGTCAGGAGTGACTGCCCCTTCTTCCACTCTAGCTATACACATGTAGACCTACACGCATGCACGCGCACGCGTGCTTCTATGGTGGCTTTTTTTTTTTTACACCAAACTATCCCATCGGAAAGAGACCCCAACCAAACGAGCAACAACAACAACAAAAAATAAAGAAAAAAAAAAACTTCCTACCACCACCACAACAGCACAAAAACCAGCAGGAAAAGAGAGAAAATAAAATATAAAAAAGGGAAAATTAACCAGAAAAAAAGCAACAACAAAAAGGAAAACCAAACGAAACAAAACAAAAACAAACACTACCCCCCCCCCCAAAAAAAAGGGAAAACAACACAAAAAACAAACACAAAAATATATATGTTCCATTAACTGATGTTACCATACAACACCCCCCACCCCCACCCTCCACCACCCCTTCCCGTCCGTTCTTTTGCAAAACACACAACAACAACACAACAACCAGTATAAACTAGGCACTCACTTCCATTAGCCAGGAGAGTGCTAACAACAATAGACCCCCCCCCCCCCCCCCCCTTCACTACATGCAACGTTATCATTAGGTCCATTCACAACATACACATAACAGAATCACACTATGTGCATGCTAAAGGGATACAGAAAGGTGTGTGTGTGTAGTGGTGTGTGTGTGTGTGTGTGTGTGTGTGTGTGTGTGTTGTGTGTGTTGTTGTTGTTGTTGTTGTTGTTGCTTCAATTTTACGTCTGTTCACTCAAAGTGATATTAGACTGGAAAGGCGATGTTGATGGTTGTGTACAGTAAAATGTGTATGGCTAAACAATGATAACAACAAAAAAGTTCATAAGAAAAGCTAATATGAGTTATAAATATAACAAATGTCCTAAAGGACTGCTCATTAAAGATTTTGTTATACGAAACGCCAAGTTAATTTTTTTATTAATTATCTTATCCAAGGATTTCTCACAAAAAGAAGGTAAGAATGGTTTTAGACTCTTACATTAATGAATTATGTGAATGCCGGTAATTTTCTCACCACACAAACATTTTATGTTTTTGCTATATTTGGTGGTAAAAGCATTCTGTTTTATCCTAAACAAAAAGCGCTAGCCTTTCTTGCCATGACAAGACTTGTGTAGGTCTCAGGGTGATAATTATCCTTAAAACAGGAACAGTGAATAAAGATCTGTCTGGAAAGTGCTCCTTTGGATAATAAGCTTTTCTTGCCCTGCTCCACGATTCCCTCTTCTAGTAAATGACAGCCCTCTTGTAAAGATCATGGAACATGGAGTTCTAGAGAGTTCTCTCCCTGTGTGTGTGTGTGTGTGTGTGTGTGTGTGTGTGTGTGTGTGTGTGTGTGTGTGTGTGTGTGTTGTGTGTGTGTGTGTGTGTGGACATGAATTTTTTATCCTATTTATTTCTCAATTTTGTAATACATCTGTGACTATGCATATGTTCACATTGGTTTGTGTTTATTAGTATTCATATGTATTTGAAGTGCCCTCTGTCTGTCTCCCTCTGTGTGTGTGTGTGTGTGTGCGTGCGTGCGTGCGTGCGTGCGTGCGTGCGTGCGTGCGTGCGTGCGTGCGTGCGTGCGCCGCCGCCGCGGTGTGTGTGTGTGTGTGTGTGTGCTCTGGTTGTGAGCTACATTTTTTTTAAAGTATGTTGTGCTTCTGCCACCCTCAGAAAAAAAAGAATTTAGAAAAAATTCACTGATTGATTGAGTGATAATCTGTGTCTGTGTGTCTCTGTCTCTCTCTGTCGCTCTCTGTCTCTGTCTCTGTCTGTCTGTCTCTCTCTCTATCTAACTCACACACACACACACGCTCACTCACACACACTCACTCACACACACACACACACACACACACACACACACACACACACCACACACTCAAACACACACACACACCTCACTCACACACACCAAACACACACACACACACCACACACACACACACACACACACACACACACACACACACACAACGTGTGCACAGCGTGTACACGCATGATCAACATTTTAAAGTAGTATTTAAAAAATATTTTAAAAAACCCTGACCTCCCGCCTCTTCCTGTGCTTTACCCAGTCTTACGCAATGCCTCCCCCTCCCCTCCCTTCCCTCTTCTCCCCCCTGCCCCAGTCACACAGTTGATGGACACCTGTCGTCCTGGGGACACCGGTTATGGAAGGGAGGTGATAAGGAAGACACACCTGGACAGGTTAAATCCTTTGTCGAATGGCGGAGCGGGAGGGAGGGGAGGGGAGGGGACAGCAGATCCTGGAGTGGACATCAGAGGACGGTCACTTCAGACAAGACCTGCCCGACGTCACATCTCCGAGCTCTGCCGCGCTGCTCGCTCTCTCTCTCTCTCCCTCTTCTCTCTCCGCTAACAGAAGGTGGCTGCCTATACACCTGACTTTAAAATCGCTGAGGGAACTCACCTCATTCAGAGAAGGGGATTGAAACACGCGGCGTGGTTTTGACAAAAGAAGGTACCTCAACGACTGAAGGCCAACGATTCCCAAAATGCAGACGACATTTGGAGTGATCTTAATAGTAATGTGCTTCGCTTCTGGCCTGTGTCGTAAGTATCTCCCTTTTTAAATTGTGATATGGCTTGTGATTGTCATGATATGAAAATGTGAAGAGGATAGTAACTGATTAAACAGTAACGCGCTTCGCTTCAGCCTTTTTCACAAGAATGTTCGTCTTCTTTAGGCAAAGGAATAAATTATGATTATCATGACATTGTCGGTTTGTGTTATATTATCAGATACTGAGGAGTCTGCGAAAGCATCTGGTGTCCGTTGCCTGTATCTTTATTTTAATGTTTGCTGTTATGATCTACATTTCACACACATACTGAAATATGGGCATGACCAGGGAACGCATCAATCTGATCTTGGAGCCGATTGTGTTGCTCTTGTCGTTCCAGAGGACTTTCAGTTTGGTCATGGCAGGTCTGGGCTATCCTGGGAAGAGCCTAGGGTCTTGATCCTGCATTCACTACTTTAGCTCCCAGATATTTAAATATAGGGATGGTCTCAATTTTCTGTTTGTCCATATTAATGTCAGTGCGGATGCCATTGGCACTGTTTGTCATCAGCTGGGGTTTCTCTCCACTGATCTGCATGCCAGATGCCGAAGAGGCTTCATCAAGGTGGTTTGCCAAGTTAACTAGCTCTTGCTCTTTTCCAGCTAGGCTGTCGATGTCCTCGGCAAAAGTTAAGTTTGCAATTTTCCTGCCTCCAATGCTAACTGTTCCATCATGGCTATTTATTTATTTATTTATCTATTTATTTATACCACTTTAAGTCGGGGACGGGATAGCTCAGTGGTCAGAGCGTTCGCTTTCCCCCAGCCAATGTTAAGCAGCGTCGAGCGTGGCTACCTATTGGATGAGTGACCGTTGCGCGCCTTGGCTTCAGTACAGTCCCCCAGTTCATCCAGCTGTAAATGGGTACCTGCCGTAGGGTCAAGAAAGGTAAAGCAGCGAGGGAGAGGAGAAGGGCGCCGCCCTCAATATGTTGACCCCTAGAGGTCTCTGACGCCTTGCTCCCCTAAGACCATATAGGTTATGGGACACCTTTTCCTTTTTACTTACCACTTTAAGTCACAGCAGATTTCTCTGCGTGAAATTCGGGCTGCTCTCCCCGCGGAGAGCGCGTCGTCACAAGAGCAGCGCCACCCATTTTTTTCTTTTTCCTGTCCGCAACTGGATTTGTTTTCCCTATCAGAGTGGCTTTTTTTCAACACAATTTTGCCAGGGACAACTCTCTTGTTGCCGTGGGTTCTTTTACGTGAGCTGAATAATTATGTGTAACACACGGGACCTCGGTTTATCGTCTCATCCAAAAGACTAGCACCCAGACCACCACTCATGGTCTAATGGATGAGGGAAAAGTTTCGGGTTCAAACGGGATTCAAACCACCGCACACTTTCGACCCGGACTTTTCGCTTTCTAGGTTACTTCTAGACCACTGGTTTTCTAGTGTGCCAGCCATTCTTGTCTCTAGGAGATGTTGCAGAGGACGGGGAAGAGCAGACATCCTTGGTGCACTCGGAGACATGTTCTTCTTGTGTTGTCGTGGTAAACTGCGCTAGTTGCTTGGTTACAGAGGCGCTCTATGGTAATGATCAGGATGCCATTGATGTTGTACAGCCTCATGGTTGCCCACAGCGCTGCATGCCAGACTCTGTTGAACTCCTTCTTGAAATCTACAAAGACGTGGTAAAGATCTCGCTGGTGTTGTTCTCACTTTTCACAGAGTATTCTATGGCTGGCTATTTGCTCTGTTGTGTTCCGTCCTGATCTGAAACCTGCCTGTTCTTCCTTGGTGATCTCCTCAGCTTGTGGCTTCAGTCTGTTCAGGAGGATTCTTGGCATGACTTTGCTGGATGGCTGATCAGGCTGATGGTACGGTGTTTTGGCGTAGTTGTAAGTTGCCTTTCAGTATTGTAATTGCCCTTCATGGGATGATTCAAGTGTTTTTGACTTGACTTGACTTTCTTTACGAGAGTGATAATCAGGGACAGTGTCCAAGGTGTTGGCCACTCCCCTGTCTGCCAGATCTGACTGCAGATGGTCAGTAACACCTCTGGCATGGCCTCTCCTCCTGCCTGGACCAGCTCTGACGGCATGTTGACCACTCCTGCTGACCTTCCCTCTCTCCATCATTGTACATGACTTCAGCTTCAACTTCTTCTTCCTGCAGGATTGGGGGTGACCGTCATTGGTTGGTGGAGGGACCGTGGCACCGTGGGATCTCCTTTTGCTGTGTGTGTGTGTGTGTGTGTGTGTGTGTGTGTGTGTGTGTGTGTGTGTGTGTGTGTGTGTGTGTGTGTGTTGTGTGTGTGTGTGTGTTGTTTGTGTGTGTGTGTGTGTGTTGTTGTGTGTGTGTGTGTGTGTGTGTGTGTGTGTGTGTGTGTGTGTTGTGTGTGTGTGTGTGTGTGTGTGTGTGTGGTGTGTGTGTGTGTGTGGTGTGATTCCTGATATACCTGAGGCCTGTTTTGTGAAGGTAGCGCAGTGCAGTGCACGACATTCAGATTACGGCTGTTACATCGTCTTGCATGCACTTCTTTGTGTCGCGCGCTCTTCAGTGGTGTGAAGGTTTTTGTTTTGTTGACAACCAGGTTGTCAGTGCCTGGTGTGGTGTAGCAGAGGGTAGGATTCTGCATGTTGTGATTCACTTTGGGTTGTGTTCCTTGATTGGTATAGTATGGTGGGCTGTTGTTTTTTAAATACTGTCATATTAGATCATAGCGTGTAGTATTGTATTGTATTGAGGGGCTTTCCATCGTTTCTTTGTCGGGAGGTGTGTCGCCAAAGAGCAGCGCCATCTTTGTCTGTGTAGCTGCCGTTGGGCTGTCTGTGCAGGATCCAGGGAGTTGTCCGTGGCAAGCTTCTGCAGAAAAACCCGTTATATTCCTCTAGGGAGAAAACCAAGAAACAGTTGCAACCAGGAGCCTGACAACAAACACCTCAATACGACACTCAACATCCAAGAAACAGTTGCAACCAGGAGCCTGACAACAAACACCTCAATACGACACTCAACATCCAAGAAACAGTTGCAACCAGGAGCCTGACAACAAACACCTCGAAACGACAGCCAACATGGCGCTGCTCTTGCAGTGACCACTCTCCCTGGGAAGAGCCGCGTGATTTCACGTGAAGAAATCAGCCATGAGCTCAGGAAACACACAATGCAATTACCATTTAAACCCATGCAAACTGCAGAAGCGAATGGCATTAGCATAGTGTGAGTGTGAATTGAATGTCATTATTTTACTTTAATGTCATACAACTTTTTAAAAAATATTTTAAAGATCCCCTTAACGCTTACCAAGGGATCTCTGTACGATGTCTTCTCCCCTAGTCTCTCTTCCTGGAGTTGTTGTCGTTATTCTTCCTTATCATTTCTAACTTTGATCATTATTATATGAGGGGCCGATAACCTCGTGGTCAGGTAGGGGTCAGAGCGTGGCCCTCGTGATCAGATGGCCCAAATTTGAGCCACCCCTGCGGCACCCATTCAAAGGGATTGCTCCCTGGAGTTGACGTCAGCATCGACTCCACTCCCCCAAAAGTCCTCCAGAGGAGACTACAAAGCGAGGGTCTATGTGCACACGCAAGTAGAACAACTCGCACACAGGCTAAAACCCGTTCCGCCTTTCGGACTAGTAGGGCCTTGAGTGCTGGTAGGAACCGATGACAAAATTACCAAAACCAAAACCGCATGCAGACTGGTGTTGTATTTAGACATCATGCCCCAAGTCAGAATGTGGCTACCTTCATGGCGGGCAACAACAACAACAACAACACGTGGTATACGCAAAATATCACCACTGTCGGGGAACCTGTAGTTCTAGTCTAGGAACGAAGACGTTTTAAAAAGTAGATATTGTCATAACTTCAGCCTGCATAGGGCTCTGACCCTTTTCCTTTTCATGTATGCTGGAGTGCAGTGACCTTTGAAGGGCTGCTGTAGGATGTAGTGGCTGTCCAAGCTGTACCAGCTACAGAGTGACGGTCACTGTCCATGTCTGCCGGCTGTCCGGTGTACAAGCTGGACATTGTCCTTCCTGTAGAGCACACCTTAGTATTGGTATCTTTGTTGCGGTTTTCAGTATATCATAATTTATGTGAAGAGGAAGGATTTTCTGCAAACACCTTGGTTTAAACCAACCAGGCAACAAAGCAATACACCGTCAAAGCCAGTGCTAACAGCATATAAACAACAACAACAACAAGCAAAGGTATACAAGCAGACAGAGCACAGCAAACTAACAAATGAAGAAAAAAGATTTACATGGAGAAACAAAGAAACACACGAACTGAAGTAAACAGACAAACAAACACCCCCTCCTCACCCAAAAATATTCTAAACAAACAAACAACAAATAAACCCCAAAGCAGCAGCAAAGTAAACACTGCGAGTAGAGTAAAACGAAAGCATGGAAGAAAACTTTCCTAAAACAGTACAAAACTTTTTTAAAAATCACTAGAAGAATACAAAACGTTAAAAAAAAATCCCTAAAAGAATACAAAACGTAAACAAACCTTGACTAAAGCAATTCAAAACGTGAAAAATACTACCAAAATAATACGAAACATAAAATAACGTCACTGAAACAATACACAAGTGAAAAACAACACCAAAAAAACAACAAATAAACAAAAAAAACTGCCCCCCCCCCCAACCCCCGAAAAAAACTAAACTAAAAGACAAAAACGTTTAAAAAAAATAATAATAATAAATGAATAAATTAAATAAATAAAAAACTTCCATAAAACAATACGAAACTTTTAAAAATCCCTGAATTAATGCAAAAAGTTAAAAACCAAAAAATTCCCCCAAAACATAGAAAAGACTCTAAAACAATACAACACGTACAAAAGTCAACAAACAAAACTTCCCTAAAACAAGACAAAACGTACACAAATGCCTGAATCAACACAAAACGTTTTGAACCCCCTCCCCTAACAAGATACAAAATGTAAAAAATGTATTTAAAAATCCCTAAACTAATTTCTTAAAAACCGTTATTTAAAAAAAACACACTTCCTTAAAAAATCCCAAAATATACAAAAAAATCCCTGACGTGATACCAAACGTAAAATACGTCACTAAAACAACACAAAACGTAAAATAAAACAAAAACAACAACAAACAAACCTTACCACAAATAAAAACTGTAAAGAATGAAGCAAGTACAAAAGGAGGACCAAAAAACAAAACAAAATGAAAGAGAGAAAGGAAGGAGAAAGAAAGAAGGACAGGGAGAAAGGATTGGAAAACAAGAAAGGAAGACAGACAGTGAGAAAGGAATGGAAACAATAGAAGGAAGAAAGGCAAGGAGAAAGAAAGAAAGAAAGAAAGAAGAGAACATGAACAAAGAAGGGAAAAAAAGATAGACGGAGAAAAAAAAAAAAAGACACGAGGGAGGAAGGAAAAAGAAAGGAAAAAACAAAGACAGACAGAACGGAAAGAAAACTGAAAGAAAAAGAAACCCAAAGCAAGCAAGGCAAAAAAACAACAAAGAAACAAATCCATGAAGAGCACACACACACACACAACACACACACACACACACACACCACACACACACACACTGACACACACACACACACACACACACACACACACACACACACACACACACTCACACAAACTCCACTCTCCCCAAAAGTCCTTCCGATGAAACTATAAACCTAGGTCCCATGTACACGGGACCTCTGTGTAAACCCGTTCCGCTTTTCGGAAGAGTAGGCCATTGTGTGCCCGTGGGAATAGATGACCAAATAGACAAAACTGCAAACACACGGGGACTTGATGTAAAAAAGCACACGAGTGCTTATTCCATTATCCTCGAACTAAAAGAATAAAAAGAATAAATAACACACACGCGCGCGCGCGCGCGCGCGCACACACACACACACACACACACACACACGTAATATCGACGGGTTCTTTTTTGTCCCCAGAGACCAGCGGGTCTGGGTCTGGGTCAGGGGCGGCAACTGGAGTCAGCGGGGACAGGGGAGGCTACAGCGGCAGCCAGGGCGGCAGGGGTTACCACCTCTCCCCTTCCCACACCCACCCGGCCTTCAATAGAAACGCCATCCAGTCTCAGAAAGCGGCCCTGCCCTTGCTGTACTACTACTTCTTCGACAACTACGTCTTCTGAACGCTCGGCTCTGCTGCTCTGCTCTGCTCTGGTCTGGTCTGCCTGAAGACAGGCAAGCGAGGGTGCAAGCTGAACACTGCCCCTCATTATTGCATTGTGTTGATGTTACCATGTAGCTGCCTACCCTGTGGTCTAGGGGTTTGGGATGTGTTGGTGTGGTCATGCACCCTGTGTTCTAGAAGTTGTGAACGTGTCTATGGATGACGATGATGATGATGATGATGATGATGATGATGATGATGATGCACTAGCCCTTTTAGCAGATTTAGAATATTCTGTTTTGCCTTTTCGTCTTCTGTTTCTGTTTCTTTTATCCAACAGAAATGTACCATAATGCTTTTAGACTAAAGCCTTGTGCCTATAACTGTGCCTCACTGAGAGAATTTTGTTAGCTAATTTCTTTTCTCAAAAAAAAATTTTTTTTAAAAAGGTTTACCCTTTGCTATGACAAATTTTTCTTTTCGAGACTTGTCCTTAGATATGATGAGAAACTGTCCTATATTTCCATGTATCAGGCTGGGTTTGATTATCAACATAATCATAGCACTTTCCTTCAACAACTGTATGTTTTATGGTGCCTTGAAGAAAGACCGTTATTGGAATGCCTGCATTCTTGAAATAAAAGCTATTGCTGATTACGTTCCACAGATGTTTTAGTTGTGTGTTTGTGGATGGCATTATTATCTGACTGTTGTAACTGCTCTAACTGCTCAGACAGGGACGGGATAGCTCATGGTCGGAGCACTCGCTTTCCCCCAGTCAAATAATTATTAAGCAGCGTCGAGCGTGGTTACTACTTGGTTTGCGTGCCTTGGCTTCAGTACAGTCTCCCAGTTCACCCAGCTGTAAATAGGTACCTGCCCTCTTTAGGGTCAGGGAAGGTAAAGCAGCGAGGGAGAGGAGATGGGCGCCGCCCTCAATATGCTGGCCCCTAGAGAAGTGAGGTCTCTGACGCCTCGCTCCCCTACGACCTTATTATTATGTGGGTTATGGGACACCTGTACCTGTACCTTTCTCACTGCTCAGGGACTGTCTCCAGGCGCTGTGGGCTGGCCGGGGTCAGAGACCGTGGACTAGCAGCACCTCACTGACAGCTCCAGCACCACACCACCTTTGCTCAGTGTCCTAGCTTCTCTCACACCACCCCTAGCATGGACCGTCATGCACGTGCACACGCTCCTGCATTTGCACGCGCACACGCACACACACACACACACACACACACACACAGGGGTAGGTGTAAACCCAAATGGACACTTCTACTTTGAATAAACAGCCAGGATTTACTAGAGCATACATCCATCATGCTATGACAGGTCCACTATTCCACAGGTCCACTATGCTACAGGTCCACTATGCTACAGGCCCACTATGCCACAGGTCCACTATGCTACAGACCCACTATGCTACAGGCCCACTATGCTACAGACCCACTATGCTACAGACCCACTATGCTACAGGTCCACTATTCCACAGGTCCACTATGCTACAGACCCACTATGCTACAGGCCCACTATGCTACAGACCCACTATGCTACAGGTCCACTATGCTACAGACCCACTATGCTACAGGTCCACTATTCCACAGGCCCACTATGCTACAGACCCACTATGCTACAGGTCCACTATTCCACAGACCCACTATGCTACAGGTCCACTATACTACAGGTCCACTATTCCACAGGTCCACTACTCCACAGGTCCACTATGCTACAGGTCCACTATACCACAATCCATGCAGTATTATATTTGTAATCTACACATGTTAAACTCCCCCCCCCCTACCACTACCACCACCACCTTCCTAAAAGCGGCAGGGTCAGAGGGCTGTGGCCTCTGAAGCAGAGACTTGTTTTATTGACCGTTAAAAGAGCAAGCTGGTCATCCCCTGACACCAAGATGTAGTCAGGCACTACTTTTGTGCTCGTATGAAACAACAATAGCCCTAGGTGGAAACCAAAGTCAATTATCGCTTGTCACATCTGCTCTCAATAAGTACAAAATATAGGTGAAATTATTTAGAGACAAGTGTTGTGCGCCAGTTGCATTTATTTGTTGTTGTTGTTGCTTTTTATATGTTTTAGAGCAAAAGAAGTCCAAACACAGCGTCAGTTGTGGGCTGGACTGTGTGGCTCGTGGCAGGCCTAGCTGGCTACAGCTTCTTCACATCTGGCCACAGCTGCCGGCAGGCGAATACTGTTTCTCACATGTTCAGCAAAACCGTTTCTTTTAGTTTTTTCTACTTCAGTAGTCTCGTCTTTGAAATCCATTTTCATCAGTCATGAGGCTGTTAGTGCGCAGTTCCAGCCTTGCTTTGTTGTTTTGAATTCTGACGAACAGAAATCCATTCAACTGGGACGATTGATAGATGACTTTTGGTAACTTAGGCAAAAATTCAGTAATTACCTCCCTTGGACACTTTGTCATCTGCTGCTTTTGGTTTGTTTCATCCATGCACAAACACACAGGCATTTGGAGCATGATCTATTTTCTTTCACACAACATGCACTAAGCTCTTCATCACCGTTTGAGAGACATAGCTTGATGTTCAAGGGTTTTCGTGGAGGTTTGTGTCATGGTTGATAAGTTGGTCATTGTCCAGGAGGGTCAGGCCTTGGTATGGGGGCCTCAAGATGCACGGAGGCTGTTGAAGGGAGGTGCCAGCTCTGCTGTCTCTTCTGCAGCTTCCTGCTGTCGCGCTGTTGGCGCCAGGCGTGGTGCGGGACACCTTTCCTGAAGAACCACCGTGGTGACTGGGCACTCCCCGGCCAGGAGTGTAATCTAGTTATGTGATCTCGGCATGTTATTTTGTGGTGTGTCTGCAGCACTGAAAAGGCACAGTCACTCCTTGACCACCAGCACTCTGCTGTTGACACTTTCCTTTAATCTCCACCTTGTTCTTTTTTGTTGGAGAGGGGGGAGAAGGGTGCAGTTTGTTTTTTTCTCTCCATTTCTCATTACGTGCTTCTGGCACGGCAGACTTGCAGAGTTAGCACAACACACACTACCCCTGAACTGCCACACTGCACATGGCTGGGTTGTAGTGTACGATGCAACATGTGTAGTCACAGCCAAGGTCTTCAGCAGGAACAGCAGACTGAAGCTGTGACTGTTACACTCCTGCACCTTTCTTCATAACAAGCGGTTCTCCTGTATGGTAGGGCTGTTCTCCTGTGTATGGTAGGGCTGTTCTCCTGTGTACTGTAGGGCTGTTCTCCTGTGTACTGTAGGGCTGTTCTCCTGTGTATGGTAGGGCTGTTCTCCTGTGTATGGTAGGGCTGTTCTCCTGTGAACTGTAGGGCTGTTCTCCTGTGTACTGTAGGGCTGTTCTCCTGTGTACTGTAGGGTTGTTCTCCTGTGTATGGTAGGGTTGTTCTCCTGTGTATGGTAGGGCTGTTCTCCTGTGTATGGTAGGGCTGTTCTCCTGTGTACTGTAGGGTGTTCTCCTGTGTATGGTAGGGCTGTTCTCCTGTGTATGGTAGGGCTGTTCTCCTGTGTACTGTAGGGCTGTTCTGTGTACTGTAGGGCTGTTCTGTGTACTGTAGGGCTGTTCTGTGTATTGTAGGGCTGTTTTTCTGTGTACTGTAGGACTATTCTCCTGTGTACTGTAGGGCTGTTCTGTGTATGGTAGGGCTGTTCTCCTGTGTACTGTAGGGCTGTTCTCCTGTGTATGGTAGGGCTGTTCTCCTGTGTATGGTAGGGCTGTTCTCCTGTGTATGGTAGGGCTGTTCTCCTGTGTACTGTAGGGCTGTTCTCCTGTGTATGGTAGGGCTGTTCTCCTGTGTATGGTAGGGCTATTCTCCTGTGTATGGTAGGGCTGTTCTCCTGTGTATGGTAGGGCTGTTCTGTGTGTGGTAGGGCTGTTCTGTGTGTGGTAGGGCTGTTCTCCTGTGTGGGTAGGGCTGTTCTCCTGTGTACTGTAGGGCTGTTCTGTGTGTGGTAGGGCTGTTCTGTGTGTGGTAGGGCTGTTCTGTGTACTGTAGGGCTGTTCTCCTGGCATATTAGCTAAATGTGTTGGGCTGCCGTTAATGGCAGAAAAAGAATAACTGTTTATCGAATAAAATGTTCTTTTAAACATTGGGTAATTCGTGTTAAGGTCTTCTGTATTCACTACTGTGCACCATTTACGAATCAATGCGTCAGATAAGCATTGTTTCACTTTGGTTTACACTACTGCTGCAGATACCTTGTGCTTACCAATACCGAGATTCAACCAATCCACTGTTGGCCGCCGCTCTTTCTCTGTTTCTGGTCCAGTGATCTGGAATGACTTCCCTCTCTCCCTTCGCCAAAAGCCTACTTATGACACTTTTTAATCCAGCCTCAAGACATATTTATTCCAAACCTAAGATTTTTCCCTCCTGTTTCATCTCAAATTTGTCCCTGCCTTCAACAGCCGAAATCCCCATCACCCTGCCAAAGTGTATAACCTGTGTACGTGTGTCTGTGTGTGTGTGTGTGTGTTTGTTTGTGTGTGTCTGTGTGTGTGTTTGTGTGTGTGTGTGTGTGTGTGTGTGTGTGTGTGTGCGTGCGTGTGGTGTGTGTGTGTGTGTGTGTGTGTGTGTGTGGTGTGTGTGTGTGTGTGTGTGTGTGTGTGTGGTGTGTGTGGTGTGTGTGTACATTTGAATTTGTCAACTCTGTTAATTGTTATTGGTTGTATGTGTAGAAGTATGTTTAATTCAAGCGCTTTGATTTGTTTTTGCAAGATATAGCGCTATAGAAATTCCATTTCTTCTTATCATTAATCTTGATAGTAACTGCAATCAACATGTTAATTCATACCAGACCCACTCAAAGCTATCTGTCCAGTGTATTCTTTGTGTTTTTCAGCGTAGTGTATCCAGTTCGATAACGGACTTCAGAAGATACATAGAAAGATTGTTCATATCAACTCAACTCACCTGTCCACTGTCTCCATCACCGCTGTTGTCAGTAGGAGCTCCACGCAATGCCACCAGGGGTCGCCATCTTTCTTTCTCTGTCTCTGCTGAGTTCTACCATCTCCTGTAGCCCTCCTCCCAGACCACTGATCTCAGTGATGCTGGCAATGTAGGATCTTGGTGGTCTGCCTCCTTTCCTTCTGCCCTCAACCTTACCTTGGAGAACTGTCGTCATCAGATTTTCTGTTTGCATGACCAATATAGCTCAGTCTGCGCTGCTCAATGTCAGCCAGCATTTGTCTTTGCACTGAGAGTTCATCCAGAATGCTTTCTTTCATTCTTCTGTCTGACCTTTGGACTCTCAGAAACTGCCTGTAGAACCACATTTCGGCTGTGTTTATTTTGTCTCTGTTTTAATTGTAAATATGACCATGTTTCAAGTGCTCTTCAATGGCAGTGTTTTGAGTTATCTCGTACCTGAGCAGAAAACCATTTCGCACAGAGTGGTTTTCCTTGGCAGTGTTTTGACAGATCCTGTACCTACCAGGCCAAGGCCGATAACTCAGCTGTCTGGCATCCCTGACAACGAGGACAGCAGGTTTCTCCAGGCTAGTGTTAATAATAATAATAATAATGTATGGAATTTATATAGCGCTGAATCTTGTAAAGCAACAAATCAAAGCGCTCAGATTTTATTTCATACCACTTTAAGTCACGGCAGATTTCTCTCCGTGAAATTCGGGCTGCTCTCCCCGGGGAGAGCGGGAGAACGCGTCGCCACTTAGCGCTGCGCCACCCTTTCACCCTTTTTTTTTTTTCTGCAGCTGTATTTGTTTCCCTATCAGAGTGGCTTTTTTCTAAGAATTTTGCCAGGGACAACTCTCTTGTTGCCGTGGGTTTTTTTACGTGCGCTAAATAATGACGTGTAACACACGGGACCTCGGTTTATCGTCTCATCCGAAAGACTAGCGCCCAGACCACCACTCATGGTCTAATGGATGGGGGAAAAATTTCCGGTCCAAACGGGGTACGAACCGCCGCACACTTCAGACCTGTGCTCTTCAATGGCAGTGTTTTGAGCTTTCTAGACAGGCGCGTTACCTCTAGACCACCGATCCACGGGAACTGCTGGTCTCCCTTCAATATCTTGGAATAACATCGTCAGCAAAGGATCACACACACACACTCTCACTCACATACACACATACACACTCTCTCTCTCTTTCTCTCTGTTTGTCTGTCTGTCTGTCTGTCTGTCTGTCTGTCTGTCTGTCTGTCTGTCTGTCTGTCTTATATCACTTTTCGGTGGAAGGCGTTAAACTGAAGAACTAACTAAATAACACACACACACACACACACACAACACACACACACACCCCACACACACACACACACACACACACACATATATATATTATATGAGAGAGAGGAGAGACAGACAGACAGACAGACAGACAGACAGACAGAGATGTTAGATGTGTGTGTATCAAAAGAGAGAGAGAGAGAGAGAGAGAGAGAGAGAGAGAGAGAGAGAGAGAGAGAGAGAGAGAGAGAGAGAGAGAGAGAGAGAGAGACTTAAAAAACTTTTTGAATTATTTTTTTATTGAGGCAAAAGAATAAGCACACATGATGACGTTTTTACATCCATCCCTCCCTCAAGAAAAATCATAAGGAGAAAAAGAGAGAGAGACAGAGACACACAGACAGAGGCGGAGAGACAGAGACACAGAGACAATGACAATGACAAATTCTTTTATTTCGAGGATAATGAATAAGCACCCATGTGCTTTTTTTACATCCAGTCCCCGCCCTTAAGGATATATATGATAATAAAAGAAAATAAAGCCCATAGCAATACACTTACACAGTATAGGACACACAGAGAGACACACAGAGACACAGACAGAGAGAGAGTACTGCCAACAGCCAGACAGCCAGACAGCAGCCAAGCGTGCAGGCCTTGTGCCACCTAGCCGATTGTGTAGCTACTTGGCGGGACAGCCTATGCTGGAAGAGAAGAGAAGACAACAGCCCAGCATAGCGCAGTGTTGACCACAGCTGCCGCCCTGTACAGTCATGTATAGCCTACATACACCCACAATCATGTACACATACCCCCACAATCATGTACACATACCCCCACAATCATGTACACATACCCCCACAATCATGTATACATACTCCCACAATCATGTATACATACCTCCACAATCATGTACACATACCCCCACAATCATGTACACATACCTCCACAATCATGTACACATACCCCCACAATCATGTATACATACCCCCACAATCATGTATACATACCCCACATTCATGTATACATTCCCCCACAATCATGTACACATACCCCCACAATCATGTATACATACCCCCACAATCAGTACACATACACCCCACATCATGTACACATACCCCCACAATCATGTACACATACCATACACCCACAATCATGTACACATACCCCCACAATCATGTACACATACCCCCCACAATCATGTACACATACCCCCACAATCATGTACACATACCATACACCCACAATCATGTATACATACCCCCACAATCATGTACACATACCCCCACAATCATGTACACATACCCCCACAATCATGTATACATACCCCCACAATCATGTACACATACCCCCACAATCAGTACACATACCCCCACAATCATGTACACATACCATACACCCACAATCATGTACACATACCCCCACAATCATGTACACATACCCCCACAATCATGTACACATACCCCCACAATCATGTATACATACCCCCACAATCATGTACACATACCCCCACAATCATGTAACATACCATACACCCACAATCATGTACACATACCCCCACAATCATGTACACATACCCCACAATCATGTACACATATACCCCCACAATCATGTACTACATACCCCCACAATCATGTACACATACCCCCACAATCATGTACACATACCCCACAATCATGATACACATACCCCCACAATCATGTACACATACCCCCACAATCATGTTACATACCATACACCCCACAATCAAATACAGTACACATACCCCCACAATCATGTACACATACCCCCACAATCATGTATACATACTCCACAACATATACTACCCCCACAATCATGTATATATACCCCACAATCATGTACACATACCCCACAATCATGTATACATACCCCACAATCATGTATATATACCCCACATTCATGTATACATACCCCCACAATCATGTATACATACCCCGCATTCATGTATACATACCCCCACATTCATGTACACATACGCCCACATTCATGTACACATACGCCCACAATCAGTCTCGCTCTTATCACAGCTAACTCAGCTTTTGCTGCCGCTTCAAAGGATACAGCACTGAAGGCTAGGCCACCAGCCGAAAACAAAACAAACAAAAAGCAAACAAAACAAAGCAAAACAAAACAAAGCAAAACAAAACAAAGCAGAGCAAAACAAAACAAAGCAAAACAAAACCCTGCCTGCTGCTTGACTAGCCCCAGGTGAAGGCCAGCCCCTCATGCAGCTGGAAGCAGGGGAGTCACATGACTGGTCAGCACAGCAGGGTTTGACCAGTGGCTTGCTAGCCTACAGCCGCTGCACTGGCCACAGGACTGAGACAGTTTGGCCTGGTGGTCATTTTGGTTCAATGATGATCGCGTGACAAATAGAGTCAAAAGTCCACTGTCTTCAGGTTTTCAGACTAAGCCAAGGTAAGGCATGACATGTTAGACACAAGTTCACCTTTTTTTTT
>CM054136.1:90703208-90705708 GCA_028751875.1 Rapana venosa | reverse complement strand
ACACTACACTACACTACACTACACTACACTACACTACACAACACTACACTACACTACACTACACTATACAACACTACATTACACTATACAACACTACACTACACTACACTATACAACACTACACTACACTACACTTACACTATACAACACTACACTACACTATACAACACTAACACTACACTACAACTACACTATACTACACTGCACTACATGACACTACACTATACAACACTACACTACACTACACTACACTATACAACACTACACTACACTATACAACACTACACTAAACTACACTACACTAAACTACTACACTACACTACACTACACAACACTACACTACACTACACTACACTACACTATACAACATACACTACACTACACTACGCTATGCCACGCCACGCCACGCCACACCACACCACACCACACCACACAACACTACACCACACCACACACACCCACACCACACAACACTAACATACACCACACCACACACCCCACACCACACCTCACACCACACCACACACACTACACTACACTACACTACACCACACTACACTACACCACACTACACTACACCACACTACACTACACTACACTACATACACTACACTACACCACACACACCACATACACTACACTACACTACACCACACCCACACAACACTACACTACACTACACCTACACTACACTATACTACACTCACTACACAACCACTACACTACACTCACTACATACACTACACTACACTACACTACACTATACAACTACACTACACTACACACTACTACACTACAACTACACTACACTACACTACATAACAACACTACATACACTACACTATACAACACTACACTACACTACACTACACTACACATACAAACACTACACTACACTACACTATACAACACTACACTACACTATCAACACTACACTACATACACTACACTACACTTACACTACACTACACTATACAACACTACACTACATACACTACACTACACTATACAACACTACACTACACTACACTACACTATACAACACTACACTACACTATACAACTACTACACTAACTACACTACAACTCACAAACTACACTACACTACACTACAACACTACACTACACTACACTACACTACACTACCACTACACTATACAACACTACACTACACTACACAGCATCCACCCACCCACTCACACTCACCACACTACACACAAACACTACACCACACACACACCACACTCACACACACAACACTACACTACACTCACACTCATACACACACACTACACACACACTACACCACAACCACTAACACACTACCTACACACACACTACACCACACTACACTACACCACACTACACTACAACACTACACTACACTACACTACACTACACTACACTATACAACACTACACTACACTACACTACACTACACTACACTATACAACACTACACTACACTACACTACACTATACAACACTACACTACACTACACTATACAACACTACACTACACTACACTACACTACACTATACAACACTACACTACACTACACTACACTATACAACACTACACTACACTATACAACACTACACTACACTACACTAAACTACACTACACTACACTACACTATACAACACTACACTACAGTACACTACACTACACTATACAACACTACACTACACTACACTACACTATACAACACTACACTACACTATACAACACTACACTAAACTACACTACACTAAACTACACTACACTACACTACACAACACTACACTACACTACACTACACTACACTACACTATACAACACTACACTACACTACACTACGCTATGCCACGCCACGCCACGCCACACCACACCACACCACACCACACAACACTACACCACACCACACCACACCACACCACACAACACTACACTACACCACACCACACCACACCACACCACACCACACCACACCACACCACACCACACCACACTACACTACACTACACTACACCACACTACACTACACCACACTACACTACACCACACTACACTACACTACACTACACTACACTACACTACATACACCACACTACACTACACTACACTACACCACACCACACCACACTACACTCACTACAC
The DNA here is from genome assembly GCA_028751875.1 of Rapana venosa. NCBI lineage: Eukaryota > Metazoa > Mollusca > Gastropoda > Neogastropoda > Muricidae > Rapana > Rapana venosa. Next base: position 90,703,570 of record CM054136.1, on the reverse strand, counting down.
TACACTACACTATACTACACGTCACTACACAACACTACACTACACTGCACTACACTACACTACACTACACTACACTACACTACACTACGCTACACTACACCACACTACACTACACTACACTACACTACACTATACAACACTACACTACACTATACAACACTACACTACACTACACTACACTACACTATACAACACTACACTACACTACACTATACAACACTACACTACACTACACTATACAACACTACACTACACTACACTACACTATACAACACTACACTACACTACACTACACTACACTACACTACACTATACTATACTATACAACACTACACTACACTACACTGCACTACACTACACTA
>CM054136.1:90650708-90698208 GCA_028751875.1 Rapana venosa | reverse complement strand
ATGAATCAGTCAGTGAACGAAAGAATGAATCAGTCAATGAACGAATGAATGAATCAGTCAATGAACGAACGAATGAATCAGTCAATGAACGAACGAATGAATCAGTGAATGCATGAATGAATCAGTGAATGAATAAATGAATGAATCATCAATGAACAAATGAATGAATCAGTGAGATACACTCATTTGAAAAGTCAGAACAAATCAAGGACTGAACGGAAGTATTCAGTTTTTGGAAAGAGAATGGGTATTGATGTGATCTTTATCATAGCATCTTTGTGTTGTAATTACATGTAGAAGAAAGCGCATAAATGCATATTTACAACTGGTGGCCTGTTGTTGCCTTGAATTTTCTCAAAGTCTGCATGTGAAACTTTGATGTCCACTAATTCTGGTCCTCTCAAAGCGATGCTAGGCTAGGCTGGTGCAGAAAGTGAATTTCCTGTAAAGGCCAGGATAGCAAAAACACTGGCAGTGAAGGTAGACCACCTTGCTTGCAGAGAAAATACAGGGCATGGCACAAAGCTTGACCCTCTTTCCCAGGTAAAATCCCATTCCAGCCATCAGTTTTCAGCAGGAACAACCACACAGCCTCCAGTGTTACATCAACCCTGCCCACCAGTCCAAGTGTATCCACTCCTAGGCAAGAAGGGTTTGCACAGCTGGATGTCCACTGTTGCATAGCCCTTTCCCAGATAATTGGCATTAACCCTCTTCTTGTTGGATTCTACAGAGCTAAACTGCCTGTAGATTTGAATTCTGTGCAGGTTTTCTACCCCCAAAGGACTTTATTCCTTAGACAATTGTGTGTGTGTGCATGACAAGCTATCAAGCTGAAATTTTGTCACAAGCTAGTTATGTCTTTGTACTTGCATTTAGATGCAAGTTTGTGTGTCTGGTCACCAGATGTCTTGTCATTGTCACCTTATTTGTCACCAATCACAGGTAAAAGTATGGTATATATGATAAACAGCAAATCCTGCATGGATTTGACAATAGTTCATGCATGTTAGTGTCGAATAAGGAACTGATACCCAGCTGATGTGTTTACAATGGTTATGTGCAATAGTACTTCAAGGATGTGTCACACAATGTCCCCATAACACCTGGTGCTTATGGTATGTCTCAGGAAACAGAAGTTTTAACTCTTATTTTTCTTTTGAAAACAAGTCATATTCAATCAACATGTGACCTTTATACTGCAGTTCATATCTGCGTGTGCTACCACATGTTTGTTAAGTGTACAGAAGTGTATTATTGTACCTGACCATCACCACACAGTGTGACAAATTTGAAACAACACAGAACTCTGTAATCCTACAACATTTTTAATCTTGGTAGTCTCTAAAGTAGTCATAGTGATGGCACATGGTCACATCACATCACAGAAAGCACAAATTATGGATGTGTGGGGGGTGTACCCATTGCCCTCACCTGTCAAACCTTGGCAGACCGGAGACCTGTTTTATTTTCCTTCTTGCTATTTTTGTTATTGGTATATCTGTTCATTTCTGCCATTGCAGTTTCAAAGCGTGGCAACAATGAGAAAACAGTCAAAAGGCATCACGTTTTCAGGCGTCTAGGCCAGGAGGTCAAATTTCTCCACAGTCGGTGTGTGTAGCACAGGTCAGGAATGTGCCGTGTAGCAGTTATTTTCTGGATCACTCTTCTCCCTAACTGCAGCATTTTCCTCTTCTTCATAAGCGTTTAATATTGGACTCACATAACAATTATCGTTCAAGTGTTTCTACTTCCAAGACAATAACATTCAATTCATCGTCCCGCTAATCCGAAGTATTGTCTGCTACCAAGAAGACACCATTTTTTTCGCCACTCTGCTACGATTGAAAAGCATTCCGTTGCTGGTCGTTATTTCTTCCTTCCCTCCCCACTACACGCATGTTAGTGGTCTAAATTTATCACTGGCACCCTCCCTGCATCGCCCCAATTTCCCTACACATAGTGTGAAAACCACGAGGTCTGTGTGTGATGGAAAAGTACTGCCCACGTGGGCAGCACCAACTGTCGGCTGCGGTCGTATTGGAATCTAGCAGGGGCCGCCATTACTGTCAGCTGCGGTCGTATTGGAATCTAGCAGGGGCCGCCATTACTGTCAGCTGCGGTCATAACGGGGTCAAGACGGTTAAAGGCTTTAGAGGAAAAGCAGGATGCTGTGTGGTAGTCCAGCGTACCTTGTGAAATTTGCTAGGGTAATTTCGGGCAACAACGGTTTTCTTCAAATATCTTTGAAATTAATAAAACTTTTATTTATACTTTTGTCATCTGAAAGTTTACAGTAAATTCTACCAAATATGAAAAAAATTTTAAATTGCTTATTTTTTCAGATACACTGTTGTTGCTCTGAGGCATCAGTATACTGACCCTAATCAGTCCATAAAACTATGGTACAATATTTTTACAGTATTTATAATAAGCATGCTTCCCTTCAGACCAAAAGAGTCAACTACCAATCTAAACTTCCAAGGCTGACAAAAGAAATATAAAAACATATTTATCAAAAGAGATTATTTTTTTCTTTTTTTAAAAGGAATATAAAAAGCAAAGAAATTATGTAACCTACCTCCTACGAGCTGAAAAAAAGAAATACTTCAAAGATCTAATCAACAAAAAGAAAAACACCAAGTCTGTATGGAAAGCTGTCAACCTTCTTACCAAAAAGAATTGTAATAAAACAGCAAACGTTTTACGATGAAATCTCTGCTGATGCCTTAAACCATCACTTTGCAACTACTTCAGATCAAATAATAACCAACAATAACTCAAAAAATAATGACTTGTTAAGTCTTTCGCAATTTGCAAGAAGATAAAAATGTACTTCTGGAATGGATTCACTTAAACCATATGGCCCTTCATCCAAAGAAAACCAAATTTATGCTAATTTCCACCAGACAGAACTTTAGTAGCAATCTACCATTTCTCTATATAGACAATGAAAAAATTGAAGAGGTCTAAAATCACAAAATGTTAGGGATAACTATTGATAACAACCTGTTATGGTCTGCCCACATTCAAAACCTGTCAAGAAACATTTCCGTAAAAATATACCGACTAGGTAAGCTTAAAAAAAACTTCTTAACTCTGCATGCCAGAAAAATCTTCTTGTATTCTTACATTCAAACAACTATAGATTATGCATCTACACTGTGGGATATGGCCAGCAATAACTTGCTTAAAGTGTTTTTGACTTGACGACTGATTCTTCTTCTTCTTTGCGTTGCCTGGGTTATGTTGTGAGAGCAGATCTTTGAGGAATTCAGCAGTTGCCTGCAGGTCATCCACCGTGCACTTGACTGATTATGTGGCAAGCTGAGAATGAAAGAGATTTGGAATGAATGCGTGTGGCCGTGTGCAAATATATTGCCATCATCTGTAGGATAGACAGGTCATTTAATGTGATTCATTTTCAATTCATTTACCACAGTAATAATACTCCCAGGACAGTGCTGTTCTCCCACTGAATGTTGGACATTGGCTTACTTAAAAATAGGGAGAGAAAGACAGACAAGGACAAGCTTTAAAAGAATGTGATGGAGAGAATGCTTAAGAAAAACAAAGATATTGAAAGTGTTCAAGATTGAAAGCAAGAGACAATGATTTCATTTTTCGACTGTTGTATTTAGTTTGTGAGAATGACAGAATGAATATGGATGGACATTTTTTTAAATAAAATTTCTTTGATTTTCATGTTCCTGAAAAACAAAACACACACAGACATTGCAGTTAGTTACTGATGTAACCTACTGTATGTAAGTAATTGGACAATGATGACAGTGAATTACTAAAAGAAAAAATTTCCCAATTGACTGAGTATTTTCAGATAGGATGATAGGATTTCTTGCCTATAAAAAAAATGTTTTTGTGTTACAAGTTTGATGAAGTTAATATGCACCAGTTATTACTGTTTGTAAACTCAAAGAGTTTATTAATGTAAAATCAATCTTATTTTCTGGTGATAAATATCAGTGTAATATTTGGAAATTTAGCAATTCTGTTTCATGTCCATTGGGTAATTTTAAACTCATTTTAAATTCAAGGGAGGGATGTCGTATCCATGTTTCATAAACAATAACAATGCAAGGGAAGTAACTGCTATAAAGAGCAAAAGGGAACAGGAAGTGTGCCCCAGAGATCTGTATCGATATGGTGGATTAAACCAGTGTAAATGTAATAAGTTGTTTGTGCAATTTGAATGATAACACATGAATACAACACCCACCATCTATGCATACATACACACAAAATAACAGATAAGACATCTCATTCTTTAGACATTTCATTATTGTTCGTTTAATTGAATGATTGGTTGATTGAATTCCTTTTTTTGGACTGAGTGGCGGATGGAAAAAAAGCCACCATTGTGCTTCTTTTCCTTCAATAAAACTATTCATTCGTTCTCTCTCCCTCCCCCTCTTTAAAACAATACTGCCAAGAAAAGCATATTCTTTTTAAACTTCACATACCATGCACATCTGTTTCCGAGGTTCATGATTATCAAACTCATGTCAAACAATCAAGAATGTGTGGTCTTGATGGAAAAGACAGCAGAATACTGAAACTATCAGCTCCAGTTATCACAGACACTCTGGCACATATATATCTATAACCTTTGTCTTGATAAGAACTATTTCCCCAACGCCTGCAAAACTGCTAAGGTGATTCTGATCCTCAAGTCTGGTGACACTTCTGATCCCTCAAACTGTAGGCCAATCCCTATTATATCTTGCCTTTCAAAACCCTTGGAAAAACATGAATAAACACCTAGTCCATCATATAGATATTAACAACTTACTTCACCCAAATCAATCTGGATTTAGAAAAAATCACTCATGCCATTCAGCATTGACTAGTCTTGTAGACAATCTGCTGTCAAACATTAATGACAAAAAATTTTGTGGAGTACTACTTGTAGATTTAAAAAAAGCATTTGATACAATTGACCGCAGACTTCTCATTAAAAAGCTAGACCTATATAATCTCTCTGCAAATGCTTTAGAACTTCTTGCTTCTTATCTTACAAACAGGCAACAGTGTCTCAATAGCTAAGTCCACATCCACACTAAAACCAATTCGTTATGGAGTACCACAGGTATCCATCTTAGGACCAATTTTCTTTTCATTATACATAAATGACCTTCCTCTCCATATCAAATCCAAATGCGAACTTTTTGCTGATGACACAACTATACATACGAGCCATACCAACATTAACTCTCTTGCAAAGACATTACAAAAAAGCACTGATGATCTTGTCAAATGGACTGAACTGAACCACATGTCTATACACCCCCAAAAAACAAAATGCATGCTTATCACCACCAGACAAATGCGACAAAATTTCTCATTAACTTTCTCCAATCCATATTAAAAAGTTCTAGGAGTAGCAATCGATCACATATATCATCTATGCAAATACATGTCTCAAAGACTATACCAGTTGACTAAAATTAAACATTTTCTCGACTTTCATTCAAGGAAACTATTCTTTCAAGCTTATATACAATCTTCAATAGATTACGCTTCAACCCTGTGGGATGCTGCTAGTGCAAACACTATGAAACCATTATTAAGTCTGTATAAACATGCTCTTGAATAATGTGGAAGGTTTGAATGACAATAACAACACTTTATTTGGTTTAAGCCTTTTTAAATAAATAATGCTCAAAATGCATTACATGGGTGTGATTATAGAAAACTACATTAAGAACTGATTTTACATTCACTGATGTTTGAAGAAACAAAGCAAATGTATTACTTATCCAATGTATCATGTAATACAATTTAAAAAAATTAAGTCTTTTACACACACACTCCAGCCAGTCAGCCAAAATAAAGGAAAATAAATGAAGAAAACATACCAAACATTGTCTTATCTTTTATTTGCTTTTGGAGCATGTATTACATGAACTTTTGTTCTCATAATGGGAAAAAAAAGAGACAAACATTAGATCACACACATTTACACCCCCACCCCGTTACACACACGTGCACACACACACACACACTTGATGCTAAATGTTTTCATGACTTGTTGATACTTGTCAAATTTACCAGTCCAACGAAAGAGAATATTCATCATGAATATGATGCGATAGTAGTTCATCAGCTGTCTGCCCTTCCAGTGCTGAAGACAAGGACCACCACATGCACACTGGGGTGGCAGCTCCTGCAGCAGTGCTGATGACAAGGACCACCACATGCACACTGGGGTGGCGACTGCTTTGGAGTTCCAGACAAGGAAACCCCTGGATTCAATCACCATGGCTACAGACCGACCGACTGACCTCTGTCCAGTCCAGTGTCCCACCATTCACCACCCTGAAACCAACAGAATTGAATGACACCTCTAGAGACAAACAAACGGCCTCAATATACGATACAAACAGGCTGAAATGTAGATAAGTCTCATTTTCAATGAGACAACTGTGTACGAGTACTTGTTATCTGTCCAGTCCACATATAACGACTGCACACAATACCTCTGTGTGTTTCGACAAGTGAAATGCAAAATTACTTTTCTTTGTTTTTAAACATACAATGCATCCTGGACTTAGTACCTCTTTGCTTTAGAATTCTTGTGAACATTTTTGTTGCTGTTGATAGACTTGCACACACAAAAAGTGTATACTACATCAACTGCAGTATACTGAGTGGGTGTACATTGAAGTCACTGCTGAAGTAATTGAATTAGTTGGGAATTACCCCTCAGTATACATCGATTCTGATGCCATTTTGAGCTCTATGTGGAACATGCCCATGGCATTTTCTGCATATGTCAAAACCTTATCAGTCTTTTAAAGAAGAGTCAATTCTCTGAGATTGTGTAAGAGTGGAACAGGTTTATGAGGGGGAGAAAAAGTTCTAAAAAGAAAACATATGACAGAAAAAAAGAACAGCAAGACCCCCCCCCCCCCAACACACACTCGCATGCAAAAGTATACATAACACACTTTACTTACAAGACAAGTGAGCTCAAGACACAAAGAGAACAAAAACAGCAGTAACAATTATCATTGTAATGAAAAGTTAGAAAACTAGCACTCCTTTTGTTTTTTCATTTTAAAAAAAAAACCCTGAAATTTTGCTCAAAATAAATGTTTTAAGTACTGATGGAGATGTGAGAGACTTTTGCAACGCTGTAAACAATGGAATCTGTAGTATGAACAAAAATAAAAGGTTTCGCCAGAAAGTGTCAGACAGCATTCTTTAGTGCAAAGACAAATCTACCACCCCAGTGACTACAGAGTAGGCGTATTCAACTGTAGTGTAGTATTGTTAGGCTGATGAGCATGTGTGCTGGGTCAGGGTGCTGACAGTGTGATTCCTCCAGTCACTCACCACAGCTGCTCAGGAACAAGGGTATGGCATGGATGACCCAAGGTTTATCACACAAAGATGCCCCTCTGGGATTCTTGAAAGCCAGAGATCATGCTCCTGCAGCCTTGCTAAAGCCTCCGGTGGCTGCTGCTGCTGCTTCCAGTCAGCAACCTCTGGCTGCTGTCCCGTCTTTCCCCTTCACAGGTCAGCCTCTGCTCCTTCCCCCGCCACCTGTCCTGTGGTTCTCAGGCTCCCTACCATCCTTCCTCTCTGCATGCAGAGACTTCCTCCCACTTGCTGGCAACACCACCACAGGAGTGCTCCTGGCTCCAGAACCTGATCCTACCATTCAGGAAATGCCTGGGGGAGGGCTGGGGAGTCAGCACTTGTCCTTCTGCAGACAACAGCCTTGGTTTATCGCTGTCATCTGTGTTGTGTTGTGTTCACAGATCCTGTGCCTCTCACCAGAACCTGAAGAAAGACATGACTAATTGAAGCCCATTCACACTACCACCAACCACACTAAGCTGCACCTCCTCAAAATCAGGTCTCAAAAACATGCATAGCACAGCACAGTACAAACAACAAGGTTTAAGTTACAGTTCATGTCACCTGGTGGGGAAACACCCCCCCAAAAAAGACCAATGCCGCACACATCACTGGTCAGTCCTTTTATGGCTCCAGTTCCCTACAAATGACTAACATAAGACTACTGTATGTCTTCCCATTAGTGAAACTTTTCAGGCAGCTGAAGACTAGGCACAGCGGAAACAAAATCATGATTTTGGTGACTTTGGGATTTTGCAAAGCTAGCACTTCAGTCTACTTAATTCCACACATCTCTCTGTTACTCAACAGGTTGTTTTTTAATGTAACCGATGACTGAAGTTTGCATCTAAACAACAACTGCATAGCTCTGGCTACTTTTTGTCACCTTTACGTGTGCAATATAGTGACCACATTCAAATCCCCAAGGCTTTAAAAGGAAAATAGGTACACTAACAACACTTTTTTTCCCCACATGCACGGTGCCTGGTCTTCATATCTGGCAACTTTGTACATAAGTTTTTGTACTATAAGCGTGATGTATTAAAAATCATGAAACAACCGAGTCCCAATTTCTAATCATTATTGGATAGAATTGCAGTTTGAAGGTACACTATTGTCCAAATGTAAAAACAATAAGTTTAAATGTATAGTATGTCCACAACAGAAAAAATTCTCAAAATACATGTGATAGTTTTGAAGTTTCACATCTATCACATTTTTGTTTGTCAGCCATCTTGAATGTTTCTAATGGTAACCTGTGCTTGAACAGTGTAATCTAATATTTTTTGAAAGTTCTGAGTGGTGCCCATAAATGTCCACCTACGAATCTTATCTTTTAACTTTTTTTTACTAAACTGAATTCTCAACCCTCAGAGAACTGTTGTCAGAAGATATCTTTCACTTTTATTTGTCAGGTTACTTATCCTGCACTACACCTTTTTGTTGTGTGTTTGTTCCTCTGCAAGAGCCCAGAGGCTCTCCACTGGTGGGAATTAGCATATGTGACTGTTTTTGCCCACCACTAAAGTAGCTGCCACCACATTTTGACCTGAGGGATCACACTTACTTTCAATGCTTATGCTGTTTCACAGAATTAGGAAGTGTTACACAAGAAGATATCACTAAAACGCCTTTGGTATCAGGGAGCAACACCCACCCAATAACCCGTTCCTACATCCTTCATGTAACGACACAGCTAGCTGAAACTGAGATAACAACAACAGAAATTCAACCCACTTTCTCATTCAAGCAAATACCACCACCACCCCTCCCTCAAAACCTAACCCAACTTTAAAAGATTGTCAATGTTTCATTTGGTGACCAACATCACAAGTGAACCTTTCACTCCACCAGCCAACCCCTGAACATTCCAGGACACATCAACCAGAACAGATGAAGATGTAACAGCGCCCAGTGGGTGGACAAACAAAACACGCTGAGATGCAATGACATGAGCAATGAAATGAAATAAGATGACAAATGAGAAGATTTCCAGACACTTCCCCCTCCTTTCACAAAGAGTCTTTCTGCCAAAGATGCTGGTCACTTTTTCCTATCCGTGACCCCAATCTTTGAACAGAAGAACACAGTGCAGGAGGGGGGCAACTGGAAATCTTGCTGATGAAATGAGGCACTGTCACAGTCAGTACAGTACACTGAGGTATACTTTCCTTGAGTGACAGGTCTGTTAGATCGTCAACTGGCTTCCAGCTTGTGTTTGTCACGTCATCACATAGCTTCCAGTCCTCTGTCATGTAGTTATCTGTGAGGTCTGTTCATCAAAAAGCAACCAGCATCGAGTCATTCAGTTAACGCCATGTTTGTCTCGTCGTCATCAAGGGGGTTCCCAGCACTGAGTCATGTAGACCTCATCAAGTTTGTTGTCATCATCAAGCGAGTCCCAGCTTTGGTTCATACTGCTCAGGTCTTTTGTCTTGTCAGCAAATGACTTTCTGCTTTGTCATTCTGTTACACTGAGTTTGTACTATCATGATGTAGGTCCCAGCATGCTGTCCTCCTAATGCTGTTTCTGTCTCACCACCAAATGGCATCTATCTTTTCGAGTCACACATTTCACTGTGAGCTTTTGTTGTATGGTGCCTACTTAGGAGTCATTCTGTTCCTGATGTGTTTGTTTTGTCATCACATGGTACACAGCTTTGAGTTAGCAGTTCATCATGTGTTGGTCTTCAGTTTTCTGAATCCTCCATCAGACAGCTGTCATCTTTGTGTTGTAGGATTTAGCTCTCTGTCAAACAGCCCTCAGCTTTGTGTTGTACAGTTCCACAAGGATTTAGCTCTCTGTCAAACAGCTCTCAGCTTAGGGAAGATTCAGTTAATCACAAACATCCCACCATCAAGTCAGTTCTGATGTCAAATAGTCGACATAGTTACAAATCTATCTTACTGCATTCTCTGGGGCAGTCCAGTTTAAAGTGCAGAGTTCAGTGCAGTTATTCCCCCAAACACGTGTTCATGTCAACATATCAAAACAGTTGTAGTGGAAGTTTCATATTGTTTACACTGCACCGAGTTCATTGTCTACATCAGCACACTGGATGTCACCAGTCCTCTACCTGGTCAGGGGAGGGATTTTCACTGTCCACAAAACATCCAGAGCTGTGTGTCACGGGGCTTCTCTTCTTATTTGTTCCTTCATTTCAGTCACTACTGACGTGAATTACAAACAAAAATGTGTCATGTAGGTCAGGGCTTCTCTGATTCTTCAGTCATGCAATTACACTGCCCTCAAAGAAAAATACGCCCTTCGGAGGTCTGTCATATTACACTGACCCCTTTTCAGTTGTAAACATAGCTCATAAAAGAATATCACACAAAGTCAGCAGGAATGCAAGTCGTCAGAGGTCAGAAGGGGTTTGGATCCAGTTCCTCTGTCACTTACACATGATGTTGGGGCCTGCCTCTTCCAGGAGCTACATTAGTGGTGTGACAAACATGCTGTGTCTGGACAGGATTCCTATCCCTTACTCACAGCACAAAGCAGGCATTGTGTTAGGCATATCTGGACTGCGATATATGATTTCTCTTTCCTGCCTAGTGTAGCATAGCACCCTCACTTCCCAGTACTGCCATGTGCTCTGCAGGTGCTCACAACCCTGCCAATGAGGGGTTTTTTGTGTGCACATTTTGATGTTATTTTACATCAGTTTTGGGTTTTTTTAAACTGTTAACAGCCAATTGTTATACATTAACAGAAAGAGGCAAATGTAAACTTTGCATTGAGCATTCTGTTAAATGTCCTTTGGCGATTGTAAGATAGCTGTTAAATAGAAATGACTAAATCTAAATTTTATATAGCAATGATTGCAAGGAAGGGGAGGGGGTGTGGAGGGAGCAGAGAGAGGGAGAAGAAATGCAGGAACACACACATACACGTGTGCGTACATGTGTATGTATATGCAAGAGTCATGCACACACACATTCATACAATTCTTTTCCCCTCCCCTCTCACTTACATAAAGAATCTCACACATAGGTAAACGCACACACAAGTCTAACATGGACTTATCAGTGAGGCAGGAAATTCAACACATGCCACTTTGCTGACATTTCCTGTGTCAGGGAAAGGTCTGTCTTCTGTCTGTTTAAACTGCTTTTGAGTCATCAAGTTCATCACTCGTAAAAGAAACTTACTCTTTCAGATCACCTGGACCTGAAACAAAATAATGTAAGGTGGTTGCATCCCTTACACTACAGATCAGGGGATTTTCTAAAACGTGTGCCTGTTCAGGGTCATGGCACCTCCACGGGCTACTCGAGCCTAGCTTAGGGATGGCTCGGCTGCCGGAACCCAACATTTAGCTTGTGGGCCAAAACCAGGCCTCAAAATGAAAGAGGAAAACACACAAGAAAGAGGGAAATGAAAACAAGGTCAGGACAACAGGCTGCTTTATCTGGGTCAGGTCAATACTGCCTTCAGACAGGGGATCCTCATGGTCTGTGTCCAGCCCTGCAGTGGTGTTTTTGTCAAGTGTCTGTCCCTTGCTGCTTTGAGCCTGCCCTGAAATGTCCTTCAGTCCTCACAGCCATGACTCTAACTATTCACCCTGTCTCCTTCTGCCCTGTCATTCACATCTCCAGATACTCACTATCGCTTCTGTCCTGCCTTCACTTTAGTTCATGCTGCAGTAGCGCTCTCCCTCCTCCTCCTCCTCCCCTCATCATGAACTGCCAAACAGGGGCAAAAGCTGTTCATGCTGACACGTACGCATGCTATGAGCTAGCAGCCCACAGGGAACTGTCCGCATTCAACCAGCAAGCAGAAGGGACTTGGCACAGCACCACTGCCCAGTGCCTTTGGTGTCTATAACTCAACTGTATATACCATAGCCATACTGCACTGTGATACCCCTGCAGTCAAGCATGGTGCAGGTGACCAAATTACCACCACCATATTCTGAGGGGCCACAGCTGATGGCTGTCTTTCACTCCTGCCTTTTCTCAGCACTGCAAACAGCCCACCCGACACTGCCTTCTTTTGGCCCTAACCCTGTGCCATCAATGTTGGCATGCACATACAGATCCATAGTTTTGGTGTGAATATCATTTTCCAGTCTGGAAGCCTTTCTGTCAGCTAACTGGTAAGTTATTATGTGTCTTATTCTCTATTCTGTAAACCAATGGGTGAATGACTGTCTTATTCTCTATTCCATAAAGCAATGGTAAATGACTGATTCTCTATTCTATGAACCAACTGGTGAGTGTATGATTCTCTATTCCATGAACCAACTGGTGAATGACCATGTCTGGTTCTCTATTCTGTGAGCCAACTAGTGAATAACCGTGTCTGATTATAAGTCAATGGGTGAATGACTTGTGTCTGGTTATCTACTCTGTGAGTCAACTATGACTGTGTCTTATCTGCAAGCCAACCGGTGATTGTGTATCAGATTTTCTATTCACCTGAACATGTCATCTTCCACCAAACACCTGCCATCTTCCACCAAACACCTGTCTCTTTCACAGATCACCTGTCACAAGTCACCTCTACCACCAGAAAAAGGTCTGATGATTTACTGGAACAGTTGCAATAGCAGGCAACAAGTCAGTCCCTTTCTTGCCCCAAAGCGGCTAGGCTAGTCTGGGGCCGACATTCTCAAATGCTGCTTTGCTGGCTGATCAAAGTCTCTGTATGGCTAACTCTTGTCTTTGGGGGAATGACGACTTCTATCACAAACACATGAGATGTACTTATGAGGATTTTTTTTTTAATAAGCATAAACATCATTTATAGTTGATATCTGTATCATGATCAGGACAACACAGCGATACCAGAAAAATCAGGAAAACTCGTTAAGTCAGCCTCTTCTCAGAGATGTGTATTCTGATTTCCAAGACAGACATCAATACATTCAGTCACAGCACTAACACAGTTCCTTACAGAAAACACACCTACATTAAAATATGAAACATAAACGAATAAAATGAACAGACAGACAACAACTCAACCCCCACTAACAAAGAGAATAAAGAAAGAAGACCCATTGGGGTATAGCCATAAGACCCTCATCCTGTGTATTACCATCTTCCAAGGCCCATAAATACTCCAGATATCAGATTCATACAGACAAATGCGGAGAGATAGGCAGGCAATGATTCATATTTTTCAATGGGACAAGTATTGGTTTATTAGCCATTTTTTTATGTTTTCTATTTTGACTAATATGACTACTGAGAGAGAGAGAGCTAATCAGTACTATAGAATGGGGCCATTAGTACAGAGCGGGAGAGTGAACACTTGTGAAAGATGTCACTGTAACAAACTGGTCCACAACCTGGCAGGACGTGTTAGGCAAGAAACAGCTCTGACTAACAATAACTCCATCATTCCAACACACACAACTAAACTACTGACAAAATCATTCCTCTTCTCCCACCCCACATCCCACCTATTCCCCTTTGAAACAAGTCCTTCCATCCATCCATCCATCGTTTGTTAGTATGTATGTGCCAAGCACCTCCCCTTTATTTTAACCACATACCACTACTCTAACTTCTTGCTGCCACATTTGCAAATGCTTTGAAAAGATGTATTTGTTCTCTTTTTCTCTCTCCCAAAGATGATATTTTAATCTTTCCATATAAAGATTGCCTACAATATTCCCGACCAAATTTTCAGATACAAGACTGAACCTCGCAACTCTCATGTACTCTGTAGAATGTGTGTTCAATAGTTAACCCCCCCCCCCCCCCCCGACTTGAAAAAAACCAACAACAAAAAACCACCAGCCTCCCCCCCCCCCCATGAACTGCCAACACAAGAACTGAAAAGACAGCAAACATCTATCTATCCAATTAGATACACAAATGGAGGAGCACAGTTTGCTGCTGAACAGTTTCTGGGTTTTTTCCTTCTGCACTAAAAAAAACAACTGGCAACAGTAGTAGAGTGACAACATCAATGTAGGTACAACAAACACAGTCAGTGGAGGGCGTGTCAAGTGCCACCTGTTTTGAGCTCTTCCAGTCTGGTGATGTTGTTGTAGGGATATTGTTTGAGTTGGGGAGGGGACTATACTGTTTGTTTCCACAGTTAAGTGTGTTTGCAGGGCAGCTGGAGAGAGGAGAGGAGGCCCAATGTTCAGGACCTCCCAGTCACTGTTGGTTGGTCAGTCAGCCATGTCATGTCCTGACCCTTTGCTTTGTGGCTGTCCAGTGATCTGTCGTCCTCTGTCTCAAACGTGCCAGTCAACAACCGTCCCCACTGAAGACAGAAAAATGGTTTCCATCCATCAACTGCTTTACAGTCACACACACATAACAGGTCACTTCACCCTTCTTCTTCCTCTTCTTTCCTCTCAAATGTCACATACATTCTTCACACTGCACACGATAAACCCAACAAACAAACATGCACAAAGAGTGGTGAGTTCAGATAAAAGCATGCGCCACATTCAAATCTGACAACTGGGACAGCCAAATGGCTGGAGCAATGCACGGAAGATCTGACCGCCTGGGATCCAACCACCATGGAGGCAGGCGCATGTGTTACGGAATTTTACCCTGGACCTCAAAGTCCTTCGGATGATACTTTAAACCAAGGTCTTGAGTGTGCAAACATACACAGCACATCTTGTGCAGATGTTAAAAACACACTCCACCTTTCGGAAGAATAGGCCATGTCATACCAGTAAGAACAGATGAACCCCCCCCAAAAAAACCCTCAGGTACGCCATGTCGTACTTTGACACCATCCTTGAAGTTGGAATACAGCTACCTTCATGGCAGGTAAAAACAGCCCCACACACAAAATCTCACCATTGGTGAACCTGGGTTCTCTAGCCGAGAAACACAGTTTGAATAAACAAAACAAAACGAATGATTACACCAACAAGTAACCCTTATCCCTCTTGCATTACAGCAAGTAACAAAAGTGGTATTTTTGCTGGCAGTCTACATGCAGTCTCGGATTCTGAATGCCCTTCACACTGCACCCTTCCTTTCTGCCAGGCTGGTGTCAGTCAGGGTGCCCATGACAAAGATTAGCCACACAACAGTGAAAACAACAGTGATGGGCCTGTTTGCCCCTTGAGGGCTGACCAGGTCACACACCCCCCCCCCCTCACCCCAACAGTCACCATCCAGCACCTCCAAGGCACTGTCTGGACACTTTGCACACGCTTCCCCAGCAATGACACAGGGTTGTGCTCAATAACCTTTCCACTGAGGGACAACTTCATTTCATTCAAAATAAAACTCAGCAGTGCTAACAAGTGATTTGGTTATGTACCACTTTTGCTTTCCCTGCTGTGATATAGGTTTTCTTTAAAAAGAAAGAAAAAGAAAAGAAATCATAGGGCTAAAAACTGATTTTAGATTGTGCTACTTCTTTATTCTATTAAAATAAAACAAAAATATCGTGGGTTAAAAAGTATTTTATATTGTGCTACTTCTTTGTTCTATTAAAATGAAAAAAAAACCATATCAGTAAGAAAAAAAGGATTTAGATAGTTGTGCTCTTTTGCATCCCCTCCATTCTCTAAAAATGAAAACAAGATCACAGGGCTAAAGAGTGATTTATCAATTGGGCTACTCTGTGGTTCCCTTCTGCCTTCAATCAAAAATGAAAAAATACCCAGGGATAAAAAGCACAATAATTTTGCATTCTGTCATTCATTCTACTCAAAAAACAAACAAAAAGTCATGGAATTGTTGAGTTATTAAGAAGAAGCCCTCTTTCTGTACTTTATAATATCACAACTTGTTTGGTAAGTGATCATTCCACCCACTGATTTGTCAAAACAAAAAAATGTGACGACAAACTTTAACCAATGTCCATAAAACTGACTACAGCTTTACTTGGGTAAAAATACAATGTCCATAAAACTGACGACAGCTTTACTTGGGTAAAAATACAATGTCCATAAAACTGACGACAGCTTTACTTGGGTAAAAATAAGCACTTGCAAGGACTTTCAGTGCTGAAGAAGGATGGGAACTCCAAACACAAGGATCCTGTTCTGAAACTCCCTCCAGCATGAAGATAGGTCAAGACACTGCTGGTCAGACCTGCACTCAGCAGCTGACTGCCCACATCACTCAGCGCCATGCCTGGCCAGCCCTCAAGACTGAAATACCGTTTCCCTGGCTTTGGTCTTGACAGTGAACAATGTCCAAACCAGTTCAGTCACGACCTTGACTGACAACAATGAAAGAATGTCCGTTTACCATTTGTTTCAAACTGGCAGAAAGAGACTGAAATGACCTATATCTGGTCACAGGAACCACAAGATTCTGTATGGAAGTATGTCCCTGATTAGGACTAGTGGAGCCAATGAACTCTATTTTGTTTCCCATATATAGCTGGTAACAGGAACCACAAGGCTCCATATGAAAGAGTGTCCCTGATTTGGACTAGCAGAGCCATTTAACTCTATTTTGTCTCCCATACCAAAAACAAAACAAAACATCTCTCAAGCGTTACAATGACAAAACTCAATGATATTATAAACAGATGTTTTGACATCATATGATAACATAGAAATTTTTATTGCTAAATCTTGTAAAGCAGCCAAATCAAAGCACTTGCGTTGGAAACATTAACATGCATGCATAGGCAGGGTGATAAAGATGGAGATGACTGTTGAGTAATAAACAGATATCAAGACACTACAATGACAAAAAATGGACATAAAGAAATAATGCACAGGTGTTTAGATATCATGACATTTCAGAATAATATACAGACACATCAGGTATGATATCAACACAGACTGTCAGAGATAACAGACCTGTAGAGGTCACAATGACACAATTGGGATTACAAACAGACGTTATAAGATCACAGGTCAGAGATAACAGTCGTACATGTATACTACATGTTTCAATGGAAGTCAACATCGCTGACCTGCTGCTTGCTACCTGTTCTGTGGTCTGGCTGACCATTGCAGCACCAATGAAGACATTATTATCAGCTTCTTCCATTCAGTGCGGTTCTCCGCTTTCCATAGCAAGTCATGCCTCTCAACGCCAGTCCACTCTCTGATGTTGTCTTCCCACTGTTTTCAATGCCTGCCTCTTTGTCTCTCTTCCTTTACCATTCCCTGTAGGACAGTCTTGGCCTGTACCACTTCAGTTTGCATTTTTTCACTGAAGTCAGCAGGTCTTCATACAGCCAAATAGTGTTTTCAATTCTGGTTTTTTACTTTCCTTGATGGTTTAGTGATCTCTGTATGAGATACCAAAAAGTTTGTGGAAGCATCTCATCTCCATTTCCTGTATCCTTTTTTTGAATGTGTGCTGTTATGGTCCATATTAATTTCACATGCATACAAAAATATGGACATGACTATGGAGACCATCATCCTCAGTGTTGATTCTAGGATTTCAAAATAAGGGGCCCAAGGGCCCCCTAAAATGAAAAAAAGGGGCATTGCCCCCCCTCATAAAAAAGGGGACAAGTAGTATTTGCTTACAGTACTCTTAGTTTATACTATTTTTCAAGGAAGCGAAACAAAGCAAACAGGCAGATACTATGCAGAAAGGATTAAATATTCACCTTAAGTGTTGCAGTTAATCTGTGGTAAGCACTCCTGACAGAGGGGGATGGGAGAGTCAGAGAGTGGGAGTGGAGGGGAGAGAGAGGAGAAAGGGGGGGGGGGGGGGGGGGAGAGAGAGAGAAGGGGAGGGGGGGGGGGGGGATGAGAGAGAGAGAAGGGGGGGGGGGGGGGGGGGGGGGTCAAAGTCAAATTTGTATTTTCAGAGTTGGGGAGATAGATCTAGAAGAGAAGGAAAGGTAAAAGCCAATAGCAAAGTCCCACACCCTCCCCCCATGGTACACTGAGAGGAGAGAGAGAGAGAGAGAGGAGAGAGAGGAGAGATGGAGAGAGAGAGAGAGAGAGAGAGAGAGCGTGTGTGAGAGAGGCCACATATATATTTCCACATTCAGAGAGATAGATCTAGGTCTAGATCTACATGATAAGTTAAAGCCAGTGTCAAAGTCTTGTTTTGAGAGAGAGAGAGAGAGAGAGAGAGAGAGAGAGAGGATCACATTTGTATTTCCACATGCAGAGAGATAGATCTAGATTTAGATCTACTTGATGTTAAAGTTTTGTTTCCACTCCAGCCCCATGACCGTACATTGAGAGAGAGAGAGAGAGGAGAGAGAGAGAGAGAGAGAGAGAGGAGAGAGAGAGAGAGAAAGAGAGAGAGGGAGGGAGGGAGAGGAGAGAGAGAGAGAGAGAGAGAGAGGGAGAGAGAGAGAGAGAGAGAGAGTTAAATTTATATTTCCACATTCAGAGATCTAGATTTAGACAGTTAAAGTCAAAGTCTTGTTCCCCCCTCCTAGGATCGTACATTGAGAGAGAGACAGAGAGAGAGAGAGAGAGTCTCCTAACTCATGGAAGTCTTTCTGTGATTGGCAGTGTTTTTTGTGTTTTTGCGTGACGCTCAAAGCGCTGTTCTGTAATAAGGGCATCCTCCTTTAGTGAAGGCTTTGCTCTTTCCATGTTTGATACACAGGGGGTCTATCTTACTGCATGCCATGGTCACTGTTCTTTCCATGTTTGATACACAGGGGGTCTATCTTACTGCATGCCATGGTCACTGTTCTTTCCATGTTTGATACACAGGGGGTCTATCTTACTGCATGCATGATCACTGTTCTTTCCATGTTTGATACACAGGGGGTCTATCTTACTGCATGCCATGGTCACTGTTCTTTCCATGTTTGATACACAGGGGGTCTATCTTACTGCATGCCATGGTCACTGTTCTTTCCATGTTTGATACACAGGGGGTCTATCTTACTGCATGCCATGGTCACTGTTCTTTCCATGTTTGATACACAGGGGGTCTATCTTACTGCATGCCATGGTCACTGTTCTTTCCATGTTTGATACACAGGGGGTCTATCTTACTGCATGCCATGGTCACTGTTCTTTCCATGTTTGATACACAGGGGATCTATCTTACTGCATGCCATGGTCACTGTTCTTTCCATGTGTGATACACAGGGGGTCTATCTTACTGCATGCCATGGTCACTGTTCTTTCCATGTTTGATACACAGGGGATCTATCTTACTGCATGCCATGGTCACTGTTCTTTCCATGTGTGATACACAGGGGGTCTATCTTACTGCATGCCATGGTCACTGTTCTTTCCATGTTTGATACACAGGGGGTCTATCTTACTGCATGCCATGGTCACTGTTCTTTCCATGTTTGATACACAGGGGGTCTATCTTACTGCATGCCATGATCACTGTTCTTTCCATGTTTGATACACAGGGGATCTATCTTACTGCATGCCATGGTCACTGTTCTTTCCATGTTTGATACACAGGGGATCTATCTTACTGCATGCCATGGTCACTGTTCTTTCCATGTTTGATACACAGGGGATCTATCTTACTGCATGCCATGGTCACTGTTCTTTCCATGTTTGATACACAGGGGATCTATCTTACTGCATGCCATGGTCACTGTTCTTTCCATGTTTGATACACAGGGGATCTATCTTACTGCATGCCATGGTCACTGTTCTTTCCATGTTTGATACACAGGGGGTCTATCTTACTGCATGCCATGGTCACTGTTCTTTCCATGTGTGATACACAGGGGATCTATCTTACTGCATGCCATGATCACTGTTCTTTCCATGTTTGATACACAGGGGATCTATCTTACTGCATGCCATGGTCACTGTTCTTTCCATGTGTGATACACAGGGGATCTATCTTACTGCATGCCATGGTCACTGTTCTTTCCATGTGTGATACACAGGGGATCTATCTTACTGCATGCCATGGTCACTGTTCTTTCCATGTGTGATACACAGGGGATCTATCTTACTGCATGCCATGGTCACTGTTCTTTCCATGTGTGATACACAGGGGATCTATCTTACTGCATGCCATGGTCACTGTTCTTTCCATGTGTGATACACAGGGGATCTATCTTACTGCATGCCATGGTCACTGTTCTTTCCATGTTTGATACACAGGGGGTCTATCTTACTGCATGCCATGATCACTGCTCTTTCCATGTTTGATACACAGGGGATCTCTATCTTACTGCATGCCATGGTCACTGTTCTCAAGCCTGGGCTACTTGTCTGGCCAGATCTATCTGCTCCTCAACGATCTCTGTCCCAATCATGTCACTTGTTTCTGGAGTACAAGGCTTCTTGGAAGATGATGTAAACGAAGAGGACAACAGAGCAGAACGAGCCCCTTTATTATGGAGATGGCTTGTAGGTGCAAATCAGAAAATCTTGCACCCCCGGGATAGCCTACAAACTTAATGACCGCCGCAGGAACTGACAAGGACGAACTACGTACGGCCTCTGTGCTTGGTCAAAAGTGAGGCACTTAGCCAATCAGAAGCATCAAAAGAGAACTTCGGCGGAAGTAGCGCTTAATTTTAGAGATGATACAAACGGCAGTTGCGATGCTGCACTGTTGGTTCAAACACGTACTGTCCAGGAATTTTTTGCGTCCGTTGGGGCGCACTGCCCGCATCGTTTTGTGGCAATTGTGAAAAAATTGCAGGAATCCTGCAAGGGCGCACCCTAGAATCAACACTGATCCTGATCTTGCAGCTACTGGTTATGTTCTTAGTCTGATCACAGCAACAAAGCTAAGCTAGTGTAAAAAAGGGAGTATTCCTTTTCAGGACAAGCATCCCTTCTTCCTCAGGTCTTGGCATGAAGCCAATGAGGAAATTCAAACAAGGCCTCCACAGCAGCCAACAGTGTGCTAGAGGAGGACAGGACTGAGCAGCCAAGACGAAGACAGGCACGCCACAAGCATCACTCACTCACCCCTGTGTGCAGACACTCAGATCTTCTGCTTCTTGCTGGGCCCATCATCACCACCTTGCTTTGGGGGCTCAGCCTCCAGCACCTTGATCCTCTGACCTGACAAGTTCTGGCCATGAAGCGTCTGCATGGCTTTCACTGCAGCGTCCACACTGGCAAACTTGGCATAGCCAAAGTTTCTCCCTGAAACACAAGCAATACTCCTGTCACAGCAGAAACATCAAGTAAGGGAGAGGCCACCCCTCTCCACAACATTCCATAAGCTTTTTTTTCACTACTTGTGGCCTTATGTACACTACAGACTGTTTAAAAAAACAACAAGCCTGGCGTATCTGCATTTTGCATTTACAGAACAAGTTCAGGATGATTTGAAGAACAAGAGTAAAACTGAATCAGCTTTTCCAGCTTGTCACTCTGCCTACAGGCTTCAAGATTACTACTACTTTTCTATTCTTTTTATACCATTACAACTAGGCCAACTTTACCTCCACTTGACTGTACTTCCAGTTATCTACAGGATTTATGCTGCCATAACCGCAGCCCTAATGGAAACCCAAACACCAAAGTAAAGTTACCTTTCAGCCCAAAGCTTTCAACATGTCAGGACTCAATACCTACCACAATAACCAAATGAAGTTCTGAAAGCGACAACTTTCTTCAACAGCCCCAACCAAAACCACCCCGAAAACCTTCCTCTCCCACATACCAGACAGCAGGTAGACGCTGATAAGATTGCCAAAGCGACAGAAGGCGTCACGCAGGACACGCTCAGAGACTGCAGAAGGCTGGCAGACGATGAAGAGGCGTTTAGCAACAATGCTGTCATCATTGACCAAGGGCTGTGGCAGAGGCAGCATGATGTTGCAGTAGTTGACACGCTCCATGCCATTGGCTGCAGCCCCCATCATGCCAAACATGGCCGCCGCACTGTTGGCTGCCGCCATCACTGCCTGAGGGTTGATGCCCGCTTGTTCCAGTAAACTGGCCGCCTGTTGCCAAAGAAAGGTCTGCATTTTTTTTTTTGAATGTTTTTTCATTCTTAAAAACTTTCTTTCTACAGAAACGATGCATTCTCATGGGATGGAGGTGGCAACTTGAGCTGGATGTGTCTAAAGCGTGTAAAATTACATGAACTCTTTTATCTAATTTTCAATTCATTGTGTTTCTCTTCTTTTTTTTCCCCTTGCACTCTTTTTCCCAATAAGATCTAAATGTCTCATCGTTATGGCTGTCAAAGAGACCTAGCTTGTTTTAAAATGTTACTCATGGGGCGGGATAGCCTAGTGGTTAGAGTGCTGCACTGTATTCTGACAGCCCAGGTTTGAGCCACCATCTGTTCAATGGGATCTTTTTCCCCTGGAGTTAACATCACTACTGAATCCACTCCCATTAGAGTACTTCGGATGAGACTATAAACTGAGGTGCCATGTTTGAACACGTGCAGAATATCTTATGCACACGTTAAAACCTGTTCTGCTTTTGGGAAGAGTAGACCATTGTGTGCTGGCAAGAAAGGATGAATTTTTTTTTTAACACACAAAGCGCATGCACACTGGTGATGTATTGAGACATCATTTATGAATCAGAGTGTGGCTACCCTCATGGTGGGCAAGAAAGGCTGCACATGCAAAAATCTCACCACTGGCCAACCCCGAAGCTCTAGCTGGGGGAGGGAATTACCCCTGGACAAGACACTTTTTCCTTTCATCATTATTTAAGTGAGTGAAAATTCTGCATTTTCACCAAAACCACCAAAATTTAGAGATAATCTATGGACCTTTCATTTTACAATCCACATTAAGCATAGTGACACAAAAGCAGCCATGAATACTGTTTATAGCGGCACAATACTAACAACAAACACATACCCAACACTTTGCAGAATGTCAAAAATGACATGGAGGTCAAAGGCCCATTTACTGCTCTAGACTGGAGTTTTACCTTTTCTCTCTACACTGTTCAAAGGTCAGTTTGAGGCAGAATACAGGGCCACAGAAAATGAAAATAATGTAGAAATACCAATGATAAAAATGAAACTGACTTTGTAATAACAAACCGTGCAAGTCTCTCTCTCTCTCTCACACACATACTCACTTTCTCTTTCATTTCTTTTTTAAAGCCTTTTCTTTTAATCGAAGTGTGTGCAAGCACATGCGTGTGTGCACGCGTGTGTATGCATGTGTGTTTAAGTGTATGTGTGTGCGTGTTTTGCAGTGTACTGTTTTACTGGATTTTTTTTTCTTACTGGTACACTTTACTGTTAAAGGTTGTAATAATGCTGTAGTTAAATATCATTGATGTAATTTTTGTTCCTAGAAAGATGGCTTGACAAAAAAAAAAGCAAATGTATTTCTTATTCAATGTACCATCTAAAAATAAAAATTTGACTGACTTGACTTGACTCACACACACTTTCTCTCTCTCTCTCTCTCTCACTCACACACAAAATGACTTTTAAACAATTCAACATCAAACTTTTGACTACCACCACCACAACTTTCCACTGCTGTTCAACTTACACGCTGTCGAAGGTCGGACATTTCATCATTGCGTCCATGAGATCCACTGAAAATCAAAAACTTGCATCAGCCACTGGTCTCATATTCTTTTCAAAGAAATGTTAAAAAGCATGCATCTCCCCCCCTCCTCCCCCAACCAAAAGGTAAAAGGAGAAGAAAATTCAAAAACAAATCTGAGAAGCATGAGCCTATTCACAAAAGTCACACCTCACTTTTAGTTCACATTATTTTGGGGTGCTTTTTGTTAGGAAGTTTCTTTTTCTCAAGCATCCCCCCCCCCCCTTCTGGAAGGGGGTGGGGGAGGACAACTAGTCAGTGGCGCAGTACTTACAAGTCCTTCTGTCGCTGGGTATTTCTATCATTATACTCTACAGTGGGGAGCAAGGGAGATCAGTGAAGGAATACTTTTAAAAAATGAGTCCTCATTCCCACCCAAGGAGGCACCGTGGTCGAGTGGTTTAGGCGGTCAACTCGTGATCCAGAGGTCACGGGTTCGATCCCCGCTCGGCTCGGTGTTGTGTCCTTGGGAAAGACACTTTACTCCTATTTTCCTCACTCCACCCAGGTGTACAAGTGGGTACCAGCTCTGCTGGGGAAGTATCTGGCGACAGACTAGCGTCCTGTCACAGGGGTAGTGAAAAACCATCAGTTCGCTTAACGCTACAGAAACCGGGATAAGCTCCGGCTCTATGGGCCTTCTGGCTCGAAAGAACATACTTACTATACATTCCCACCCCCCACAAAAACAATACACAAAAAAACCAATGATAAATGTGAAACAGACTTGGTAACACTTGACAAGCCATGTATCCATCTATATTTTATGAGTTTCTCTGGTTTCAGATAATAAAATATGTGTATACTTACAAGTTGTTCTATTTCTGGGTATTTCTATGATAATACAAGTTCTACAGTGGGGAGTGGGGCATTATTAGTGCAGCAGTACTTTCAAGTTGATCTGTGCCTGGTATTTCTGATTACACTCGGGAGGGGAGAGGGGTTAGTGGTCAGTGCAGGCGTACTTACGGGGTGTTCTGCTGGGCGCCCTCATCAGCAAACTGCACCATCAAGGGGCTGCCAATGGGGTACTCAAAGCCATTCAGCTTGTCCCGGGCATAGGACGCACACTGTGGGGTGGCATATCTGGCATAGGCCACACCTGCAACAATCACGTCACACCAGATTAAATTCACATATATACATGTACACAACCCATGTGCAGATCTATACGCATGCAAAAACATGCATTCCTTCACCACATGTCACCACACACAACATACTCAAGACCAGAAACAAAGTAAGCAGAAAAACAAGGTGTCCACATTTTCGAATAATTAAAACAATTCTGTCTGATGGACCAAACTGATGTCAAATGCCACACCAGGGTTCATACAGACTTGGTGGGAAAAAATTTAGGGCCTTTTTAGGGCCTTTTAGGGGCCATTATTTCCAAATTTAGGGCCTAGCCGCAGGGTATCAAAGTGTATGTTATCAACCTTTGTGCACATTTACTTTGATAAACCAATCTCAAATTCATGTAAGCAAAGTCTTCTCGTCTACAACTGCATGATGGATATTGATAATTGACACAAATTCAAGTGAAGTTCTAGAATAAAATGTCTTTCACTCATAGATACTACAATGAATTAAAATCCTCACACAGTAAAACATCCATGGTGTGATGGAAGTGTCCATGTCTTGAAATACGAAGTAAAGTGAAAACTGAAATAAGTGTCTCTGATTCTAAGATGTTTTACACAAACAGCTAGCAAAGTGAACTTAAAAGACACTATCCCTCAAACTTCATCTGATGTGAACTAGTCTCCTTGCCTTACTAAAGATGCAGATGGTTGCCCGGTACTAGAACTGGTAATAACAATACCCTCACACAGTCACAGTGCCACTTCCAAATTCTGCTCCTTTATTTCAATCTCACACATGCGTACATGCAGGAATTCACACACACACACACGCATGTGCGTACATGCACACGCATGCATGCATAAAAGAGAGAGACAGAGACAGAAACTGAGAAAGACACAGAGAGAGGCTGCTGGACGCAAGTTCTCTTCACTATGAATACATGTACAAGTCCCATATGGTCAATGCAGACAGAGAGGTAGGCCTAACACTGGCTGAAAAGGATGCCAACACCCTCTGCCCAAAGTTGGTTTTTTTAAAGCAAGAATCTTCAGATCAAGTCAGCCAATAACTGAATAAGCTGCGAATTTTAAAGTAAACTGTAAAGTCAACTAAATCAACCACATTGAGCGGTGGAAAATATTCAAACATTTGTATTTGCCTGTACATTTGTAAATATTCAGGCATTTGTGACTTGCCTTATGAATTGGATTCGTTTCTGTATGCATTCTGCAGGAAATCTGTGGGATAATCTCCTCAAAAAAATAGATCTGGCTACAGGTTTTATTGTATTCCCATTCTGACACACGACTGTATCACTGACTGCCATTTTGTAAACTGCGCACAGGAGAAACAATAGGCCTTGCTATTCACGTTGCAGCTGTGCTAAAATTGAAAAATCTTGTAGAGAATTACTGTAGCGCAGTAAACAGAAAACTGGTATTATTTTGACTCATGATTGCAGTTCTATAGTTAAACATCATTTTCCAAACATATTACGGACATACCATAGGGGTAGGTAGTTTTCGGCATGTAAAAAATAACTGATGAAAGCAAAGCGAATATGCGCTTCCAATGGAGGCAAATTACCTCTCTTGGCAAAATAGGTGGCGCGACATGAATAGCAGACGACAGGCTCTATTGGTGATAATATGATCTTTGGACATCCTTCTTGCTTTCGTTTCTCATAAGTTTTATTTTATGTATTTGTTTAATCTACATTTCAACAGAAACTCTAACTCGCGGTTCCCATTTTTAGGGCTTTTTAGGGCCTCCAGGGCCATAGGTCTCATTTTTAGGGCTTTTTAGGGGCCTTATTTTGAATCTTCAAAAATCAGGGCCTTTTAGGGCTTTTTAAGATTTGTACGAACCCTGCACACTGGTCACATGCTTGCAGGAAAACAATGCCACTAGATGGTGACAAGTAGCTGGAGGAAAGTAACTCTTGCAATAAGAATTATCAGAGGCTGCTGACCTGTGGACTCGTTGAGGTCGCAGTACTCCATGCCGGGGATGAGGTTGAAGAGCTTGGTCAGGTAGCCCTGGGTCATGCCGATGGGGGCCACAATCTGAATGCGGCAGCAGTTGGTCTGGGCTGGGTAGTCGTTCAGCATGGTCATTGGCCCTGCCCCACCCATCATGTTGGGAGGCCCGCCAAAGTTACCCCCCACTGCACAGCACACCCCACCACAGCAAAGACAATCAACAACTGAAAAAGATTTCATATTCATAAACTGACCACATAAAGCACATCATGTATGAGAACACTAATGAACTGACAATAGCTCTCACAGGTACTAGAGCTTCCTTTGAATTAATCTCAACAGTGTTAGTCCGTGTACAAGTCTGATGTGCTTACCCAGGGCAAGATAATAAACTCTCTCTGGAAAAGCCTACAATGAAATGGAGAACTCGTACAAAATGATCAACAAGACAAAGGAAACATCAAACTTTCAAGTTCCATCATAAAATGTTGGCTAACCTACTTTAACCCTCTTGTTGTTGGATTCTACAGAGCTAAACTGCCTGTAGATTTTGAATTCTTTGCAGGTTTTCTACCCTCAACTGACTTACTTTACTCCTAATACAATTGTGTGTGTGCATGACAAGCTATCAAGCTGAAATTTTGTCACAAGCTAGTTATGTCTTTGTACTTGCATTTAGGTGCAAGTTTATGTGTCTGGTCACCAGATGTCTTGTCATTGTCACCTTATTTGTCACCAATCACAGGTAAAAGTATGGTATATATGATAAAACAGCAAATCCTGCATGGATTTGACAATAGTTCATGCTTGTTATTGCCGAATAAGGAACTGATACCCAGCTGATGTGTTTACCAATGGTTATGTGCAATAGTACTTCAAGGATGTGTCACACAATGTCCCCATAGCACCTGTTGTTTTATGGTATGTCTCGAGGAGACAGAAGTTTTAACAATTTTTCTTTTAAAAACAAGTCATATTCAATCAACATGTGACCTTTATACTGCACTTCATATCTGCGTGTGCTACCACATGTTTGTTAAGTGTACAGAAATGTATTATTGTACATTACTGTCACCAGTGTCACAGGTGTGACAAATTCGAAACAACACAGAACTTCTGTAATCCTATAAAATGTTAATGTTGGTAGTCTCTAAAGAAGTCGTAGTGGTGACACAGGGTCACATCACATCACAAATTATGGATGTGTGGGGGGTGTACCCATTCCTGTCACTTATCAACCTTGGCAGACAGGGGACCTATTTTATTTTCCTTTTTGCTATTTCCTTTTTCGGCATATCTGTTCGTTTCTGCCATTGCAATTTCAAAGCAAAAGTGTGGTAATAATGAGAAAACAGTCAAAAGGCATCACGTTTTTAGGCGTCTATGCCGTGGACCGGCCGGGAGGTCAAATTTCTCCACAGTCGGTGTGTATAGCACAGGTCAGGAATGTGCCGTGTAGCACGTTATTTTCTGGCTCACTCTTCTCCCTAACTGCAGCATTTCCTTCCTCCTCTTCCTCGTAAGCCTTTAATATCGAACTCACTTAACAATTCTCGTTCAAATGTTTCTACTTCCAAGACAATAACATTCAATTAATCGTCTCACTAATCAGATGAATCGTCTGCTACCAAGAAAATGCCATTTTTTTTGCCACGCTGCTATGATTGAAAAGCGTTCTGGTCGCTGGCTGTTATTTCTTCCTTCCCCCCCCTCTACACGCATGTTAGTGGTCTAAATTTATCACTGGCACCCTCCCTGCATCGCCCCAATTTCCCTACACATAGTGTGAAAACCACGAGGTCTGTGTGTGATGGAAAAGTACTGCCCACGTGGGCAGCACCAACTGTCGGCTGCGGTCGTATTGGAATCTAGCAGGGGCCGCCATTACTGTCAGCTGCGGTCGTATTGGAATCTAGCAGGGGCCGCCATTACTGTCAGCTGCGGTCGTATTGGAATCTAGCAGGGGCCGCCATTACTGTCAGCTGCGGCCGGATCGGGGTCAAGATGGTTAAAGAAAGCATGAATTTCACGTCTTCATTTGCTAAACGTACATAAGTTTGAATGAACACTGTAATATAGAAGAACTTCAATTTCCTCCTTCGATAATCAGGCTATTTATCTGTTATTGAGTGAAATACCTTTCTGTGTGGAATACTGCTTCTTTACACATGTTCTGGCTCTTCACTTTGCAGGCTTCCTTTGATATATACACTCCACACGCTACAAAACACAGACACACTTACCACCACCACCACCACCACCACCAGCACCACCACCTCCACCACCTGGAGGCATAGGGAAGTTACCTGAAATCAAAACAACAGGGAAAATAACCGCTCTGCCCTCTGACAATACAAAAACAAACAACAAGAAAAACACAAACACTGATACAAAAGCAACTTGTTCTGACAGTGATATGGTAATAAAAACAGAGCAAAACCCTTATGTGCTTTCAGGTTCAACAAGGAAATGTTTCATACATAAAGTTAAAGAAAGATACAAAAAGAACACCCCCCCCTCTCCAAAGCAAGCAAGCTGAAATAATTATTTGTAAAGCAAATAAATAAATCTTTTAAGCACTAACCTACTTCAGATTCTTGGGTTGTCTTATCCACAAAAAAGAAAGAACAAAACCTTTCCCTGTCAAAATACTTTCTTCCCACCATCTAGCGCCAAAGCAGCTTTCTGAGGGCCATTTTGAGAGTAGAGCCAATCTCTACACTGCACTTCTCTCCCCTTGACAGCCACAGTACAATGCCAGTGACATAATCATCTATCACTTATTGTGTAACTGCAAGTGTCACAATGCTTCCTTCCTCACTGGGACCCCAATGGCAAACAAAACATAAGGGCCATGCAGACTGACTCAGATATAAAACTGGAGCAAAACCACACAAAAAAGATCAACACACCCAATCAACCCACCACAACAGCCCTGACATGACTTTCCAGTTCTGATCACCTTTCAGTGCCACTCCCTGATCCAGGCTGGCTGACAAGTATCTCCTGTTGTGTCAGGATGACAAAGGCACAGCCACTTGACAAAAAAACAACAAAAATTCCCCCCCCCCCATAAAAGCAAAGCAAAAAAAACAAAAAAAAGGAATGAGAAGTCAGTCACCTTGGCCAGGCATTGCAGGCGGGTTATCTCTGTTGAAAGCTCCATCCTCTTCAAACGTTCGTTTCTGACCTGACGACACATGTGTTCCGACAATCATCCAGCAAGTCCAATTTCAATCCAACCTAATGCTTTCATTTCCTCTGTGTGAGTGTGAGTGAGTGAGCAAGTGTGTGTGAGAGAGAGAGAGAGAGAGAGAGAGAGAGAGAGAGAGAGAAGAGAGAGAGAGTGTGTGTGTGTGTGTGTGTGAGTGTGTGTGTGTGTGTGTGTGTGTGTGCGTGCGTGCGTGTGTGTGTGCCTGTGCACTGTGTGAGAGAGAATGAGTATATTGGTGCATGCATGCATGCCTGTTCGTGCATGCAAAACTGAAAATGTGTTTATAGACCTGTAACTTATCACAAGTCTTTAGAGTTACAATGTACATTATCTCTCATCATCATCATTACTATTGTCACTATTACTTATGCTAATATTACTACTGTTAATAATAATAATAATGTATGGAATTTATATAGCGCTGAATCTTGTAAACAAACCAAAGCGCTCAGGTAACTTTTTTTTTTTTTTATATCGAGGATAATGGAATAAGCACTCATGTGCTTTTTTTTTTAACATCCAGTCCCCGTGTTTATGCGGTTTTGTCAATTTTGTCTTCTGTTCCCACTGGCACACAATGGCCTACTTTCGAAAAGCGGAACAGGATTTAACGTGTGCTCAAGATGTTCTGTATGCTTTACTATTATTATTGCTCCTGCTGTTGTTGATCCTAGAAATCATATGCATTCCTACCAAAAATACTACTGCCTGTTTATGTTTCTAAACAAGCTTCTCAGAATCTATTCACTTAACTACCGATACACAAAACAGCCAAAACAGGGGGGATGGGGATGCAATCTGATCTTATCAGATTTTACTGAATAGAGCTTATTACATATAAAAATATGATCAACTAACATCAGCAGTAGAACAACAATCTAAAAGGTTGTATCATGCTTAAAAGACATCACTACTATGACGACTGGAATTCAGTATCTACTTATCCAGACCTAAATTTCTTTTTCACAACACAGGTTTGTCCACGTTTTATGTCAAAACTGTGACAGAAAGATAAAAAGTATGGCTCTTTATCTCCCCCCACCTACACACACTGCTCACCTTTCATATTCATGAAGCCAACACTGGGACCAAAGGAGTAGAAGTCAGTATTGCTCTCTCGTTCATCACGGGATCTCTGTGGCTCCGCAAATTTGGGCTTGAATACTGCAACACCACCACGATGACCAACACACTAGCATGAAAAAAAGTCCTTTTTGAGATGTACTGTAATTCTATAAAGTTTTAATATGATAGTGTTCTACTATTCATCATGCAACTAACAATCTATAGTAGTCTTTGATAACAATGGATGACAGTGATAGTTTTTTTTCCCCATAATGTAAAGAATATTATCATGCAAGGCCTATTCAGTCGTAACTTTTTTCTTACTGTCCCCTTTTCATGCAATCAAGATTGGAGTATTACCATGGATATTCACACTATGTAAACTGTTTTACACTTCACTCTTTTCTGGTCTACAATCCCTGATTCTATATTTTCCCCAATTCGCAATAAAAATGTGAATGAACAAAAAAATCACAATCACACACACAGCACACACTTACTTTGATTGCAGTTTTCAAATGCCAGCGCAGCATGATAAGCACGGTGGTACTTAACATAACCAAACCCTTTGCTGTCTCCGGAATTTCGATCTCGAATAATTGTGACATGATCCAGATCACCAAATTTCTGAAGAAAAAAGAAAACGATACTGGTATAGGTTACCACATACAAATACCATCCATAAAATAGAAACATAATCTATGGAGTAGGATACTGTCAAACAAAACTGCACTTGTCAGTTTTTCACAATTCCTACCCCAAACCATCACAATCCCTTTTTTGTCATGTGTTAACAAATTCTGCCCAAATCTAGAATGTGTGCAGACATTAAAAGCATCACATATGAATGGCTTTGAAGATCTAAATGAGCAGCAGGATTAAAACACCACAGAAAACGAGGCAGCAAAAGAGCATTTATCATGTGGAACAATTCACAACAAGTTAACCACTTGACTGCCCCACCCTGGAAATTTTACGGGGCTAAATGTGCACTCTATACGCCTACAACCCAGAAATTTTCTGGGGTTTCGAACCGACGTTAACAAGCCAGCTTCCTTGACTACAATTGGGAAAGAACTCCAAAATTAATGGAGATCACTCTCCTGTTGCTTGGCAACATCCAGCTGCAAAAACTGTGGCACAAACAATCGTTTTTTAGCTCGTATTTGGTGTTATTATGCATGACTGCTTAGGCAGTTCTTGTTCAAAATGGCTGAAACTGCTCGTTGAAGGTTTTAATAACTTTACACAGCTGAAAAAGTGGCAAATAAAACTTTAGATAATCCTGACAGTGATGAAAACGATTGTGTGTGATTCAGGAGATAGTGCTTTTTTTTTTTAAATGACTGAGATTTTGCCTGGACTTATATTTGACATTATTGAGATGGGGGGTGAGAGGGGGGGGGGATGATACTCAGAATGACAGTGGTGATGAAGAAAGTGTATATAGGGTGCACTTGCACTCAGCAGTTAAGAGGTTAAGATAAGGCTCAAAGTGGTATAAATAAATTAAATAAAATGCATTACAAGCAATCCACACAAAGATCTATGTAAAGAAGAGTGCCTATAACCACCCAGTAAACACATGGTTCCAATGGGCACTGCCACTGTTCCACCTTTCATTTCATGTTGGTAGGAAAGGATGACAGAATCTTTCAAAAACATATTTATAAATACAGGTATTGGGTATCAGCCACCATCCCTCAAGTCAGAATGCAGTTATCTTCATCAAATTAATGGTGGGTAAAAGTGGTCATATACGAAATCTCACCATTGGTGAACCTGGGAGCTCAAGCGAAGGAACAAAAAATTGCTTATATATTATGCATAAATATAAAAAAATATTTTTTTATTTTGCTTCATTTATTAACTACTGTAAATGACAACAACAACAAAAACCTGCCTCTTCTAACAAGGGATTTTATAGGGTGATTAGTGCCTGGTAATCTGGGGCTAGTGGATTTAACTGAATCCAGCT
Source organism: Rapana venosa (assembly GCA_028751875.1). Classification (NCBI taxonomy): domain Eukaryota; kingdom Metazoa; phylum Mollusca; class Gastropoda; order Neogastropoda; family Muricidae; genus Rapana; species Rapana venosa. The sequence continues at coordinate 90,665,143 of CM054136.1, read as the reverse complement.
ACTGCTTTTTTCCCTTCTTTCCTGTCAGTTTTGAAGACAAGAGTTTTACCTCAAATTCAGTCTGCAAGTCCTTTTCATTGAGATGCTTGGGGCAGACGACAAAGAGGCGCACCAGTTTCTCGTCCTCACGGGGATCTCTGGTGGAGCCATCCCTCTTGTTGTTGGCCACCACAACCTGAAACAGCACACTAGTTACCTATCAACAATACTGGAGATCCACTGACATTATTTTTGTATGGCAAAATACTATAGTTTTAATACATCAGTTTTTAAAAGCGCTACTTTGAGAGGGAGAAAATGGAAAGAGTTCCTAACAACAGGAGCTTGACAGTTGAAAGGATTTCAGGCCAATAATTTGAAGTTGGCTTTAGAAACACACTGACACAGTAGGCTTTCAGCATTGTATCTGGGAAGAAAAAATTGTTATCAAGAGATCTGAAGAGAAAAAAAAAGAAAAGAATAGGATCCCAAGGTAAGTTCTGTCAAAAAGATTAAGTGCTTGAACAACAAAAATCTTGAAATTTTAATAAGTTCCAAAAATCGCCTTCCTTATCATTAATAAAAGAAATAATAAAAAATCTGCATTGCTTGCAAAATAGTGTATGTTTTCCTTAGTTTAAGTGGTCAGCTGACTGACTGCTAAGCACAAAGGTTACGAATTCATCTCACCATGTGGCTCTCGGCTTACACTGTATGGGAACTTGGCCAGTCACAACTAGCAACAAGGAATAAATGACATTCTCTGTGATGTAGAGGAATGCCATTCCTAATTCAGAATAGCTAATACCTTATTCTAACTGTGAGAGAATATCTTTTCACTTTTGGACCCAAAAAGAATTTGTGAAAAATCAAAATAAAACATGGACATCAGGTGATGTCCTATACTGCCTTACTGGGTATCACTTATATGCACTGGGGCAGCACTTTAGCTAGGATGTCAGCTGCCTAATGACAGCAAACTGGCTAACTTCCAGTTCAAGCTGGCTTTTTTTCTTTTTTTAAAAAATAAGACAAAGCAAACAAACACAAAACCCCAATAACTTGGGACTAAGTGAGAAACCGTATTGAACATGTTAATTCAGTACCTTTAATGGCTTTGGTTGTCCAGGCATAGAACGGCCGTTCATTTCTTCCATCGCCAGAAGTGCCTCTGAGGTCTTGCTGAATTTGATGTAAACAATACCTGCAAAGAAACACATCCCAATTTACAATGCTACTTATCACTCTAAAACAAATAGTAACACCAACTGTTTTATGTGGCTGCATGATATTACAATACATAGATCTATCTTGAAATCAATCTGGCTCAATCACAACGAATCTTGCACTGATCTGTCAAGTGTTGTCAACACTAACTCAGTCATACTGTAAACTGTAATACTTATTCAAGTTATTGTGTCATTCACTGACCACAGCTGTAAGTTGTAACTTGCTTATTCTTAAAACAGTAACAAACAGCAAAAAAATTTCACACTGCTATTCAAAAAATCACTGACCTTTTGGTTTTTGGCCAACCAGTTGTTAACAAGGGTTCAGTAACTAACAATTGATATCAGGCCTACACTTTTCAAATAGTTGTCATACTGTGGTTAAATTCCTAAACATACAACTCTGAAACTGAAACTATGTTTGAAAGGGGTACAGGAAATTAAAATTAGATTTATTCTTTAAAAAAAAAAAAAAAAGCCTATGTCCAGTATGGTATACCATATACTGTGATAAAGTGTAAAACTGTACACTGTCAATATCCATCATACAAACATATAGATCTACTAATATTTATTTATTTTATTTATTTATTTATTTATTCTTTTATATCGAGGATAATGGAATAAGCACTCATGTGCTTTTTTACATCCAGTCCCCGTGTGTATGTGGTTTTGTAAATTTTGTCATCTGTTTCCACCAGCACACAATGGCCTACACTTCCAAAAAGCAGAACAGGATTTAACGTGTGCACAAGATGTTCTGCATGTGTTCGAACACGGGCCTCGGTTTATAGTCTCATCTGAATATAGTAATGTTCAGACTACAATAGTACAGAGTATTTTATGTGGCCTTTTCTTTCTTTCCTAGATCAAGAAATAAATACCGACATAAATGATTTTTTTTTTAAATGAACGGGAAAAATGTGTACTTTGGTTTTGAATGGTGTAAATAGAGAAATAATATAAATGAGAATCTAAGTGAGGCTCATAATTAATACATTAACCAAGTTATATATAGGCCTATACTAGTATTTGAAACTAAGTGTAATAATTTTTGTGTATTAACTACAGTACATTATAAAATATAACTTGTAAATAAATTTTCTATACACACACTAACACACACACACCACATGAGACCACTTTATTAATATTAGTTATTACACACACACACTGTAAAACTTTAGTAGATGAGCCTGAAATAATTTATATTATGGGTTGCAAAGTGAAACTAAAGCCAGTGAAGCACTGAAAGTTGTTTTCATGTAAGAACATGTAAACATGTAAGAAAAAACACATTTGTATTGAAACATGACAAGCAGCAAACAAATGTGCAAAATTCTGTCATAATTGTGGTCTTCCCACGTGACCTGATAATTGATTTTTATACACTAGGCGAACTCGACTTTTTTTGGTCACCCGCGTGATGTTATCATTGTTCGTGGAATCTGGCGTTTTTTCAGTAGCCAATTGTTTACTTTCGTTCCACTCTGTAATTCAGCTGCATTTTTTTAAGGTAAAATATGGTCAATTGCCGGCCAAGCTGTGGCTTATATATTTTCAGCATTTGCCGGCACGTCAAAGATCTTTCCGACATTTTTAGGAAACAGGAAATTTGCATTTCTCACCTCGATCTTCATTAGTGCGTTTATCTTTCACGATCCATATGTCTTCTACTTTTCCAAATTCACCAAACTTTTCACGGAATTCTTTCTCTGATGTTCCTTTCTGGCATAAAATGAACAAACGGCTGTGAGGGGGATCTTCTGATCGGAACGCCATGATGAACGGTTGAGGATGTGACGTAGGCTCCCCTAGCTAGGCCTAGCTTTGACACAACTTCAAATAGACCTAGGCCCTTTGTGTCTCGTGAGAGAATACGAGAAATATTGTGCAGCTATGGTAAACTACTTTCGTCAAAAGAGAAGCTACCTCTTCTTGCCTTCTTCAGTGAGCCTTTCAATATGTCATATATTTTCCCCACTTAGGAGATTAGTCTCGTTACAGCAAGAGCTTAAGTTATATAACTGCCTGCAAAGAAAATGGGCATCCACATTTGATAAAAGAGCTAAGAGAGCGGACATCAACCTGACTCAGTCTTGTTCTAAGACCCAAGGCAAAATGTTTATCAACTTTATATGACAAAGTCCATTGTATGCATAGATGTAAATAGAAAGTAGGGTACATTTTTCAAACGATGTATACACAGCCACATGGTGTATTTTCAGAAAAAAAATTGGTACTTATCAACTTGGAACAGACATGGTTCTTTAATATGCACACGTGGATGCAATCAACTACACATCTTGTTCATAAGCCAAAAGTTTACACATGGTTCATGGTACAGCAAATCAGGATAGTGTCCCCCCCCCCCCTCTTTCTTTTCCATCACATTGAGGCACAGACACACACACACACACACACACACACACTTCCTGATCCAGGCTGACATATGCACAAGAAGTTTTCTTCAGTGCTCCCCAACACTTACTAAAAAAAAAGTTACAGAGTCTAGATTCTATAGCTTATAAACTTGCACTTGGAGTCCCAACTCATCCATGTATTTTAGGAATCTACAGAGATGCAGGTGTACTACCACTTGATGAACTTAGAAAAGCCTCTGCTGCCAAATTTATATTAAAAAGTCTTGCCTATGAGACTTTCTCCCATCACTAAGTTCACCTTAGATCTGATAAGGATTTTGGTAAAAGGGCTGAAAAGATCCATTCCTTAAAATATCTCAATTCATTTGCTTCCAACATTTTTTAATATTACTTTTTAAAAAATAGACACAAAAAGCATTGCTGTCAAACCATCATTTGCACCAATTCCAAGGGGGTCGGCCCGCTATTGCGCGGGCCCGATATTGCGGGGGACCGCTATTGCGCGACAGTGTAGACGCAGCCTGGGGAATACTGTACTGACAATAATATGCATGCAGCCTAAGGTATAAGGCCGCCTAAGGTGTAGTAAACGTTGCAGCCTACGTACGATGCAGTAAGGCTGCAACGTATATTATACCTTAGGCGACACTGTCGTTTTATACTTTAGGCTGCTAATCTTCATGGCAAAGACAATGCATATTTTTAAACAATAAAGGGAAATAAAGAGGTGTCACAGTTTTTTTATTCCACAAAATCACTTTTGCAATCCCAACATTCAAAGCATCGAGCTCAAAACCACTACCGTATAAACAAATCTCAGGTGGTCATAATATGATACCAACAAGTAAACTGGCAAAGAAAATGTTGATATTGCATTCATTCGAATCTTGAAAATAAATTCAAAACATAACACGGCATCCTGAAATCATCTTTCGTCTTCTCAACTTCTCAATAAAAAAATAACTAAAGTAACTTGGAAGAACAAAATTAATACATGAGGAAATGCCAGTCATTTTTCGCATTTTCCGAAAACCTGGACAAATTGAACTTTTCCGCTTCTTCGTTCGCGCAATAGCGGGCCCCCGCAATAGCGGGCCCGCCCCAATTCCGAGATGGGAATTAAAGAAACCTACTTTTGATATAAATAATTCAAGTATCACCAAAAAAACCCGATTTACCTCATATTTTAAAGAGCTTGGTATACTATCACATAGATATACAAATTATTTACATATTTATACAGATGGTTCTGTGCTTGAAGACGGTAGAGCAGGAGCTACCTTTGTAATCCCTGCATTAAAATGTGTGAGACAATATCATTTAGGCAGTTTTTTAAATCTATTTTTACTGCTGAACTTGTGGCCATACTTTATGGCTTTAAATCATATTTCCGGTCACATCTTAATTTGCTTAGATTCTAAATCAGTGTTACCTGCACTTAGATCCACTGACCAAAAATCAAGAAGTTTTTGTTTGATTGTTTAAAAAAAAACACACCAAGAAATCAAAGACAACAGAAATGTATCTTTTGTCAGTTAAAGATGTGGCTGTAACATTCTTGTGGGGGCCTTCACACTATGAGATCATTCCAAATGAAAGAGTGGATCAAGCTGCCAGAAAAGCAGCTCACAATTCTGAGGGTACAGAAAATCTCTCTATTCCTTTAGATCTACAAGAATGTTACATGCGCACAGAGAAAGCATTTTCCGATCCCTTTTATGACATTCTCAAGAACTCAGATTCTCAATACTATAATAAATGTGTGGAAAGTGCCTATACAAATTAATAATGCCAACTCCCTCTCCGGATTTCTCTCAATATCCCAGACATGATTATCAGTCTAATGTATCGTTTTCATTGAAACCGTCTCCCTACAAAACTTTGCAAAAATAATCAATGTTTGTGTGGTGAACAAATCACAGTGAATCATTTGCCTGTGGGCTGTTCATTAACAGAACTGTCAGTTTCACAAAAGCTTACACTTTGTCATCCTCCCAACTGTCCTTTATCTTTAGAGCATATTTTGAATAACTATTCCTTCTTCACGTCTGTTTATTTAAATAGCAGTCGGGTTGGTATCTACCTTTGATTCACATTAAGTTGCTACGTGATGATTCGGTTAATGTTATATTAATTACTAGTTATGTTAAATTAGTTATGTTATACAAGTTATGGTATTTCAATAATGTTGTGCTACTTTTTGTCCTCTGAGGTTGTTTTTTGAAAAGAGTTTGTTATAAGTTTTTTTCATACCCAATCTTTCTCTTTCTCTCTCTTTAGGCACTGACTACATGATTTCTTCACTCCTTTACATACACACACACAAAAATCACACCATACACACGCCACTACACAGTACATCACCCAGTCACCCACTGAAATGTCCTGCCCCACCCAGGAAGCTCCAAACACAAAACCCGCCCTCATATGCTGCCTCTGATGTAGGTCTTGACTCGCTCCCAGATTATAGTTATGGGACTCCTTTACCTTTCCTTTCTCATAATCCTTTCCCCTATCGTCTAACATCACTCATAAGTGGAAGGACGTTAAAGCGAGGAACAACTTCCTGATCCCTTTCCCCCCATACCTTTCCACATCATTGTGAGGGCAAGGGTGTGCTGTCCCAATGACTGTGTGGAGCTTCCTCATTTAGTCTTTGATGACAAGGGAGCTTCCTCTATGACATTTGTTGACAAGGGGAGCTTCCTCATTTAGTCTTTGTTGACAAGGGCAGCTTCCTCTATGACATTTGTTGACAAGGGGAGCTTCCTCATTTAGTCTTTGTTGACAAGGGCAGCTTCCTCTATGACATTTGTTGACAAGGGAGCTTTCTCTATGACATTTGTTGACAAGGGGAGCTTCCTCATTTAGTCTTTGTTGACAAGGGGAGCTTCCTCTATGACATTTGTTGACAAGGGCAGCTTCCTCTATGACAATTGTTGACAAGGGCAGCTTCCTCTATGACATTTGTTGACAAGGGCAGCTTCCTCTTTTAGTCTTTGTTGACAAGGCAGCTTCTCTTTTAGTCTTTGTTGACAAGGCAGCTTCCTCTTTTAGTCTTTGTTGACAAGGCAGCTTCCTCTTTTAGTCTTTGTTGACAAGGCAGCTTCCTCATTTAGTCTTTGTTGACAAGGCAGCTTCCTCATTTAGTCTTTGTTGACAAGGGCAGCTTCCTCATTTAGTCTTTGTTGACAAGGCAGCTTTCTCATTTAGTCTTTGTTGACAAGGGCAGCTTGTGGTTCAGACAGGCTGTCCAGCCATCACCTCTTGCCCAGCTCGCCAGTCCCTCTGCTCTGTCTGCATTTTATTCTTTATCTATTCATTTATTCTTTTATTTCGAGCATATTGGAATAAGCACTCATGTGTTTTTATTTATTTATTTATTTTTACATCCAGCTCCCGTGTGTATGCGGTTTTGTAAATTTTGTCATCTGTTCTCATCAGCACACAATGATCTACTCCAACAGGCAGAGCAGGTGTGCACAAGATGTTCTGCATGCAATCACACCCGGGGCTTCGGTTTATTGTCTCATCAGAAAGTATTAGTATCCTGGTTAGAGTATCTGACCAGGAGGCTGGAGTGGAGTGGATGCTCCATGAATGTTTGCTCTGGTAAGAACTTTGAAGAGATTCTCCATAAACCTTTCATGTTCCAGTTTTCCTACTATTTCCATTGTCTGTGTAGCTTAATGTACATTGCTTTGTATCAGAGTACTCGTATTCATACACGTATCTTGTTGCTGGTGTTCCTTGGGAACCAAATCTCATTGCTAGCTATCAGAGGCAATTTTCTCTTCAGAGCCAATATCATCATGTGCAGACCTCGTCCCTTCCAGACCTTAGTTTAGGACTTTAACCAAACTAGTGTGTGGGCAATCAAGCATGTAAATTAGATCCCATTCTTTAAAAAAAATAAATCAGGCCATTGTATAGAGGCAGAGGTGGATGACAAATAAAAAGTGTATGTATACTGGTCTCAAGTTCACAAATTATATGTAAGTGAGAGAGTGGCGACTGTTTCTTTTTCCTTTTAATTCTTTTATTTCAAGGATTGGGTGCAGTTCATTTGGGTGACCACCAGTTTCTCTCATTGGCAACATTACCAAATTCTGTGGTATGAGAATCCATGAGGTCAGCAGGACCAGCAAAGACTGGAACAAAATAAAGGAGGAGGATTGTGTCATTATCATAGGGTGCAGTAACTAGCACTTAACTCAGTGATACTGACAGGTGAGAAAGATAATGAATAAGCACTCATGTGCTTAAAAAAAAAAAAATTAGTTCCATAGCAAATACAGTTTTGTCATGTTTGTCATCCATTCTCACCAGCACACAACAGCCTTCTCTTCCAAAAATTGGAATGGGTTTTAACATGCGTGCAAGATGTTTCGTATGCGTTTGCACACAGGACCTCAGTTTATAGTCTTATTTAAAGGACTGCATTGGTGGGAGAGTTAGTTATGCAAAACACCAACAAGGACATCTAAGAACTGTAGCTACATATGAGTGAATGTGTCTAGTCTGCTCATAAATGTTGATCGTTTGTTTTGGTTTTGTTTTGTCCTCTTGTCTAGTCTGATGGCAGAATTGATTCTACTGGCTTCCTCTTGCAGACGTTGCGACAGGTGTTTTTATGGACAGACACATCTGTCAGCACGGTTGGCATAAAGAGAGCCCCTGTGTCTCCCTTTACATGTAACTGTCACCGAGAGATGCCTGATCATATTTCACCAATTATAGCCCAGTCTTCACTATTAAGAAATTTGAAATGATTACCATTCAAATAAGTTTGCTCTTGTTTTCTCTCTCTCTCACCCTCAGACAAACACACGCGCGCGCTCACACACACACACATGGTCTCACTCTCTTTATCCCAGAGAGGCAAAGGCACACCACTATTGTAATGCGTTGTGTCATACTGTATTCCACTTACAGTCACAACAGACTTGTTTCTCTTCGTGACATTTTTAAGCTGCTGTCTCCACTACAGGGTGCGGGCACTGCCGTACCATTCTATTTTCTTGTCAGTGTACGTATTTTCCACATATTTTTTGCCAGAGACAATTCTTTTGTTGCCCTGTAATTCTTTGAGTGTGCTAAAAGCTTGTTGCTCTTTGACATCAGCTTACCTCCTCATGGATTTTCCCCCTGGAGTTAACATCAGTGCCGACTCCACTCTCCCCAAAAGTCCTTCGTATGAGACTATAAACCGAGGCCCCATGTGCGAATGCACGCAGAACATCTTGCGCACACGTTAAATCCTGTTCCACTTTTCGAAAGAGTAGGCCATTGTAAGCCAGTGGATGAAAAAAAAAAAAAGGTAAAGGTGTCCCATAACCTATGTGGTTGTAGGGGAGCGAGGCGTCAGAGACCCCACTTCTCTAGGGGCCAGCATATTGAGGGTGGCGCCCATCTCCTCTCCCTCGCTGCTTTACCTTCCCTCACCCTAAAGAGGCAGGTACCCATTTACAGCTGGGTGAACTGGGAGACTGTACTAAAGCCAAGGCGCACAAACGGCCACCCATCCAACTGGTTACCACGCTCGACGCTGCTTAACCTTGGCTTGGAACAGATGACAAAATTAAGAAAACCGCATACACATGGGGACTGGATGTAAAAAAAGCACATGAGTGCTTATTCCATTATCCTCGATATAAAAGAATAAATAAATAGATAAAATCCCACAGACTACACCATGGTGAATAGTTGCTTTCAGACAGGTTTTAACCTACCATCACTCATTGTCTGTATTACAGCTGCATGACCACTGTACCCCAGATCCACCTGACATACTTCCCTATCACTACTGTCAGCACATTCTCCACCACCTTCCCCCCCCCCCCCCCCCCAGTCACCACTGTCCTATCTCATTACACTGTCAACTAGTTACAGTCACGGCAGATTTCTTTGTGTGATATTGGAGATCACTGCCGACTTCTGTGTGTGAAATTGGGGATACAGTTCTCTTGGGGGAGACATTGCCACAAATGCACCACCACCTTTTTCTTTCCTAAGAAGTCATTTTCTTGCCTTTCGGTAGATTATGATTATTATTACTATCATTATATTATTATTATTTTGCAAGTTTAGTGGGGGGGGGGGGGGGAGTTGGTTCTACAGACCTTTACCAGTGGTAACAGACTCTTTTTGGCCTAGGTGTTTTTTTGTTGGTTTGTTTGTATTACACGTGCTAAACATATATATTGCACTGGGGACACCACGGCATTATCTCGTTTGAAAGATTAGTATGTACACTTACCTTTCATAGTCTAGGGTGGGAAAAAGTCTGGCTTAAGACTCTCACATTGTAAAATCATAGACAGCAGCATTATCAAGAGACCACCACTGTACCAAACATTATCACCTTTGGCATCTCTATAACAACCTCAAATTGCACTACTATCTCCATTATCCTCACCAGCATTATTACTTTATTACTATTAGCATCACTACCAATTTTATCACAATCATCATCAACTCAGCATAATATTTATCATTCATTGCCAATGTCACCACTATCACCATCATCGAAACTACTGTCATCAACACCACTGCCACCACTACCACTACCACTACCACTTGCATCCCCATCATTAAATCACCACCAACACTGCAAATACCATCACTACCATCAGCACCAAAGCACCATCATGCCAATAGTTGTGTAGATTTTTACCAGTTCTACACGTCCATTTCATGTTGTTTATAGCTCCCCCAACCACATAGGCCACACAGGGCTGTCACCTTATATTAATTTCAGCAACTCCAATAACATTCACCTCCAGTTCAAAATCAACACCATCTAATCCCTTCAAATAACTTAACACTGTTAATCTGAAAAAAATATGACAAAGAATCTTAACAATTTTATTCCTTAATTAGGGTCAATAAAACCAGGCTGTTCTGAGGATGCCAGCTGTTCCACTTAATTTACCATCCCCAGATTACAAAAAAGCATAATAAAAAAGTATACTTAAATGATAAACAGGTAAGACAAAAGACAGAAACAAAGAGAGTGACAGAAAAGGTGAAGATTTTAGCACATTATTTCCAGAAGGTGGGGATGCTATTTATACTGCAAGAGACCCCAGCAGCCCCATGGGGACAGCTCAAGTCATCCATCCATTTATTCATTCATTCATGGAAGGCCAGGGTGAAAGAGAGAGAGAGAGACAGAGAGAGAGAGAGAGACACAGAGAGAGAGAGAGAGAGAGAGAGAGAGAGAGAGAGAGAGAGAGAGAGAGAGAGAGAGAGAGAGAGAAAACACACACTGAAGTCAGGTTCAGAATCAACAATTTTAATGGTAGCTTCGCTGAGAGCAGCCGACCAGTTGTAGGTGCACACAGCACAAGACTTGTCACATGACATCAACCTAAACTGTTGCACATCTTCACAACAAATGGACACTACACTTCCCAACATGTCCTCCTTTTCCACTCATATCCTTTCATTTCAATATTGACAAAAATGATCAACCATACATCAATCATCATTACACACAGTCACACTTACACAATAGTCTGATATTCACACCTAACAATTTTTATACAAAATCTGTTCACATCATATATACATGCAGTATTTACAATGAACATATAACTTTCAAAACAGAAATTAGCATTCATGTAGGAAAAAGCTGTCAACTGAAAAAGCATGACTGGTAGTGAGTGCAGTTGTGAAGAAACTGCTGAGAGAAGTTGTCTGAAACACGACACTGTGAAGTCTGATCCCGTGAAGGAGCTCTGCACATATGTATGTATACATGTTGAGGACAAAGGAGCCATGGCATGCAACTGTTCTTCCTGCAGTTATCAGTGATGGCAAGTTACCGTCACTGACATCTTATCAGGAAGACACTAGAGGAGAAAAGAGGATGGGTGGGAAAAGAAAAAGGGGATGGGGAAGGTGAAGACGAGCTATCCCCTACCCAACTTGTTTCCCATGTAGCAGAAAGACTGTGTCCATGTGGCCTGACTGAGGTACTGCCATATGTGACAACAGACAAAGATTTCACTGCCTTCAGTGGCATAGAGACACACCACTGCTGACAATCACTAAGCACAACCACACTGACAACACTTTCCCTCTCACACTGCACAATTTACAGTAGACTGGTGCCCGACTGAACACACACACAGTACAGGGGACGACTTTCTTTCTACCTCACAATACACTCCTTCCTTTCTCCCTGCAATCTACCTGCTCAACACGCATGTAGCATGTGGACAAGATGAGCACTGTATCACATGATCATAATAAATGCACATATGACTTTATCACATGATGAACACATCTCCTACCATCAATGTTTTACTGATGGCAAATAGTTATAACACAATTTGGGTGTCAAGAAAAAAACACAAAACCAGGATGTTGAGCTGTTCAGTCTTAGGACATCTGCTGTTGTGTTGCTGAAAGAATGAACAGAAAGGTGTCTTCTGCATCCTGCAACAGGCACAACACTCCTGTTCTTCACTGTTGAGAGATCTTTTCAATACTATATCACCTCATCACATGTCATATATTAAAAGGAAAAACTCTTTTTTATCTAAAGCTTATTCCATTATCCTCGATATAAAAGAATAAAAAATAAATAAATAAATAAAAAGCATCAAGCTCATATGAAAAAAAAAGAGGACTGGACTTAGAAGGCAGAAAATAAGCTGACAGGGAAAATAGACAACCAAACAAATTATACAAAATAAAAGGCAGAAACAAGGAGAGTGCTGAACTAAAATTTCAATCACCAAATTTCTGCAAATTGGGGATAGCAGAGATAAATTAAATTATGGCCATAGTGGCCACTATTCCTAACCGTCAATTCACTGGTTGTGTCACCGTTGCATATTCAGCCACTCTTAGATCTTCAACATGGGAGGAAAACACTGAAATAGAATAAATTCTGACAAGCCTACACAGACTTCCAACACCGGTCAGCACACAGCTTTAAAAGTACTACGGCTTACCAAGACTACACTTGTCACCATGCAGTTGTCACCATGCAGTTGTCACCATGCAGTTGTCACCATACAGTTGTCACCATGCAGTTGTCACCAGTGGGGTGAAACAGAACAATACAGGATTTTTTTTTGTTCCTCGGCTAGAGCTCCAAGCTTCACCAGTGGTGAGATTTTGCGTATGCGAGATACTTATCATAAAAATAAACCATGATAGTCAAAACCCTTAAAAAAACTCCACCCAAAACCCAACTCCACACCCCAATATCACTGCGTGTGCATGCACACACACATACACACGCATGCACTGAGCATGCACAAAACATACACAGATGCGTGCACACACACACACAAATATACACTTTATCAATGGAAAATGAGCACAGACACATCCATATAATGATGGTCACAGCAGATGCTGCAGAAACTAAAATATCAAGATAATACATAGCTTGAACAACATTAAGAATCCAAAAAATCACTTTGTTTGTACACTTAAAAAACCATACAAGATGTGTCTTATTTTCAAACCAATCACCAAAAATAAGCTGCTTTCCCTCCTCCCCTACCCCCCCCCAACCCAAAACGAAGAAAAAGAAAAGATTAGTTAAAAAGAACATAGAAGCTAAGCCCCTTTCACTGCAGATAAAGACTGAGAAAGAGGAAGGGGTACATTGAGACAGTGCGAGAGAAAGGGGGAGAGAGAGAGAGCGAGAGAGAGAGAGATGGAGAGAGAGAGAGAGGCAGATAGAGAGAGAGAGACACAGAGAAAGAGAGAGAGAGAGAAAGAGAGAGAGAGAGAGAGAGAGAGAGAGAGAGAGAGAGAGAGAGAGAGAGAGAGAGAGAGAGGAGAGAGAGAGAGAGAGGGTAGGAAAAAAGTGATGACTAAAAGGAATGAAAGCTGCATAGCCAAAGGACTTTCACTCGCCACTTTCATCACAGGTAAAAGATAGTACACAAACACTACAACCCCCTTGTTGAGCACACTGCCACCTGTCCTGCTGGCTTCACTTCACTGCCTGAAAGATGCTAGGAGGGAGTGGACAGCAAACAAGGATGACCACCACACCGATGGAAAGGGTTTTTCTCATCTTTGCACTGGTAAAAGCAGTGCATCATCTATACATGCACTAGTATGCAGTTCAAAAACTTGCTTTGGACACCCCCCCCCCCCTCTCTAAAATCAAACACTTATTAAGCAAGTTGAACATGACAGAACTCACTCCTTTCCACATGATGCCTCATGCTACAGTACCTCTTGCCACCTGTTCCTCCAACCTCCCTTTCAGCAAGTGATCAGCATGCTACATACAGTACCTACGTCCCACCTGTGTCCTCCAACCTCCCTTTCCACAGGTGACCGATGTGCTACATCACCTTTGACCACTTTCAAGTTCAAGTAAACTGAATCTTCTTTCACTCTCACGTTTCCGTTCAATTTTAACACAAGTTGTAGCACAGGCAAATCTGTATGTTTGTTGGTAAGAATCCTGTGCAATAAAACACAAGAGATGATCTTTCAAATATTTGAAAACTGACAAGATCTCTACAAAACAAGCAAACAACACCACCACCACTACCCCCCTCCAAAATCAAATATTTTCATATGTAAAAAATAGCTAATGTGATGCAAATTTCTTGCACTAATTATTTACAGTGATTTATCCAACAGTAAAGAAATGTACCACCAGGCACAAAACTAAAACAACAACAACAAACAACCAACTCCAGATCACACCAGACCACAACGCAGCAGGCTCTTGAAACCATCAAAGCAAATGACAACGTTACATGGAAACAGCCAGATTGTTTCAAAACATAATATACAGTGCATTAAAAATTATATTAAAAGTTCTTAGCGCTGTGTTTTTCTTCTTCTTCTTCCT
>CM054136.1:90618208-90645708 GCA_028751875.1 Rapana venosa | reverse complement strand
GTTTAAATGTTGCAATGACCTTCTTCATCAACACACAAATGTGTACACACAGCACCAGGCACACTCACTTCTGCCTTTCTTCTTTCCGAAAACGAACAGTAACATTTCCTTTCCAACACCCCTTCCTCATTTACTGCTGCTGCCTTCTTTATGTGACAACTGATGCTGCCACTCCTCCCAATCTCATCTCTCTCACACAGCCACATTCAAGATCACTTCATGGCAAAAATCCATAGACAGCCACCCATGTGAAATCACCCATCACAGAAGACCCTGCGCTATTGCTGGGTCATTCTGGGGCCTCAAGAAACAGAAATTTAGCATGAGGAAGAAAAACTGACCTATCTTAGATGACATGCAGCACCAGAATTAATGAAGGTTAAAATGAACACAGGAAACAATCCTCTGTTTCAGACAGTCAAGTCATGATGGGATCAATAGAGGGCGGCTTTCACATGAAGCCAGAAGATGAAAACTTCAACACAAACTTGCAGATATAGGTTCCGAGAAGAGAATATGTGTATAAATCCCTTGGTCTACCAAAACCCAACCAAAATCTATAATCAAGACTGGTCTACCTAATGCTTGAAGAAATACAAATCACTAAAAGAGAATCTATTTAAGTTTAACTAATGCTTGAAGAAATATTGTTGGGAAAAAATCTAACACACTTGAAGAATGTAGAAAAAAAATATATACTTATATAACCAACTAACAAGTGAAGAAAGACTGTCCCCTCCCTGAGTTGCCACAAGTATAAACTCTCTCACCTTGTGGAAACATGAAACTACCCAGTGTGCACCTTTGGCATCAGGAGCCAATAGGCTTAGGCAGCTGTCTTGTAAGCATCTGCCATGCGAGTTTGTAGCATACGGTAAAGATAATCATTATTTGATGTAACACAAACAAAATGACATAACAATGATTATAACAATACACAAAGCCAGCGCAGACTTCTGCATGTCGTGATACCTCTTGATGAAAATTGAAACGAGAGAAAGGAAATTACCTTTACGATAATGCAGTTCTTCAATTAAATTCTTCAATAGTGACTTAAGTACCATCAAAACATTACTCATTTATAAACATACCTGTTTTCCCTTTCCCCTCCTAACACAGCTGAATAAATTGAGTTACTGGTACTAGTTAAAAAGCAGCTTGGAATACATTTAAAGAGAATATCTAAAACTGTCTCATAACACAGACACTGACAATCACTCAGATAGTGATTCGATTTTCTAGTTGAGCTGATCTGATCTAGGCTGGACACTTTACGATTACTAGTATTAGTATGACATCTTGTGTCTTCAGTGCTACAGAATACTGCAGCAACTTGATTTATCAGGTCACCTTGTGAGCAGTACTGAAGGCATAAGAAAGTCTCGAGCTACATAAAAAAAACCACAAAATGACTGCCAAACTGCTTCATGCATTCTGTCCTCTGATTTACAGGAGAGCAGGGCAAACAAACAGAAAAAACCCCAAACATCTGCAATAAATAACACAAAAACAAAACAAAAAAATTCCCTCTAACTTCTACTTTTTTGTTTGTCACTAACTATTCTGAAACTTTGTCAATCACTGACTATTCCAAAACTTGGTCAATTCAACCTTTTTTCTTCTTCTTTTTTTTAAGGCCTTGCTATGCCTAAAATTGTAAAAGCAAAAACAATCAAAACTTTAAAAATAAAACATAAATAAAAAAAGAAGGGTGTGATGTAACAACCATGGTTTCATGATCTGCGTGTAGCCTGTAAACATGACAATGAATGTGTGCTGTAACCTAGGCTAGAGGCACCACTGTGGATCATGGTCAGCACCATTTGTTTGGGTTAAGAGCCTGCACTTATTTCTTCATGCATGCATACATTCACAATTTAATGTTTAAAGTATTAAAACATTCGTGCCTCTTCATTGGCACTGATCACCAGTTTCCACTGCTCTGATTGCACTTTGCTGTTGCCATCTTTACCAGTTGCGAGATGTTTCCTCACTCATGTTGTCAAAAGAAAAAAGAAGGGGGGTGGGGGGGAGATATGCTGATATGGAAATGGCAGTTAGGGACAGGTCTACACAAGACAGTACTAAGCTCCTACTATACACATGATACAGCAGCAGGCTACCACATCTTCTGCAATCATCTGTCTGTCTGTTGCCGTTGAAGCAACAGTGACCCCCCCCCCCCCCCCCAGCCAACATCGGTCAGATGCAGTAAGCAGGGATCCTTACTGACAGTGTGAAAGATATTCCACAAACCTCTCTCTCACAATTCACTGGACTACATAGTGTAGTGACAGAAAAAAACTTGAGATGAAAAATAAAACTACTTTAGTTTTAAAACAGCATAGTCTGTATGCATACTAGTCTTTCTGATGAGGCAATATACCGGTATAAGGTCCTGCAAAAGCAGTCAGCGAGTACAAAAGAATCCACAGCAACATGAGAGCTGCCTCTGGCAAAATTCTGTTCAAAAAAGCAACTTGCCCCGGGAAACCAATACACTGAATCCACACAGGAAAATCTTCAAATTTTTTTTTTTAAAGTGGCGCTGCTCTTGAGGTGACATGCTCTCCCTGAGGAGAGCAATTTGAGTTTCATGCAGAGAAATCTGCTGTGACTGCAAGTAGAACAAAATACTACACCAAAAACACAATACACTACAATGCTTCTTGGTAAGAGAGGATCTCTTGCAAGACATCTGATCATATCAAGTCCCTTAAAAGCATACCAAATAGTTTGTATAACATAAATATAATTTACTGATGCCACCCCCCCTCCCCCCACAAAGATCCTGTGTTTTGATGATCAGTTATTTTACTGTATACTTGAATAGTCCTTTGGATGAGACTATAAACCGAGGTCCCATGTGTGAACACACGCAGAACATCATTAAAACCTGTTTAACTTTTCAAAAAAGTACTTAAGTAGGCCATTGTGTGCTAGTGGGAATGGATGACAAAATTTACAACTGCACACACATGGGGACTGGATGTATAAAAGCACATGAGTTTTTCTTCCATTATTCTTGAAATAGAAGAATAAATAAATAAAATAAAAAAGAATTTATTTTACTTTTAGTTAAAACAATGGAAAAAGAATTCACAAACACTTCTTCACTTCTCTTAGGAGTGGACAGGATGAAAGGGCAGGTTGTCTTAATCTGACTGACCAGTAGTTTACTTCTTGATTCTGTTTCACACAAAGAGTTTTGTTTCATAAAACCGTACAGGATTGATACCTGCAAATTAAATAATGGCATAGTCATGCATACCAAACACATAATTGTACATCTTACACCAAATTCAATGACAAGCAAAATACCAATTTAAATTACTTCATAACACACAAAAATAAACTCTCACACGGCCCAATTTCTGACACGTTCACACACACACACACACATCCTGGTTGAGGCCCTAAGACACCAGTTCCTGCATGTTAAAGGATTGCTGAGCTGATGCTGTACTGTCTGTGGCTATCAAGGCCTGTTGTACAGCTACCTGGTATGGCCCTCGCTTGGTCTTTAAATGCCGCTGGGAGAACTCTTCTCGAAACGGCCGCAGGTCTGAAGGATGAAGGTCCGACACTGTCTTGGATCCATACCAGGACACATGACAGGTGATGATGTGTGGCTGTTCATGGTGATCCCGAGGTGTCAGTTTAATGTGCACCACACGACACGGCCACCATGGGAAGGTCGACACCTTTCCCCAGTGGACATGCCCCACCCGAATTTCACGTCCATCTTCAGTCACACAGCTGCTCATCATATTCTGAGGCTGAAGTTTCATGATCGGCACATGTGAAAGGTCTGAGCTAGAATTTAACACACCTGATGTTGGCACAAAGCCCGGCACAGCATTGTCTGAGTCGTCCTCTGAATCACTGATGCCAACACTGAGGTTGCCTTGGGAGAGACTGGAGGAGGAGGAGGAGGGGTGGTGGGGGATGCTGCTGCTGCTGCTGCTGCTGCCACTCTGCTCCTGACCCATCATCAATACACCCTGAGCTCCACTACCCGTACCAGACAACACTTTAGCGTTCTGGTGATACATGGCCACAGGGGCATTCGAGTCAGGAGAACCAGAAAACACCCCCATGGCCTTTGTCGAGTCTGTGCTCGCCATTCTGGCCACGGGATTCTGGGACGCTATAGATGAAAGAGGTTTGTTAAGGAATCGTGGCACAGAAACATTCTCACTTGAAGAAACAGGGGTCTGCATGTGACTATGAGTCATAAACAAAGCTGAAGTGTCGACTGTTTCATAATGGGGAGCAGACAACACGCTTTTTCTCTCTTTCTCATCCGCATACACCGAATTAGACCCCAAACCTGACGTACCTCTACTGTTTTTCTGCAATGAGAGAGGGGACACCAAGTTGGTAGAACTATGAGCTTTGTAATGAGACTCCGTGTGAGGCTGAAAGCGGACCTCTGAGCTGCCTAAGGAGGGGTACTGGGGGGGTAAGCTGCCATCCACAGGGTGAGTGGAGTACCCAGATAGTGCCATGGCACTTCCTTGGCCTGGGTACTGTGGGACTGAAGAACTGCCATTACTAGGAATGGCAAACCTGGGTAAGGAACCAGAATCCCCTGACGACCACACATACCGAACAGAACCACTCTCCCCTGTGTCCTGAGACTTAGAGGTGGACAAACTGCTTTCTTCAGTCGACAACCTGGAAACTGCAGCATTTCCTCCTTGACTCTGGGAGGGGGGATACCTGGACACATGCCTTTTTCACTGGAGGGCTGGTACCTGAATGCAGCCTGAGAATCGAATTTGGAAGGATACCTATTTGCTGAAGTTGAGTGTGAAACCTCACTGTCATTGTGACTGGGGTTCTGGGCATGATACCCACTAGAGGTGTTGGACAGGCTTTCTCTGGGTGCCTGAAACCTGTCTGACTCGTGGCCCTGGTATCTGGAGTGACCCAAGTTCCCTGTTATAACAGACTGCTGGCGATTTGATCCACTGTCTCCCATGGAGTGAAAACGACGAGAGGGACTGCTGCCAAAGCGACGGTTTGGACTACTCTGATAGCGAGAAGCACTGTAGTTGAAGATGGGCATAGGGCTCCGCTGAATGATGGGAGTTGGGCTGTTCTGGATTCGGGGAGCTGGACTACTGGGAAAGCTCGAGGTGGAATTGACTGAGTAGAGGGAGGAGGGGCCAGGACTAAAGAAGGAGCTGGGACCATTTTGATAAACACCTGTCTGGTTGGGGTACAAGGAGGACGGGTCATCCGACTTTTTGGATAAGTAGCCTGACACATGGGGGCTGGCAGACAGACCATCATTTGTCCACCCTGCATACATGGACAGGCCTGCTTTCTTGGGAAGTTCATATAGTGGCTGGCTAACATTGTTATCGTCATGGTCATCTTCATCTTCATCAGGAGTCAGGTCTTCAAACATGCCCACTCCGTAAGGAACAGGATCCTTCTTTTCTTCTTCCTCTTCTACAAGCTCCAAGTCTTCTTTCTCCTCTGACAAATGGGCTGGAGTTGTTGGCATGCTATCAAAAGAAGACACGTTTTCATCCCTGGTAGGCGAGATGCCCATTCTAAGAGGCCCTACGATCAGCCCATCTTGAGAGTCATCAGTCGGAAACGGTGGAGCTTCAATGTGTGTAGGTGACCCCTCTGTTTCAAAGGCTGGAGTCCCCACTGGTGATCCCCACATCTCAAACGGTTTCACATCCAGTTTGGCAGGCAAACCCTCACTAGCAGTGGTTTCAGACTGATCTAACAAATCAACCCTTTGAGTCACACGGCTTGGGGACTTACAATCATGCGTAGCAGAGTCTACATGTTCACTTTTCAATTTCAAAGGGTCATCATCAAACTCAA
Organism: Rapana venosa; assembly: GCA_028751875.1. Taxonomy (NCBI): domain Eukaryota; kingdom Metazoa; phylum Mollusca; class Gastropoda; order Neogastropoda; family Muricidae; genus Rapana; species Rapana venosa. The sequence continues at coordinate 90,639,855 of CM054136.1, read as the reverse complement.
ATTCAACACTTGTTTCATTTTTTCTAACCTGACTCACAGAGTCATTCAGATCAAAAGGAGATTTGGTCACAGAATCCACAAACTCCTCTTGGCGGGTTGGTGTCTCATTGCTGCTATCTTTCAACACCTCAGAGTCACCCTTTTTCTCATTGCCGTTCAAGTCATTCACAGAAGGAACGACAGAAAACTTGGTGATGATTGCTGGCAGTTTTGCAGGTGGTGGTATATCTACTTCTGAATTGAAGTTTTCATCTTCACTACTAGCATGGCGATGCTTGTGTTTTCTCTTGTGCTTTCTGTGGTAGCCTGCTATCTTGATCCCTGGAGTATGAACTTCCGAGGCTGCATCACCATCACTGATGATGCGATATCTCTGTTTCTGTTTGTCTCTAGTGCGTCTCGAAGCCTTCTTGGTCTTTTTCTGGGGTGGGGAGGGAGGGCGTGGGGGAGTGACTGCGGCGGAAGACTCATCAGCTGTGCTGTGGTCGTCAGGACTCTTCAGATCGGCGCCTGGCAGGCGGGGAGGGATCTTCAGCACGTCGCGGTCACCAGCACCGTAAGAGATCTTGATGGCCGGGGTAGATCTAATGTTCACAATGGATATTGTGGGCGCCTTTTCTTGCTTTTCTTCTTTTAGTTCTGTACGAATATTCATGTTGTTGACTGCAGACTTGTCCAGCCTAACAACAGGCTGTTTGTTGTATTGACCCAACGCAGTAGGGTTGTCAATGCTGACAGACCGCTCCAACATGAAACGTGAATTCTCATCATCTCTCTTATCACTGTTCAGTCCTTCTGAGAGTTTGCTCAAATCCTGTTTCCCAGCACTTACATTATCACCTGTTCGGTCTTCGAACACATTGTTTTTCTTTGAAGATGCATCTGCTAGCCTGCCCCTCTGTGCTGCTGCATCAGCTTCTCTTTTCTTTGCTGTTGGCTTCACTTCACGCTTTGGTCGTATATTCTCCAAAAGAACTTTGGGTGTTGATTCTGACCGTTTATTCCGTGAGCCAGACCGCAATGTCGGTCCAGGTGGTGTGTTTGGTGTATCGTTAGGTTTGCTGGACAAAGCAGCTCTGTAGCGGGTATTATGGGGATGTGTTTCCTGTTCTTGGCCCTCAGCTTTGGGGATTTTATTGGGAGACTTGGACTTGCTATCATGAATGGCTGCTTTACACTTTGAGCACAGTGTTTGACGTGGGCGAAGCCGAATATTCCGCACTTGCTTCCCTCGAGCAGGCCTGATGCTGATGGCTGAAGTGGCTGGCAGAGGCTGTTCGTTGTACTTTGCTGGATCGTTGTTATAGGAGTATCTGCAGTCCAGCGTCACCCCCCTGACTTCTTTGGGTTGGGTAGGATCTGACCCATCAGCGCCACTGCTGTTGACATTATCTCCCTCAGGTTTGGAGCCACTGCTGTCGGAGTTGAAGCACAGACCTGCTGGCAGGCGTCTGGGAAACAAAACCATTCCAATATCAATAATGACTTCAGTCACTTATAAACAAACGTGTAAATATTTACATTATCTAAACAACTGCCGCCTATACTGTCTGATGAAATCTCAATTTATCTATCCCAAAAATGTGTGCCATGTTCAAAGCAGCATGAACCATCACACTCTTCAACAATCCACTGGCCACGAATTGGGACACTTCCATCTGGCTGTCTGGACCTGTGCAGACTTGAAATAACTTAACAAGCCTTGATTCAGTTGATACCACAACACTAGCAAAGGAACCAACCTCTGAGCTAGGATTTGTTTCATGCACCCTGAAGCTGTAGTGTTAGACTAAGAAGTTAGAATTTAGAATAGTTTGTGTACTTTTATTTTATTACTTAAAATCTTAAAATAAATTTAATTTTCTATGAAAACTCTCACTGTATTTAAAGGGAATGGATGACAAAATTGACAAAACTGCATACACACGGGGACTGGATGTAAAAAAGCAAACGAGTGCTTATTCCATTATCCTTATTGTTGTACACAATCAGTTTTATCATCATCATTGCTTTATTTGTTTGATATATTTTGTTTGATTGATATTGAATGTGTGTGTATATATATATATCTATCTCTATATATCTATTATATATATATTCAAAATGTTGAAAAGCACTACTTTAAGAGCATGAGCTCATATGAGTACATGTTCATGTATGTAGAGAGGAGAGGAGGAATATCATTACTGACAGTACTTATTGCCAATGCTAACAACAATGAATACCTAGTATTTTGGGGGTCTTATGCTTTGTTTGTTTGTTTGCTTGATTGTTTGACTTGTTTTGTTGTTGTTTTTATTATAAAGTATGATGCGAAAGAACGGCTGATACTGTAACCTGATATAATTTGACATTTTATTATTTTTTCTCTTTATTATTATCAATATTTATTTTTAAAAAAGTAAATTTAAGTGTATGCACATGTGTGTGCGTTATATATGTATGTGTGTGTGCACGCGTGCATGTGTGTGCACGTGTTTGTGTGTGTGTGTGTGTGTGTTTGTGTGACTCTCATGTGTGTGTGTCAAAGTCAAACTTGTGTGTGTGTGTGTGTGTGTGTGTGTGTGTGTGTGTGTGTGTGTTGTGTGTGTGAGTGTACACTACATGTGTGTGTGTTTGTGTGTGAGTTCTGCAGTGTATTGGGTTTTTACATTTTTATTTTTAATTGAGTGTATATTTATTGTTATGGGGTGTGTAAAAATGTAGTTAGATATTATTGGCTAAGTTGTTTTTGTTCCCAGACAGATGGCTTGATGAAAAAAAGCACATGTACTGCTTATTCAATGTACCATCTGGAAATAAAAACCTGACTTGATCTTCAAAAAACCCCAACCACTTAAAAAAAAAATCCATTTTAATACATATTAACACACACAGTCACACAAACACACACACACACATAGGAAAGGCTACCTTTAATTAGTGTAAACTGTGTTCAATATTTTAATAAAATAGAGTATGAATTTCATTAATTATATATTTGTCTTATCATACATGTTATACCTATTTGATTTATGTCATAAAAATGCATGCACATATAATTATTTAGACTGTGTTCCATGTCTTAATAGAACAGAGTATTCATTTCACTGATATTTGTCTTATACAACATGTTATAACAATTGTGGCTTATGTCATAAAAATGCGTGCCCATGTGTGCAAATGTTTCCAATGTGTGTGTGTGTGTGCGTGCACAGCTGTGTGTAAGTGTGCAGATGCATGGGTTTACTGGTGCGCACATGAGTATTACTATTAGTGATTTTACTTGGGTGAGTTTATGACTGGCTGAGGTATTGCTGATTTGTGGGTGCTTTTTATCTTATGATGGGTGCGTGCTACTGTTCAGATAGTGTGTGTGTTTTATATTATGCTTACATACATTTATTGTATTTATGTATGGCTCGTGACCCACCAGAATTTCTCTGTCTCTGAGATCAAGTTTTTGAATTTGAATTTGAACACACATACATGCAGTGTATGATGCACACACACACACATATATATATAAATATATATATAATATATAAATATATATATATATATATAAATATATATATAATATATAAATATATATATATATTATATATATATCATTATCTTCTTTTCTTTATAGATACTAAGATAGATCTCGATCTATCATTCTATGGCTTGATGAAAAAAAGCAAATGCGACTGCTTATTCAATATACCATCTGAAAATAAAAGTCTGACTTTGACTTCACACACACACACACACACACACACACACACACACACACACAGTGACACACACACACAGTCACACACACACACACACAGAGCGTTATAAATTAATTGCATAATTTTTATTTCATCCAAATGACTTCCTCAGTTACATAAAAAACACACAGACAAAATGCTTGCAATTGATGCACACCAATCAACAGTTTACATTAGTAATGAATCTACTGCTTTTTAAAAAAAAACACCACCTCATTATTTTTAAATCATACTTCCACTAACTAGTGAATCACTTTTCACAGAGCAAATTTGAGTAACTTTATGAAGTTATGAGGACAAACAACATTTTTCCCCCAGAGCTCTAATTACATCATGTATTTTCTCCACAGACAAAGAACACCAATATGCTGGAGCAGAGGTTGTTTACATTCATGATCAACTCTTAATTTCTCAAATTGTGATCTAAAGAATTGTCCTCCATCATAACTGTTTACATTATCCTATATTATAAAATGACAGGCAGACAGCTCAGCAGTTAAAAGTTAGTGCATGCATCATGCTCTAGAGTAATCTGAGGTAATGGGGTAAAGTCTTTGCTATGCTGCCTGTTTGACCTGTAGGCGTTTTCCCCTCTAGAGCAAAGTTAGCTCTGACTCCATTCCCCTTAGATATACATGTCCCTGGAATGAGACTAAAATTCAAGAACCCCCCCCCCCCCCCCCCACACACACAACACACACAAATTATGTATGCATGGACATGTACATTTTGCATGCATACATTATGTCAAAAACACTCTTGTATTCCACAGTTATGGATGGTAGTATGGATCATTGGATGACATGAGCACATCCATAATATATAATATCAATATGCTCATAACGGTTTACATGATACTGATAGTGATGATACAGATCCCTGAGTGCTGGGGCAGTTCAATTTCCCCCTCAGATCAAGACACCAAGGCCCTTAATTAATTAAGAAGCCCACACACAATCCTTTTCAACCTTGTGATTCGGACGAACTTGTAACTTGAACCTGTTTGTTCCGATCTATCATGGTGTCAGTGCGAAAAACACTAATTCTACACACATGTAAATGTTTTAAAATCATATAAACAGAAGAGAAGGCAGCTGCATACCCCAAGACCAAGGCCTCAATCACATACACAGTGCACACACACTTGCTCACACAACATGATAATGATGATATGAACCTTCAAACTGAGCACTTATTGGCTGAAGGATGAGTGCAATTTGTTTGGCATTGAGTTTGAGACAGAATGGGGCCTATTCCTAACAGGGTACATTGAACTTGACCCCTCAAGTTGCTTGAAACATAAATTTACAGTGACAGGCCATCGGTTGAAATCTGCTTTTCCCCCGACTGTCCTGTCTGTGCAGTTTAGCCTTTAGGAGGCAAGTCTATTGCAGCAATGGCCTCCAGTGCATCACTACATGCAGAAAAGACATTGTATGTTAATTCAAAGACAATTCATGACTGAATGAGCCAAAACACAAAGTCCAGGAATGAGTGCATAATATTAATAATTAAATATTAATACATATAGATCATTAGATGTAACATGTTCTAGCCTGCTTCATTAACTACTACTGTACTAGTGACTACAGATCACAGTCACATTACAGACAATATAAATTATGAGAAACCATATCTGATAGTGATACAGCAACTAACACTAACACTGCCAATTAAGCAAAATCACAGACTACCAAACAAAATCTCACTGAGACTGAGAGTGCACATAATCATTCTCATGATTCTGAATACATTATTTGCAAACACATACATGTTTATATATAGATTGTATATGAACTATGAAGTGCCAGAAATGAATATTCTGTACAAAATGAATGATTGCCTTTAGAACATAATTTCTACTACCAATACCATTTGAACAGATCAGTTTCAGGAATTCAGGGGGACTTTGACCTGTCAGTCATTTAACCAAAATCTATTTCCAAGGGTTGTACATATTAGTTAGGCAGCACCTAAACATCTGGCCCTTGCCCCACAAAGCACAGACACACATCATGCATATTGTATTCATGTGTCATTAACAATCATATACAAATTGGCACAATTAGTGAATCACACTCACACTCACTGACTCAGTCACACATGCTACACATTGACACAAGATTTTGCTTACAAGTTTATATCCTCCCCCCTCTCTCTCTCTTTCTCTCACACACAGATATGATATATATAAACTAAAATCACATAAAATTTGCAGATCAAATCATTATTGTGAAAATTTAGGTCTATACCTTGGACTTAAATGAAAATTTTGTGTACACGTGCAGCGTGTACACTCGATGCATTTCGATTTGCCATATGGTAGCAGGACTGATATCACACTCATTACGTCCCCCCTCCAGTTGTGATATAGCCAAACAGGCAATGCAATGTACTTATACAAATCCAAAGCAAGGTATTGTGTAAATTACGTGACCAAAACAAATCGTGGAAAACATCTGGGTTTTTGACTATATTAAACAGAACAATTTGACTTACCTTTCACTCGAGTCCAACAGAATTCCACGGTATTCTTTAGTTTTATGTTTCAGAGAGACAACGAGTACATCTTCAGAAGCCTGTTCGACTGTGCAAGATAATTTCATTCCTTTTGAAATACTCAAGTGCACTTTCCGGAGCTCCGCCATTTTGATACTTCTCCATTGATGTCGTACGCATGCGCAGCTAGAAGGCGAGCTGAAATGTTTATGCCCTCAAATCTGCTAGAATCAAACACATACTGTATTTATATCGGCTTTTCAGGATACCTTAATTATTGGTCAACAAGAAAAACAAGAACTTGAAGACCCAGATATGCTGGTTTTATTAGAATTTTAATGAAATGTCCAGCTCAGGGGACATAACTCTGCGCTTTACTCAATCACTGTGGCAAAATGAGTATTTTGAGAAGTGGAGAAAAAGCCAAACTTTATTAACGATGAAAAATGAAGTAATTTCAGACTATTAAATGTCAAGGGCTACCTTGCACTAGCAGCAATCAGTAAGTCTTGTTTTTGCGACAGCTGGTAGCAAAAAGTGACCAATAAAATGTAAGAGAGACAACTCGAAAATGATAACTACGCGTCTGAGTACTTGATGCCCCTTTATTAAATTAAGGAAAGGAAGGAGGTAAAGGAGTCCCATAACCTATAAGGTCGTAGGGGAGCGAGGCGTCAGAGACCTCACTTCTCTAGGGCCAGCATATTGAGGGCGGCGCCCATCTCCTCTCCCTCGCTGCTTTACCTTCCCTGACCCTAAAGAGGGCAGGTACCCATTTACAGCTGGGTGAACTGGGGGAACTGTACTGAAGCCAAGGCGCGCAAACGGTCACCCATCCAACTGGTAACCACGCTCGACGCTGCTTAACTTGGCTGGGGGAAAGCGAGTGCTCCGACCACTGAGCTATCCCGTCCCCTTATTAAATTAGATAGAGTAAATCAGAGAGGAAATAGTGGGAAACTCAAGAGAGAGAGAGAGACAATGACAATGACACATTCTTTTTTTTCGAGGATAATGAATAAGCACCCATGGGCTTTTTTACATCCAGTCCCCGCCCTTAGGGATATATATGATAATAAAATAAATAAAGCCCATAGCAATACACTCACACAGTATACGGATAAATAATATCTACACAAAAATCCCCACAAAAATCACCGAAGAGAGAGAGAGAGAGAGAGAGAGAGAGAGAGAGAGAGAGAGAGAGAGAGAGAGAGAGAGAGAGAGAGAGAGAGAGAGAGAGAGAGAGAGAGAGAGAGAGAGAGAGAGAGAGAGAGAAAGTAGCAGCAAATAAGAAAGAAAGCAAAACAGAAAACACAGAAACAACCGAAAAAATAGCAAAGAAACCAAGAGCAAAACAAAAGCGGCAACAACAACAAGGGAGAGGGAACAACTGAATAGTCCCCCCTCACACCCCCCCCCCCCCCCCTCAACCCAAAACCAAAACAGAAGCAAACAAAGCAAAACCTCTATAATATAAAGGAGAACAAACCACGTAAATAGTATCATTTTGGCTAACAGAAAGAAAGTCAAAGAGAGAGAGAGAGACAATGATAATGACAATGACAAATTCTTTTATTTCGAGGATAATGAATAAGCACTCATGTACTTTTTTTTTACATCCAGTCCCCGCCCGTAGGGATACATCTTAATAATAATCCAATACTTATACTCTCACACAGTAGAAACAAAGGGAAATAATCATTTTCAAAAGAAAACAACAACAGCCCCCCAAAAAACAACCCAACCCCACAACAGCAACAACAACAACAGCAAACAAACAAACAAATAAAAGAAAACCCTAAAAACACCACCCCATCCCCCCCCCCCCCCAAAAAAAAAAAAAAATCCCCAACCAAAACAAACAAACAAAAGAAAGAAAAAACAAACCAGCAAAAAGAAGAAAAAAAAGAAAAACAGACAACAACAACAATAACAACAAAACCAAGAAAAATAACAACAACCAAACTTAATAAGTCATACAAATAAACATCTACACATTGTCAAATGGTACACATACTTGTTACATATAACAATGAGATATTGAAATAGGGCATTCATTAAAATTTAAGTACAGCCGAAGCCCAATAAAGTATTGAAAATATAAAGTATGAATCCTTCATCAGGATACACTATAACTATAAGGTAAAGGAAAAGGTAAAGGAGTCCCATAACCTATAAGGTCGTAGGGGAGCGAGGCGTCAGAGACCTCACTTCTCTAGGGCCAGCATATTGAGGGCGGCGCCCATCTCCTCTCCCTCGCTGCTTTACCTTCCCTGACCCTAAAGAGGGCAGGTACCCATTTACAGCTGGGTGAACTGGGGGAACTGTACTGAAGCCAAGGCGCACAAACGGTCACCCATCCAACTGGGAACCACGCTCGATGCTGCTTAACTTGGCTGGGGGAAAGCGAGTGCTCCGACCACTGAACTATCCCGTCCCCCTATATAACTATAAGCAAAACGATAAAAGGAGAGAGAGAGAGAGAGAGAGAGAGAGAGAGAGAGAGAGAGAGAGAGAGAGAGAGAGAGAGAGAGAGAGAGAGAATGACAAATTCTTTTATTTCGAGGATAATGAATAAGCACTCATGTGCTTTTTTACATAGAGAGAGAGAGAGAGAGAGAGAGAGAGAGAGAGAGAGGAGAGAGAGAGAGAGAGAGAGAGAGAGAGACAGAGAGACAGAGAGACAGAGAAACAGAGAGTGTGTGTGTGTGTATTTCAAAGATAATATCCAATATATAATTCCCAAAACAGTACACGATCACCATCAACACTCATTTTTGATTATACTCGTTTCAAATTATATGTCATGATAATGAAATAATTTAAGTCGAGCATCAACAAAGCCCAGACAAGAAGTTTCCCTGGCGCTGATATTGGCAGTGACCACGACATGGTACTCATGACCCTACAGATCAAGCTGAAGACCAAGAACCAGAAGAGAAATCCCCGTTTGCGGTTCAACATGGAGAAGCTGAAGGACCCCGAAGTCGCTGAAATCTTTAAAGCTGAGATAGGGGGCAGATTTGCAGCATTGAATTCCCTCCAAGATGACATCAACAACCTCACTGAGACCTTCAGCAAGACCATTCAGGAGACAGCGCTGGAGATCCTTGGGAAAGAGAGGAAAAAGAACCAACCGTGGGTTACCAACGATATCCTGGACCTGTGCGACCAACGTAGGGAGCTAAAGCCAGTGAAGAACAAAAACCCAGAAACGGCCGAAGAGTATAGAACAGTCAACAGGTCAATCAAGAAGAAGATGACTGAGGCCATGGGGAACTGGATGTCAGAACAATGCTCCAAGGTTGAGAAAGCAATGGCGAAAGGAGACAGCAAAGAGGCGTACCAGACCATCAAGGTACTAACCAAGTCCCAGCAGCCAAAGACCTCCGTTATTGAAGACAAAGAGGGGTCAGTCCTTACAGAGAGCGCCACTATCATGAAGAGATGGACAGAATATTGCAGAGACCTGTACAACTACAAGCTGAAGGCTGATCCGAACAAACTTCACGAGCAAGATCCCAGACCATCAGATCCTGAAAGCACACAGGTGCTGGAGGAAGAGGTAGAAGAAGCAGTAAGATCCCTGAAAGGAGGCAAGTCACCAGGGATTGACAACATCCCGGCTGAGCTCATCAAGAACGGAGGCCCAGAGATGATCAAGGCATTAACAATCATCTGCCAACGCATCTGGACCAGCAAAGAGTGGCCTGAAACAGTGGACCCAATCCATCATAGTTCCACTTCCAAAGAAGGAGACCTGAAGAAGTGCCAAAATTACAGAACAATCAGTCTGATAAGCCATCCAAGCAAAGTTATGCTACGCATTGCCTTGAACAGACTGAAACCACAAGCAGAAGAAATCCTATCAGAAGAACAGGCAGGATTCAGACCAGGTCGAAGCACTGTCGAGCAGATCTTCAACATCAGAATGCTCATAGAGAAGCATCTCCAACATCAGCTACAGCTCTACAACAACTTCATTGACTTCAAGAAGGCCTTCGACCGAGTGTGGCAAGAAGCTCTGTGGCAAGTCATGAGAGACTATAGCTTCGACGAGGACCTGATTCAAGTCATCCAGGCGCTGTATGACAGCTCCCACAGTGCAGTCCTCATGGTGGAGAAATCGGGAGTTCTTCCGGACTTCAGTTGGAGTTCGACAAGGCTGCCCGCTATCCCCCGTTTCTTTTCAACGTGTTCCTGGAGAACATCATGCAGGAGGCCCTCCTTGACTTCAAGACCACAATCACAATAGGAGGAAGGCCAGTCTGCAATCTTCGATTCGCAGACGATATTGATCTCATGGCCGCAAGTGAAGAAGAACTCCAGGATCTCACCACCAGACTGGAAACATCAGCCAATGCCCACGGTATGGAGATCAGCACGGAAAAGAGCAAGATCCTAGTGAACAGTACCACACCGACCACTCCCACCAGCATCAAGATGAGTGGCGAGACACTAGAGGAGGCGGAAACTTTCAAGTACTTTGGAGCAGTCATCACCAAAGAAGGCACGAGCACACAAGAGGTGAAGATCAGACTTGCTGTGGCACTCTCCTCCATGACTAAGCTGGCGAAAGTGTGGAGAAACCATAACATCAGAACCCACACTAAGGTCAGACTCTACAAGGCACTCGTCACATCCATTGCCTTGTACAGCTGTGAAGCATGGACACTTACTGCCGATTTAGAACGTCGCATTCAAGCCTTTGAGATGAAGTGCCTCAGGCGGATCCTGAACATCACCTACAGAGACCGCAAAACCAATGACTACGTCTGGCAGCAGATCGAGGCACTGGCTGGCAAACAAGAACCATTGCTAGATACAGTCAAACGGAGGAAACTGAAGTGGTTTGGCCACACAACAAGGCATAACAGCCTGTCAAAGACAGTCCTGCAGGGAATGGTGGAAGGAGCAAGGAGGCAGGGACGACCACGCAAAAGCTGGATATCCAACATCAAGGAGTGGACCGGCCTCACTGTACCAAACCTCCTGAAAACAGCCCACGACAGAACCATTTGGCGGTCCACTTGCAGCGTCCGTGCGGGTACCCCAACGGTCGTCCCGACCAAGGGATGAGTGAGTGAGTGAGTGAGTGAATGAAATAAACTCAATACCCATATATTCACACAATAAAAACAAGAAACAAAACAAAAGAAGAAATCTAAACCTATCCAGTCATTGAGGGAGAGAATGTGAGTGAGTGTGTGTGTGTGTGTGTGTGTGTGTGTGTGTGTGTGTGTGTGTGTGTGTGTGTGGTGTGTGTGTGTGTGTGTGTGTGTGTGTGTATGTGTGTCTCAGGAGAGAGAGAGAGAGAGAGAGAGAGAAGAGAGAGAGAGAGAAGAGAGAGAGAGAGAGAGAAGAGAGAGAGAGAGAGAGAGAGAGAGTGGTGTGTGTGTGTTTCAGAGGTAATATCAAATATATAATTCTCAAAGCAGTACACGATCACCATTAACACTCATTTTTTATTATACTCGTTCAAATTTTGTCAACTTACTAGTTGTTACTAGCTTTGTGTGTGATCACTTACTAGTTGTTATTAGCTTTGTTTGTGATTATTTATTAGTTGTTACTAGCTTTGTGTGTGTGGTTACTTATTAGTTGTTATTAGCTTTGTGTGCGATCACTTACTGGTTGTTACTAGCTTTGTGTGTGATCACTTATTAGTTGTTGCTAGCTTTGTGTGTGTGATCACTTATTAGTTGTTGCTAGCTTTGTGTGTGATTATTATTAGTTGTAACTAGCTTTGTGTGTGTGATCACTTACTTGTTGTTACTAGCTTTGTGTGTGATCACTTACTTGTTGTTACTAGCTTTGTGTGTGATCACTTACCAGTTGTTACTAGCTTTGTGTGTGTGATTACTTATTAGTTGTTACTAGCTTTGTGTGTGTGATTACTTACTAGTTGTTACTAGCTTTGTGTGTGTGATTACTTATTAGTTGTTACTAGCTTTGTGTGTGATAACTTACTTGTTGTTACTAGCTTTGTGTGTGTGGTTACTTACTAGTTGTTACTAGCTTTGTGTGTGATCACTTACTTGTTGTTACTAGCTTTGTGTGTGATCACTTACCAGTTGTTACTAGCTTTGTGTGTGTGATTACTTATTAGTTGTTACTAGCTTTGTGTGTGAGATTACTTATTAGTTGTTACTAGCTTTGTGTGTGATAACTTACTTGTTGTTACTAGCTTTGTGTGTGTGGTTACTTACTAGTTGTTACTAGCTTTGTGTGTGTGATTACTTACTAGTTGTTACTAGCTTTGTGTGTGTGATTACTTATTAGTTGTTACTAGCTTTGTGTGTGATAACTTACTAGTTGTTACTAGCTCTGTGTGTGTGGTTACTTACTAGTTGTTACTAGCTCTGTGTGTGGTTACTTACTAGTTGTTACTAGCTTTGTGTGTGGTTACTTATTAGTTGTTACTAGCTTTGTGTGTGATCACTTACTTGTTGTTACTAGCTTTGTGTGTGTGGTTACCTATTGGTTGTTACTAGCTTTGTGTGTGATCACTTACCAGTTGTTACTAGCTTTGTGTGTGTGATTACTTATTAGTTGTTACTAGCTTTGTATGTGTGATTACTTACTAGTTGTTACTAACTTTGTGTGTGTGATTACTTATTAGTTGTTACTAGCTTTGTGTGTGTGATTACTTACTAGTTGTTACTAGCTTTGTGTGTGATTACTTATTACTAGCTTTGTGTGTGTGATTACTTACTAGTTGTTACTAGCTTTGTATGTGCGATTACTTATTAGTTGTTACTAGCTCTGTGTGTGTGATTACTTCTAGTTGTTACTAGCTTTGTGTGTGATTACTTACTAGTTGTTACTAGCTTTGTATGTGGTGATTACTTATTAGTTGTTACTAGCTTTGTGTGTGTGATTACTTATTACTAGCTTTGTGTGTGTGATTACTTATTAGTTGTTACTAGCTTTGTGTGTGTGTGATATTACTTACTGGTTGTTATTAGCTGTGTGTGTGATTACTTACTAGTTGTTACTAGCTTTGTGTGTGTGATTACTTATTAGTTGTTACTAGCTTTGTGTGTGTGATTACTTACTTATTACTTACTATCAAAAGTCACATTCTCTGATGATTTATTCCCAGCAAACAAATGCTATTGAAGCTCAAATCAAGAAAGGTAATCCTTATAGTGAATTGTGAAAACGGCTACCACCCCCTTAGAAACTTTTGATATGGCTGTTCTCTGTCAGTAGAAGTGTTCATTTATGTTTATAACATGCAGGACCGAAGATTAACTGCACTGGAAGGTGTACTAGACACTTGCCTGCATGACCGTTCCTCACTGCCTCATCCCTGTGCAGATTCTGACACCAAAAATTATATCTGTAGAGGAGAACTGACATTTGTGAGGGAGTGAATGTGAGTTTAAAAAAAAAAGTTAACCATTTTTCTTTTTGTTTTGTTTTGGTCCTTGGCTACAGCACACTTGGTGCTAATGAGCGACCCTTCGAATTCCTTCCCCTGACAGAAAACACAGTTACTTTGCCTTCTTTAACTACCAAATGTTATCATAGTTCGTGGCCGCGACTCTGTGAGTTCCCTCCCCTGGCAAAGACCACTGTTGTCTTCTCTGCTACTAGTAACAATCATAAAGGCCGCAGCTTCGGGGGAGTTAATTATTCAACAAAACTGTCTCCTGTATCTCATGTTGCACAAAACATAGATTTAGAATCCCACAACAATATTTATCGACACTAGATATCACCAGTTTATTTGTTTAACTTCATTGTATAAATCATATACTTTTAAAATGTTCAATGAAAGCATCCCTCTTGTAGCAGCTATGAAAATTTGTTTCTTGTGAATGTGCGGATGACAGTGGTCTTTTGTCCCTTTTATCTAGATCAGTCCAAGACCATGGACCAGCCCTCATCGAGTTCCTCCACTGGTGTGATGAGGCTTTTCTGGAGCTGACTGTTTCTAAACTAAAACTCTTCCCATCATTTTCAGAACATTGGAGTACACATCCGAGAAAATTATTATCCACAACTAAGAAGTTGAAAATGTGTCGAATTATAAATACATGGGAACTGTTTTTGAGGGCATGTTAAATTTCTCCGGAAGCTTAACCTATTGTTTTGTTGTTGATGAAAGCATTCTTTCTTTGTTTCATGAGTCCTATCCAGAAAGCTGTTTCATGTTTTCTTTCAGTTGTTGGTATAATAGTCCTAGCGTTTACAAAAAAGGTCTTCAGAGAGTTGTGAGAAGCTGTTTAAAATAATTGGGGAAAACCAGAGACCTCAAGTCGCTCTGCATTCAATAGTGTGTACACTTTCAGTACCTGCCTGATCCTTCCTGTTTTAAGTACAGTCGAGCTTGTGTATGTGTGTACAGTGTGATTTTGTGTGTGCGTTACTAAGTGTGTGTGTGTGTGTGTGTGTGTGTGTGTGTAGTACAGTTAAGTTTTTGCCCCTGAAGCATCACTGTGCAGACTATTTGCCAGACCACATCTGTTGTACAGACAGTTTCTCAGCAGATACCTCACCAGTCCTGTAACCCAATGCGCTGCTAAGAACAAGAACACGAGGTACTCTCTCTCTCTCTCTCTCTCTCTCTCTCTCCTCTCTGTGAAATAAGCCAGATAGAGGCTCATAATGATCTAGGGCTAACACAGCAATGACACTGTCTGATAGGACAGAAAGGTATTCTGTTTCCCGGGTATTCCAGTGTTTCATTAAACTACTTCTTGTTCCAGATTTCCCTCTGCAATGCGCTGATCCTCGAAATAAAAGAATAAAATAAATAAATAAAGTGTTATGAGAGAATGGCACTTCTGGACGGCTCTCCACTGATTTCTCAGTTCTGAGATAATACGTATGTAGACTTCGGCCGTTATTATGTAGAGTAATATGATGCAATTTCCGAGGTCAACTTGGTCAGACTTTTTTTCTTCCGACACCCCTAGATCACTTTATGTAGGCCTAGGTCTAGTCTAGTCTACTGGCCAAGGTTTTGTTTGCCCACGAACCCACTTCTCTAGCTCTTTTAAAAAAAGTAATTTTTTGTTGTTGACAAAACTCATGAATGATATTATGTAAGTTCATAAGCCTTATCATCTCATCATCATCTCATCTGCTCCCATAACTCCACTCCAGGGTTGTAGGGGCACTGCAGTGACGAACGTTGCACCAGTTGGCTCCATTTGCGGCGGTTGTGGGCAAGTGCCTGGGTTGTGAAGAAGCTCTTCCCGGTCCATTCAGTGATCGTGTCTGCCCATTTCTTCTTCGACCTGCCTCGCCGTTTCTTCCCCTGCACTGTTCCTTGCAGTAGGCTATTATGGTCTTGGAGAGCCCATCTGATCTTGTCACTTTCTTGACTGTGGTCAGCAGGTCTTCGTAGTGCTTTACTTGTTGGGTGATGGTTTGTCGGACTAATTTGCTACTTCTAAAAATCATTAAAGCCGCTGTGGAATAACTTGTTTGCCTAACCACTTAAAAAAAGAAGTTTTAATTATTTATTGTATATGACTGACAACGATCTAACGAATGATTTAAATAATCTTTACTCAGGAAATATGAATATAATGCATACACAAATTGAGAGCAATAGCAAGCAAATAGCTTACAGCAATCTCGAAACAATATATCTGACTTGTTTAGTTTGGCAAGTAATGAGCGTAGCAACAGGCAGTGCTTTCCAAGTCCCATTTTAGATCAAACAATTGAGAACATCAACGTTTTCTTTGTGTTGTAATCATGTTCATTTAGAAAAAAAGATAAAGAAGATCTAACTAATACGAGTGGGCTATTCATTATAGGCGTGCATTTCGTGTTCTATTTTTCTTCTTTTTCGATGGAGCAACGCAAGTGAAATTCGCCGGAAGTCTAAGCTGAGAGACGAACGTACATCAGAATTTTTGTTCCAAAACTGAAAGTTGATTGCAAACTGGCGTATTCACAGGTACGTTTAAGAGCACACTTTTTGATAGTTAAAATAGCGCATAAAACTGCATCATTTGTTATCAAAACAGGTCTTCGTAATTACTCGAATGAGCCATTTTGATCTTATGATATCATGCATGCTTCCCAAGATGTAAACTGTATAGATCTAAAGGTGATGGCGAATCCTAAGATGCTAAAGAAATCAATGACGTTGTCTACACAACTGACATTGCAGTTTTGTTGGAAGACTCTTTGAGTACAGACTGAACTTAGCAGACATAAAGATCGGGTAAGACACAGAAGACTTTCACTGTGCATGGTTTAAAACTGGTGCGTACACATAGGGATCTTGACCAAGGTCATTTGAAAAGAAAAGCAGACCCTTGCAGAGTGCTGTCATTGTCAGCAGTGGCAGACAAGGGCTCTCTGGCCCCTGTAGGAACTCCATCCTGATCTCAGCCAGCCTGGGTTCTGAAGAAAACTCGTTCAGTTTGAAAAGGGGACTGCTGCCTGCGTGTTTTGCCTGTTGTGAATATGACCTAAGCTCTTTTTAAAAATGCTTGATCATCTCAGTCACAGACGAATAAACTGAACCTGAAGACGGGTCAAAACAGTGAAATGGAGGCATTATTATTATTTTATTATTATTATTATTATTATTATTATTTATTATCATCATCATTATTATCATTATCGGGTGTAGAAGACATAATTATTGGGTGGTTCTTTCGTGTGTTGGATGAGAGCAACCATCATTGATCAACGTTCAGGTCACCCAGCAGCCAATCAGGACATTTTACGAACGTGTGATTTGGTTAGTTCTGCTGTCTAAGAGACTGTCAGCAGAATGAGCCTGCAGAGATTGTCAGCTGAAGGAGCCTGCAGAGATTGTCAGCTGAAGGAGCCTGCAGAAATTGTCAGCTGAAGGAGCGTCAGTTAAATGTAATAAGAGAGGGAGAGAGAGAGGGAGAGAGAGAGAGAGAGAGAGAGAGAGAGAGGAGAGAGAGAGAGAGAGAGAGAGAGAGAGAGGGGGGGGGGGGGGCACGGTGTCACCAAACGAGCCTCCAGTGATAGACAGACCCCGGTGCCTGTACTGTGACCCTTCACCTCAGCTCATCAGCATTATTGTCTGCCCACTTCTGGTCATGATTAAAAACAACACCTCTCTTACACATAACACTTTAGTATTGACAACATACTCCAAAATAATTATAGCCTGCGTCATTTTGTTCTTTCTGATCATGTCTCTGACAGGATCCCCACACAGCAGTGATAGAGGAAGAGGCAATCGATCTGCAGAAAGAGGGGATGTCAGCCAGTCCTGTTGGATGACCAGCTGCCTGCCCAGCCCCGGGGAACCAGGCCGGGAAGAGTGCCCGCAGCACAGGATGACGCGGACTCAGCACCCCATCCGTTGGACGTGCACAGCAGGGCCTTTGTGAGCGAGTGTCCTGATGGCAGACATTCCGGGGTCGATAGGGTGGCCGGTGTTTGGGGACCAGTCCCTAGACTTCAACAACGATGCTGTGGGCTTCGTCAACCATCATATGAAGCAGAACAAGTCCCGCATCTTCGCCAGTCGTCTGCTGAACCGAGCCACCGCCTTCGTCTGCTCCAACCGTGGTGTGCAGCAGATTCTCTCAGGTCAGGACCCCCCCCCCCCCCTCTCTCTCTCTGGTTCTCTGTCTCTGTCTCTCTCTCAGAGAACACCCCACTTTGCCACTGGTCGGCAGCCAGGTTTTCAACAAACACAGTCACCAGACAAGCTGTCAGCAAGCAAGCAGACGTGCAGCCACACCCCCACCCCAAACTCCTGCAATCCACCTGCCCTCTGGCCTCTGGCCTCTGGCCCTGCCCCCCACTTCCTGCCCGTGTACTCTCCCCTCGCCCGTGGCCACACTAACACTTATTGTTTGCACATGTTGACCAGATGAAAAACCTTGTCCATCGTTTATGTCGGCAAAGTATCCAGGCTTTTGTCATTGTTGATATCAGCAAAGTATCCAGGCTTTTGTCATTGTTGATATTAACAAAGTATCCAGGCTTTTGTCATTGTTGATATCAGCAAAGTATCCAGGCTTTTGTCATTGTTGATATTAACAAAGTATCCAGGTCTTTGTCATTGTTGATATTAACAAAGTATACAGGCCTTTGTCATTGTGGATACTAACAAAGTATCCAGGCTTTTGTCATTGTTGATATCAGCAAAGTATCCAGGCTTTTGTCATTGTTGATATCAGCAAAGTATCCAAGTCTTTGTCATTGTTGATATTAACAAAGTATCCAGGCCTTTGTCATTGTTGATACTAACAAAGTATCCAGGCCTTTGTCATTGTTGATACTAACAAAGTATCCAGGCCTTTGTCATTGTTGATGTCAGCAAAATATAAAGCCCTTCATCGGGTGATTAAAGTGTTTTTGACTTTGACTTTGATTTGACTTTGACTAAAACGTTGTTATGCTCTGGAGCAAAGTATACAGGTTTATATTAAAATGTTAATATACTCTGGAGTGTGAGGTGGAGATTGTCTTCATCCGTGACAAGCTCTTGGCACTTGTCTTCATCCGTGACAAGCTCTTGGCACAGCAGTCTGCCTTCTCCAGGACTGAACAAGTCAAGAGCTGCTGTGTCTGTGGTGAGCTTTTCCAAACCAACACATACACGGCCTTCTCCTCTAGTGTGTAGTCACTGGGCTGCAGTGATCTCCAGGCGTGATGCTTGAGACAGAGTGTGTAGTCTGGGTGACCTGGGCACCCCAACAGCAATCTTGCTCACGTATAAAGAGGCCCCATGCCATCACACAGTCACACGTTTTCAGCACAAGACGCGTTGTGATCTTTATGTCTACAAAACTGAACTAACCCCTCTCCACCCTCAAACTTGAATCCCTGTGTGTGCAATGGTGGAATCCAAGAAAAGGAAAAGGCCGAGACACACTAGCATTATCTTATTGCGAGCCACTATCAACCATGGCGGATTTCTCTGTGACATTCAGGCTGCTCTCTCCAAGGAGAGCGCGAAGGTGCACGTCGCCTTGAGTGCAGCGCCTCCCTGAAAGTCACAGCAGCCCAGTGTGCACGTGTGCTTGTTTGGCTGACTGAGAGCCTTTTGTAGAGCATGTTGCAGGGATGCTTCTATTGGTTTAAACGGAATTTCACTGAAGAAATGCGTGAAAAAACCCCCCACACACAGGCATCACCAAGACAAGTAAACTTATCCTGTCGTCATTTACACACACATTGTGGCGGATAGCTTAGCAACAGATGACTAATGCATATACTATCAGTTATTCCATTATCCTCGATATAAAAGAATAAAATGGGATAAAAAAGCAAAAAAATGGAAAATTAGCAATCGCATAATTATGATTGTTTGTTTGTTTGTTCGTTGGGGACGGGGTAGCTCAGTGGTCAGAGCGCTCGCTTTTCCCCAGCCAATGTTAAGCAGCGTCGAGCATGCTTACCACTTGGATGGGTGACCGTTTGCGCGCCTTGGCTTCAGTACAGTTCCCCAGTTCACCCAGCTGTAAATGGGTACCTGCCTCTTTATGGTAAGGGAAGGCAAAGCAGCGAGGGAAGGATGGCGCCGCCTCAATAAGTGGCCTAGAGAAGCTGAGGCTCTGACGCTCGCTTTCCTACGACCACATAGGTTATGGGAACACTTTAACCTTTATTTTTTTAATACGTTTGTCAACTTTTTTGTTGCCGTGGGTTCTTTTTACGCGCGCTAAAAAGGTGTTGCACAGGGGACTGTGGTTTTCGTCTCATCAAAAGAGGGCTCCTAACCAATCACTGAAGGCTGGGGATGGGACAAGTGTGGGTTCGACGGGATCGAACCTGCGACCTCTGGCGTTCTAAAGGAGTGAACACCCCAAACAAGGCAGTGACAACATCTGATGATCAGAAGTCAAGTACAACTGCCGTTCATTGTGACTAAAGGGAAAACACCATATACCATGAACACCCGCTTCTGTTAGCGTAACGAAGTGAAAGTATTTCACCACCTGTGACAAGAACCATACTTCCCAATCTTACTGCAAGGGAACATTTGATAACACCATAATGAAAATATGTACAGTTCTTTCTCCAAGGGAAAAAACACCACCGACGATGAACACACACTCCTTTATCACGATAGGAAACGAAAACCACTACCACGGACCTCCTTCCTTTTATCTTAACTGAAGGGAAAAAGAAACACCACATACAATGAACTCATGCCTTCCTTTTATCTTAACTGAAGGGAAAAAGAAACAGCACATACAATGAACACGCCTTTTATCGGAACTTAAGGGATCCCCCCCCCCCCCCCCCACATATTTTATTTTAATTTAATCTAATTTTTTTATATCGAGGACAATGGAATAAGCGCTTATGCGCTTTTTAAAAAACACACCATATAGTCCCCGTGGGTATGCAGTTTTGTAAATTCTGTCATCTGTTCCCACCGGCACACAATGGCCTACTCTTACGAAAAAGCGAAACAGGATTTAACGTGTTCGCAAGATGTTCTGCATTCGTTTGCACACAGGGCCTCGGTTTATTGTCTCATCCGGACTTTTGGGGAGAGTGGAGTTTGCACTGATGTTAACTCCAGGGGAAAATATCCCCTTGAACGGGAATCGAACCCGGTTGTCAGATTGCGAGCGCAGTGTTCTAACCACTAGGCTATCCCGTTCCCCCGAATGACCACACACCTTCCTTTAAGTGTAGCTGAAGACAGGGAATGGGTCAATGAATAAAAAGAAACAACAAATCAACAAGAAAGAATGAAATAATCATCATCATCATCACTCATCCCTTGGTCGGGACGACCGTTGGGGTACCCGCACGGACGCTGCAAGTGGACCGCCAAATGGTTCTGTCCTGGGCTGCTTTCAGGAGGTTTGGTACAGTGAGGCCGGTCCACTCCTAGATGTTGGATATCCAGCTTTTGCGTGGTCGTCCCTGCCTCCTTGCTCATTCCACCATTCCCTGCAGGACTGTCTTTGACAGGCTGTTATGCCTTGTTGTGTGTCCAAACCATTTCTATTTCCTCCGTTTGACTGTATCTAGCAATGGTTCTTGTTTGCCAGCCAGTGCCTCGATCTGCTGCCAGACGTAGTCATTGGTTTTACGGTCTCTGTAGGTGATGTTCATGATCCGCCTGAGGCACTTCATCTCAAAGGCTTGAATGCGACGTTCTAAATCGGCAGCGAGTGTCCATGCTTCACAGCTGTACAAGGCAATGGATGTGACGAGTGCCTTGTAGAGTCTGACCTTAGTGTGGGTTCTGATGTTATGGTTTCTCCACACTTTCGCCAGCTTAGTCATGGAGGAGAGTGCCACAGCAAGTCTGATCTTCACCTCTTGTGTGCTCGTACCTTCTTTGGTGATGACTGCTCCAAGGTACTTGAAAGTTTCCACCTCCTCTAGTGTCTCGCCACTCATCTTGATGCTGGTGGGAGTGGTCGGTGTGGTACTGTTCACTAGGATCTTGCTCTTTTCCGTGCTGATCTCCATACC
>CM054136.1:90608208-90613208 GCA_028751875.1 Rapana venosa | reverse complement strand
GTTGACTGGTTGATTGATGATTGATAGATAGGTTGATTGGTTGATTGATGGTTGATAGATAGGTTGATTGATGATTGGTAGATAGGTTGACTGGTTGATTGATGATTGGTAGATAGGTTGATTGGTTGATTGATTGATAGATAGGTTGACTGGTTGATTGATGATTGATAGATAGGTTGATTGGTTGATTGATGATTGGCAGATAGGTTGATTGGCTGGTTGATGATTGATAGATAGGTTGACTGGTTGATGATTGGTAGATAGGTTGATTGGTTGATTGATGATTGATAGATAGGTTGACTGGTTGATGATTGGTAGATAGGTTGACTGGTTG
Source organism: Rapana venosa (assembly GCA_028751875.1). Classification (NCBI taxonomy): domain Eukaryota; kingdom Metazoa; phylum Mollusca; class Gastropoda; order Neogastropoda; family Muricidae; genus Rapana; species Rapana venosa. Next base: position 90,612,874 of record CM054136.1, on the reverse strand, counting down.
ATTGATGATTGATAGATAGGTTGATTGGCTGGTTGATGATTGGTAGATAGATTGACTGGTTGGTTGATGACTGATAGATAGGTTGACTGGTTGGTTGATGACTGGTAGATAGGTTGACTGGCTGGTTGATGACTGGTAGATAGGTTGACTGGCTGGTTGATGACTGGTAGATAGGTTGATTGGCTGGTTGATGACTGGTAGATAGGTTGATTGGCTGGTTGATGACTGGTAGATAGGTTGATTGGCTGGTTGATGACTGGTAGATAGGTTGATTGGCTGGTTGATGATTGAAGTAGGCTGTGTTGAGAGGACTGGCTGGTTGATGATTGAAGTAGGCTGTGTTGAGAGGATTGGCTGGTTGATGATTGAAGCAGGCTGTGTTGAGAGGATTGGCTGGTTGATGATTGAAGCAGGCTGTGTTGAGAGGATTGGCTGGTTGGTTGATGATTGAAGCAGGCTGTGTTGAGAGGATTGGCTGGTTGGTTGGATGAAGCAGGCTGTGTTGAGAGATGGCTGGGTTGATGATTGAAGCAGGCTGTGTTGAGAGGATTGGCTGGTTGGTTGATGATTGAAGCAGTCTGTGTTGAGAGGATTGGCTGGTTGATGATTGAAGCAGGCTGTGTTGAGAGGATTGGCTGTTGGTTGATGATTGAAGAGCTGTGTTGAGGTGTGGCTGGTGTGATGTGGTGCTGTGTTGGAGGTGATTGTGGTGGTTGATGTTGATAGCTGTGTGGGCGAGGCAGGTGCGTGTGTCAACAGGTGTCGTGCTTTGGTGAGTGGTGTGTTGTGCAGTGTCTGTGTGAAGTGTTGTGTGTGGTTGTGTGTGTGTGTGTGTGTGTGTGTGTGTGTGTGTGTGTGTGTGTGTGTGTGTGTGTGGTGTGTGGTGTGTGTGTGTGTGTGTGTGTGTGTGTGTGTGTTGTGTGTTGTGTGTGTGTGTGTGTGTGTGTGTGTGTGTGTGTGTGTTGTGTGTGTGTGTGTGTGTGTGTGTGTGTGTGTGTGTGTGTGTGTGTGTGTGTGTGTGTGTGTGTGTGTGTGTGTGTGTGTGTTGTGTGTGGTGTGTGTGGTGTGTGTGTGTGTGTGGGTGTGTGTGTGGGAGGGAGTGTGTGTGTGTGTGTAGTGTGTGGGTGTGTGTGTGTGTTGTGTGTGTGTGTGTGTGTGTGTGTGTGTTGTGTGTGGGTGTGTTGTGTGGTTAGGTGTGTGTGTGTGTGTGTGTGTGTGTTGTGTGGTGTGTGTGTGTGTGTGTGTGGTGTGTGTGTGTGTTGTGTGTGTGTGTGTGGTGTTGTGTGTGTGTGTGTGTAGTGTGTGTGTGTGAGAGGAGAGTGTGTGTGTGTGTGTGTGTGTGTGAGAGGAGGTGTGTGTGTGTGTGTGTGTGTGTGTGTGTGATGTGTGTGTGTGTTGTGTGTGTGTGTGTGTGTGTGTGTGTGTGTGAGAGTGAGTGTGTGTGTGTATGTGTGTGAGTGTGTGTGTGTGTGTGTGTGTGTGTGTGTGTGTGTGTGTGTGTGTGTGTGTGTGTGTGAGAGTGAGTGTGTGTGTGTATGTGTGTGTGTGTGTGTGTGTGTTTCTGGTCTGTTGGAGTTGTTGCGCTCCTGTCTCGGGTTTGGTTGGTTTTTCTTTAACCTGTGTTCATCAGCTTCTCTTCCTATCCATGACCTGAGGGGCTGGTTCACAGCGCTTCTCCACCTCCTGCAGTCTGCTGCATGGAATAGGAAAGCACCGTGAACCATTCCCTCAGGTCAGGGATAGGGAGAGAAGCTGATGAACAAGAGACAGGAGGACAAAGCGGGCCTGCAGAGAGGAGTGCAACAACTCCAACAGACCTTTGCCACAGAACAGGGTTTCTCATCCCGCCTATCACACGAACTGGCAACAACAAGAAGAAAACCTGGTAACCTGAATAAACGAAAGGAACTGAAGACATGCAGGCCATGCGCTATGAAACCAAGGTGCGGACTTCATGAACTCTGTCTGTCAAGGCAAGATCGAGGCCAAAAGAAAGAAAAAGGCAGAGCACCAACTTGGCAACATCGCTGAATCCTGTGGCCTGAGAATCCATGAAGTCAGCAGGGCAGTACAGCCAAGACCGGAGCAGACAGAGGGAGGAGGAAGCACGTCGGTGTCATTGGGAGCAGCGGCTAACGCCGTACGGCTGGGGGCGTCGACAGGGGAGACACAGGGGGAGACAGGGGAGACAGGGGGACATAGGGGGACACAGGGGGGACACAGGGGAGACAGGGGAGACAGGGGAGACAGGGGGAGACAGGGGGAGACAGGGGAGACAGACAGGGGAGACAGGGGGACACAGGGGGACACAGGGGGAGACAGGGGACACAGGGGGAGACAGGGGAGACAGGGGAGACAGGGGGAGACAGGGGGACACAGGGGGGACACAGGGGGAGACAGGGGACACAGGGGGAGACAGGGGGGAACAGACAGGGGACACAAGGGGACACAGGGGACACAGGGGGGAGACAGACAGGGGACACAGGGGGAGACAGGGGACACAGGGGGAGACAGGGGGCACAGGGGGGGGGGGGGGAGACAGGGGACACAGGGGGAGACAGGGGAGACAGGGGGGAGGACAGGGGACACAGGGGGGAGACAGGGGACACAGGGGGGAGACAGGGGACACAGGGGACACAGGGGGGGGGGGGGGGGGGGGGGGGGGGGGGGGGGGGGGGGGGGGGGAGGAGGAGGACAGGGGGACACAGGGGGGAGACAGGGGGGAACAGGGGGAGACAGGGGACACAGGGGGGGAGGGGAGGGGGAGGGGGAGGGGGGGGGGGGGGAGGAGAACAGGGGACACAGGGGGGAGACAGGGGACACAGGGGAGACAGGGGACACAGGGGGAGACAGGGGAGACAGGGGACACAGGGGAGACAGGGGGAGACAGGGGAGAAAACAGGGGAGACAGACAGGGGAGACAGGGAGACAGACAGGGGAGACAGGGGAGACAGACAGGGGAGACAGGGGAGACAGGGGAGACAGAGACAGGGAGAGACAGACAGGGGAGACAGGGGGAACAGGGAGACAGGGGGAGACAGGGGAGACAGGGAGACAGGGGAGACAGGGGAGACAGAACAGGGGGAGACAGGGGAGACAGGGGACGGAGACAGGAGAGGAGACAGGGGAGACAGGGGAGACAGGGGGAGACAGGGGAGACAGGGGAGACAGGGAGACAGGGGGAGACAGGGGAGAACAGGGGGAGACAGGGGAGACAGAACAGGGGAGACAGGGGAGACAGGGGAGACAGGGAGCGGGAGACAGGGAGACAGGAGCAGGAGACAGAGGGAGACAGGGGGAGACAGGGGAGACGGGACGGGGGGGGAGGGAGACAGGGGAGACAGGGGAGACAGGGGAGACAGGGGAGACAGACAGGGGAGACAGGGGAGACAGGGGGAGACAGGGGAGACAGGAGACGGGAGACAGGGGAGACAGAGGGGAGACAGGGAGCAGGGGAGAAGGGAGACAGGGGAGACAGGGGGAACAGACAGGGGAGACAGGGGGAGCACAGGGGGAGACAGGGGAGACAGACAGGGGGAGACAGGAGCAGACAGGGAGACAGGGACACAGGGGAGACAGGGGGAGACAGACAGGGAGACAGGGGAGACAGACAGGGGAGACAGGGGGAGACAGGGGGAGACACAGGGGAGACAGAGGGAGACAGGGGAGGGAACAGGAACAGGGGAGACAGGGGGAGACAGGGGAGGACAGACAGGGGAGACAGGGGGAGACAGGGGAGACAGGGGGAGACAGGGGGAGACAGACAGGGGGAGACAGGGGAGACAGGGGAGACAGAGGAGACAGGGGACACAGGGGGAGACAGGAGAGACATGATGTTTTGGTTGCCTGTACACCATGTGGGGACGGGATAGCTCAGTTGTCGGAGCACTCGCTTTCCCCAAGCCAAATTAAGCAGTGTCGAGCGTGGTTACCACTTGGATGGGTGACATTGCGCGCCTTGGCTTCAGTGCAGTTCCCTATTTCACCCAGCTGTTAATGGGTACCTGCCCTCTTTAGGGTCAGGGAAGGTAAAGCAGCGAGGGAGAGATGGGTGCCACCCTCAATATGCTGCCCCCTAGATATGTGAGGTCTCTGATGCCTCGCTCCCCTACGACCTTATAGGTTATGGGACACCTTTACCTTTTATATACCCTCTGAAAAAATTGTCACACACTAAAGCTGTTTTTTCTTCTGTTTTTCAGCATCGTTGATTTCCACGTGGCTAGCATCAACCCAGGGTAAAACTGCTGGTCTCTCTGTCTCTTGCGCTGTCTCTCGCTTTGTATCACTGGTCTACAGGCAACGCGCCTGTCTAGACAGCCAAAAGTCCGGGTCGGAAGTGTGCGGTGGATCGAACCCCGTTTAGGCCCGAAACTTTTCCCCCTTCCATTAAACCATAAGTGGTGGTCTGGATGCTTGTCTCTCGGATGAGACGATAAACCCGGGTCCCGTGTGTTACACATAATTATTCAGCGCACAGAAAAGAACCCACGACAACAAGAGTCGTCCCTGGCAAAATTATGTAGAAAGAAAGCCACTCTGATAGGGAAACAAATACAGTTGCAAACGGGAAAAAGAAAAAAAAAAGGGTGGTGCTGCTCTTGTGGCGACATGCTCTTCCCAGGGAGAGCGGCCCGAATATCACGGAGAGAAATCTGCCGTGACT
>CM054136.1:90588208-90598208 GCA_028751875.1 Rapana venosa | reverse complement strand
GTGGTGTGGTGTGCTGTGGTGTGCTTGTGGTGTGCTGTGTGCTGTGGTGTGGTGTGTGCTGTGTGGTGTGTGTGTGCTGTGCTGTGGTGGTGTGCTGTGTGTGTGGTGTGGTGTGTGTGCTGTGTGTGTGGTGTGGTGTGTGTGTGCTGTGCTGTGGTGTGGTGTGTGCTGTGTGTGGTGTGGTTGTGCTGTGTGCTGTGCTGTGTGTGGTGTGGTGTGGTGTGTGGTGTGGTGTGCTGTGGTGTGGTGTGGTGGTGCTGTGTGGTGTGTGCTGTGTGCTGTGCTGTGGTGTGGTGTGTGGTGTGCTGTGGTGTGGCTGTGTGTGGTGTGCTGTGGTATGATGGGGTGTGTGTGTGCTGTGGTGTGCTGTGTGCTGTGCTGTGCTGTGGTGTGGTGTGGTGTGGTGTGTGTGCTGTGCTGTGCGTGCTGTGGTGTGCTGTGGTGTGGTGTGTGTGGTGTATGTGGTGTGCTGTGTGTGTGGTGTGCTGTGGTTGTTGCTGTGTGCTGTGCTGTGCGTGTCTGTGGTAGTGTGTGTGTGGTGGTGGTGTGCTGTGCTGTGGTGTGCTGTGGTGTGGTGTGGTGTGCTGTGCTGTGCTGTGGTGTGGTGTGTGGTGTGGTGCTGTGCTGTGGTGTGCTTTGGTGTGGTGTGGTGTGGTGTGCTGTGGTGTGTGGTGTTGGTGTGCTGTGGTGTGCTGTGGGTGTACTGTGGTGTGCTGTGGTGTGGTGTGGTGTGTGTGCTGTGCTGTGGTGTGGTGTGCTGTGCTGTGGTGTGGTGTTGTTGTGCTGTGGGTGGTGTGCTGTGGTGTGTGGTGTGGTGTGTGTGTGGTGTGCTGTGGTGTGTGGGGTGGTGTGCTGTGGCTGTGTGGCTGTGCTGTGGTGTGGTGTGTGTGTGTGTGTGCTGTGGTGTGGTGTTGTGGTGTGCTGTGGTGGTGTGTGGTGTGGTGTGGTGTGTGTGCTGCTGGTGTGGTGTGTGGTGTGGTGTGGTGTGCTGTGGTGTGGTGTGGTGTGGTGTGGTGTGCTGTGTGCTGTGCTGTGGTTGTGTGTGTGTGTGCTGTGGTGTGTGTGTGTGTGGCTGTGGTGTGCTGTGGTGTGGTGTGGTGTGGTGTGGTTTGTGGTGTGTGTGTGCTGTGTGTGCTGTGGGTGTGTGTGTGTGGTGTGCTGTGGTGTGGGTGGGTGTGTGTGTGGTGGCTGTGGTGTGTGTGGTGTGTGGTGTGGTGTGCTGTGGTGTGCTGTGGTGGTGTTGCTTTTGCTGTGGTGGTGTGTGTGCTGTGGTTGTGGTGTGGTGTGTGTCTGTGGTGTGGTGTGTGTGTGTGTGCGTGTGTGTGTGTGCTGTGGTGTGTGGTGGTGTGTGTGGTGTGGTGTTGTTGTGGTGTGGTGCTGTGCTGTTTTGTGGTGTGGTGTGTGTGGTGTGGTGTGGTGTGTGTGTGTGTGTGGTGGGTGTGTTGGTTGGTGTGTGTGGTGTGCTGTGGTGTGTGTGTGCTGTGTGCTGTGTGTGTGCTGTGGTGCTGTGGTGGTGTGTGTGCTGTGGTGTGGTGTGGTGTGTGCTGTGGTGTGGTGTGGTGTGTGCTGGTGTGTGCTGTGCTGTGCGTGTGGTGTGGTGTGGTGTGGTGTGGTGTGTGCTGTGCTGTGGTTTGTGGTGTGGTGTGGCTGTGCTGTGTGTGTGTGGTGTGCTGTGGTGTGGTGTGGTGTGTGTGTGGTGTGCTGTGCTGTGTGCTGTGCTGTGCTGTGTGTGTGTGTGTTGGTGGTGCTGTGTGGTGTGTGTGCTGTGGTGTGGTGTGCGTGTGTGCTGGTGTGCTGTGGTGTGGTGTGTGCTGTGGTGTGCGTGTGTGCTGTGGTGTGGTGTGGTGTGCTGTGGTTGTGTGCTGTGCTGTGGTGTGTGCTGTGCTGTGGTGTGTGCTGTGTGTGTTGCTGTGTGTGTGTGGTGTGCTGTGTGGTGTGTGTGTGGTGTGTTTGGTGGTGTGCTGTGTGCTGTGTGCTGTGTGGTGTGTGTGGCTGTGGTGTGCTGTGGTGTTGTGTGTGTGTGTGCTGTGGTGTTGTGCTGTTGGTGTGTGCTGTGTGTGCTGTGGTGTGGTGTGCTGTGGTGTGGTGGTGGTTGTGCTGTGGTGGTGGTGTGGTGTGCTGTGGTGTGCTGTGGTGTGTGTGTGCTGTGTGTTGCTGGTGGTGTGCTGTGTGTGCGTGGTGCTGTGCTGTGGTGTGGTGTGGTGTGCTGTGGTGTGGTGTGGTGTGCTGTGCTGTGGTGTGCTGTGCTGTGCTGTGGTGTGCTGTGTGGTGTGCTGTGTGGTGTGCTGTGGTGTGGTGTGTGTGTGGTGCTGTGGTGTGTGGTGTGTGCTGTGTTGGTGTGCTGTGGTGTGGTGTGTGCTGTGTGTTGGTGTGGTGTGTGCTGTGTGTGTGCGTGGTGTTGGTGTGGTGTGGTGTAGTGTTGGGGGCTGTAGTGTGGTGTGTGGTGTGGTGTGGTGTAGTGTTGGGGGCTGTAGTGTGGTGTGGGGTAGTGTGGTGTGGTGTAGTGTGGTATGGTGTTGGGGGCTGTGTTGTGGTGTTGTGGTGTGTTGTGGTGTTGGGTGGTGTGTTGTGGTGTTGTGGTGTTGGGTGGTGTGTTGTGGTGTTGGGTGGTGTGTTGTGGTGTTGTGGTGTGTTGTGGTGTTGGGTGGTGTTGGGTGCTGTGTGGTGTTGGTGTGGTGTTGGTGTGTTGTGTTGGTGTGTGGTGTGGGTGTTGGTGTGTTGTGTGGTGTGGTGTGGTGTGGTGTTGGGGGCTGTGGTGTGGTGTGATGTGGTGTTGGGTGGGGTGGTATGTTGTGGTGTGGTGTCTGTGTTGTGCTGTGCTGTGCTGTGATGTGATGTGTAGTGCTGTGCTGTGTAGTGCTGTGCTGTGTAGTGCTGTGCTGTGCTTGGTGTGGGGTTGTGTGGTGTGGTGTGGTGTCACGTTATGTGGTTTTGTGTGGTGTGTTGTATCGTGCGCGTGTTGTATTATGTTGTGTTGCATTTTGAAATTGAACTGTATTGTATTGAATTGTATTGTATGTATTGAGTTGTACTGTTTCATCCAAGCAAAAGATCTCTGTGTAAAATTGAACTGTTCTCTGCGAGAGAAGGATGGGTGGCAGTGCAGCGCCCCAGTTGATCAGGAACCCGCGTCCTGTCTCCCCGCCCTGGGGACGAGCAGCTCTCCCAGGTTCTTTGACGCTGCTTGCAGACACGGCCTGTACACGTCCTCCAATCCAAACATACCTGCACACAGACCACCATACAAGACCTATGTATTTCATTAGGAGACGCGAGGTAAAGACTTCTGCAGAAGTCTGTCACATCAATACACAGTCCTGCAGCATTGTCCTTAGAAGGCTCATCAGAAGTGGTAGGCATGACTTTTCAAAAGACGAGCAGCATCGCCCCTGATTCCATGGCCTTCGTTGCTCAGGCCTCGTGGTGACATGACCCCAGTACAGTGCCGGTTTCATGGTCGAGGTGGTTGGTGTCAGAGCTTCAGAGACTGGACACTGGCGGCTGCAGGGAGGCAGTGATGGCCACCATCCCAGCCAGCAGCTCACTGGGCTAAGGCGGCATTCAGGAGAAGGCTGAGCGGCTGCTAGCTGGTCTGCTTATGTGGGCTCAAAACAGGCAGCGCTGAACTCTGTGGAAGTGAATCAGTAGCAGTACTGACAAACAAACCAACATCAGACAGACAGACAGACAGACAGACAGACAGACAGACGACAGGCAGACAGACTAACGAACATGTGCAATGTGCCATGTTGTGCAGGTGGCGAAACAGGCGGAGCTACCAAGGAACCCAGTGATGCTGCAGAACGTGATGAGGGAGGTGCAGCGGATTTGTCCCCCCTTCGTCGGGGGCAGGAGACTGGCGAGAAAGGTGCGTGCATGTATGAACCCGTGACCCGTTGCTTTGCTGTATCCTGGCTGTTTTGTTGTTGCTTTCCTGTATCCCGGCTGTTTTGTTGTTGCTTTCCTGTATCCTGCCTGTTTTGTTGTTGCTTTGCTGTATCCTGGCTGTTTTGTTGTTGCTTTGCTGTATCCTGGCTGTTTTGTTGCTACTTTCCTGTATCCTGGCTGTTTTGTTGTTGCTTTGCTGTATCCTGGCTGTTTTGTTGTTGCTTTGCTGTATCCTGGCTGTTTTGTTGTTGCTTTGCTGTATCCTGGCTGTTTTGTTGTTGCTTTGCTGTATCCTGGCTGTTTTGTTGTTGGTTTCCTGTATCCTGGCTGTTTTGTTGTTGGTTTCCTGTATCCTGGCTGTTTTGTTGTTGGTTTCCTGTATCCTGGCTGTTTTGTTGTTGGTTTCCTGTATCCTGGCTGTTTTGTTGTTGGTTTCCTGTATCCTGGCTGTTTTGTTGTTGGTTTCAAAGTCAACAGGAGTCTGCCTTTTACAGGCCCTACGTGCAGTGGACCTGGGGACGGGATAGCTCAGTGGTCGGAGCACTCACTTTCCCCAGCCAAGTTAAGCAGCGTCGAGCGTGGTTACCTCTTGGATGGGTGACCGTTTGCGCGCCTTGGCTTCAGTACAGTTCCCCAGTTCACCCAGCTGTAAATGGGTACCTGCCTCTTTAGGGTCAGGGAAGGTAAAGCAGCGAGGGAGAGGAGATGGGCGCCGCCCTCAATATGCTGGCCCCTTGAGAAGTTGAGGTCTCTGATGCATCACTTCCCTACGACCATATAGGTTATGGGACACCTTTACAGTTACCTTTATAACTGCAATCAATATTTCGTTGAGTCAGCCAGAACCTACACAAACCTACTTCATCTAATGTATTCTGAATGTTTTTCCAGACAGTCTGAATAACATCGTCTTGCGCTGTGCAGTTGACGCACCACTGTATACAGCAGCCAACAGAGGCAGACAGCTCAACACACAAACCAACACACCTGCCCGATATCTGCTCTGGGCGTGCATGGAGTTAATCAGTGCAGTAATGGCTGTGGAGTGGCTGTGTACTTTTGCTGCCTGTTGGATACTGTCTGCTGGGGGGTGGGGGTAAAGGTTGAGGTGTCCCATAACCTGTAAGGTCGTAGGGGAGCGAGGCGTCAGGGACCTCACTTGTTTAGGGGCCAGCATATTGATGGCGGCGCCCATCTCCTCTCCCTCGCTGCTTTACCTTCCCTGATCCTAAAGAGGGTAGGTACCCACTTACAGCTGGGGGACTGTACTGAAGCCAAGGCGCGCAAACGGTCACCCATCCAAGTGGTAACCACGCTCGACGCCGCTTATCTTGGCTGGGGGAAAGCGAGTGCTCTGACCACTGAGCTATCCCGTCCTGGGATGGGGGACATGAGCTAATTAAGGCTATGTGAGAGATGGACTAAAGGCAGATGTCGCTCCAATCGCTCTCTCTCTCTCTCTCTCTCTCTCTCTCTCTCTCTCTCTCTCTCTCTCTCTCTCTTCTCTCTCTCTCTCTCTCTCTCTCTCATTGGGCTTTTGCTGAGGTGGAGGTAAAAGTAAAGGTAAAGGTAAAGGAGTCCCATAACCTATAAGGTCGTAGGGGAGCGAGGCGTCAGAGACCTCACTTCTCTAGGGCCAGCATATTGAGGGCGGCGCCCATCTCCTCTCCCTCGCTGCTTTACCTTCCCTGACCCTAAAGAGGGCAGGTACCCATTTACAGCTGGGTGACCTTGGGAACTGTACTGAAGCCAAGGCGCGCAAACGGTCACCCATCCAACTGGTAACCACGCTCGACGCTGCTTAACTTGGCTGGGGGAAAGCGAGTGCTCCGACCACTGAGCTATGCCGTCCCCTTGAGGTGGAGGACATGAGATAAATAAGGCTACGTGAGCGATGGACTAATAGCAGATGTCGTTCCTCTCCCTGGGCTTTTGCTGGGATGGGGGACATGAGCTAGTGGGTGAACTATGGACGCCTGGCAGATGACCTTTCTTCTCTCTCTTTCTCCGGGCGTGCAGGAGGTGGTGGTGGACGGCTACAAGGTGCCTGAAGGCTGGGGCGTGGTCTTCATGACCCAGGCAGCCCACCGCGACCCCAAAGTCTTCTCCAACCCTGACCTCTTCCAGCCTGACCGGTGGCAGGACACCACGTGAGTTCACTCCTCTGGTTCCACAGCCTGTGGTCCTCTGCTCAAGGAGTTCCCGGGCAAGAGAGGGACACACGGAGCCAGCTCTGCTCCTGTGCTCCTGCTGTGTCAGGGGGCGGCACAGCCTGGTGTGGTAGAGTGGTGTAGGCCTGATCTGCTGACCAGGGCTCGAATCTCGTTCAAGAGGATTTTTCCTCTGGAGTTAACATCAGTGCCGACTCCACTCTCCCCAAAAGTCCTTCGGATGAGACTATAAACCGAGGTCCTGTGTGCGAACGCACGCAGAACATCTTGCGCACACGTTAAAACCCGTTCCGCTTTTCGGTAGGGTAGGCCATTGTGTGCCGGTGGGAACGGATGACAACATTGACAAACTGCATGGGGACTGGATGAAAAAAAGAACGAGTGCTTATTCTCTTATCCTCGATATAAAAGAAAGACAGAAGAAAAAAGGAAAAGTCTCTCCGCTGTGATGGAGGTTGGTAATGATGGTGTGGAGTGTTGATGCGGTGATGTGGCATGTGTGTGTGTGTGTGTGTGTGTGTGTGTGTGTGTGTGTGTGTGTGTGTGTGTGTGTGAGATTCAGATTCAGAATATTTTATTGCCATTTAAGTCATGTAGACTTATTTGACACAACAAAACATCAACTATAATTATTATCTATTTTGCCTAAAAGTGATGTACACTAAAAACATGTTGTATTCTACTTCTCTTTTTCTCTTTTTTCAAAACACTCATACACATATCTGATGATATCTGCTTGATATATATGTCAACTGTGATTATGTCACTTAATTTATGTACACGGTTTTTGCGTTCTTTGTCTTTCGTTTTGATTTTTAATAAATTATTTCTGAGTTCATCATATAAAATGCATTCATCAAGTAAATGAAATTCATCTTCAATTTTGTTACAGTGTCTACATTTTCTGTCCTCTCTGGATATATTTTGGTGTCTCCCTTTCTCTATCATTAAATTGTGACAGCTTGTGCGAAATTTACAATATGTCTTCTTATGAGTTTTGTTTTCATAGTTTACTAAGTATGGTTCCAATCTGTATTCTTTGGTAGCAAAATCATAAAATTTTAGTTTTGCAAACTCTTTCTTTTGGTAGATGTTTTATACATATCCTCAAGTTTTCTTCTAACAGCATAACTCAACCGATGAACCGGTGTGTGTGTTTCAGGAGATTGTCTGACGCCAACCTCTTTGTCTTCGGCCAGGGGGCGCGGAACTGTGTGGGTGAGGAGCTGATGCAGCACATCATGGACGTGAGTCACCTGTAGCAGCCCACCAGGGAGAGGGGGGGGGGGGTGGCTGGGGGCAGGGGGGGGGGGCTTGACTGGGGGCAGGGGGCAGGGGTTCCCTTCCCTTCCCACGCAAGTCATAGGACAGGGGTGGGGGGATGGAAGGGGTGAGGGTGGGGGGGTTCATCTGGCTGGGATCAGCACAGGGTGTTAGAGATGTGTGAGTTAGTGGGCTGGGACGACTCCAGCCGCTGTGACCTACTTTGCGGATGAGGAGTTGACAGTGCAAGTGGTGCTCCACTGGCTCCACAAATCATGCAGACGCTTTTCTGGACTGGGGCTGGGCTTCGCCTGAATGTGTCGTCAAATAACACACATGCTTCGAGACCATATTGATAAAGGTTTGTGGCCGTTTTGAAAAAAAAGCTTCGTGAGCGTTTTGATAAGACTTTGTGGTCGTTTTGATACAGCTTTGTGGCCATTTTGATAAGCTTTGTGGCCGTTTTGATAAAGCTCTGTGACCGTTTTGATATAGCTCTGTGGCCGTTTTGATACAGCTTGATAAGTCTTTTGAGCCGTATTGATAAAGCTTCAAGACTATTTTGATAAAGCTTTGTGGCCATTTTCATAAAGCTTTGTGGCCATTTTGATAAAGTTTTGTGGCCATTTTGATTAACTGTTCTGGCCATTTTGGTAAAGCTCAGTAGACATTTTGATAAAAATTTGTGGCCGTTTTGATAAAGCTTTATAATACAGCCTTGCGGCCATTTTTGATAAAGCATTGTAGCTGTTTCAATAAAAATTTGTAACAGTTTTCAATAAAGATTTTTGACCATTGTCAGTGAAGCTTTGTGACCATTTTCAGTGAAGCTTTGTGACCGTGTTCAATAAAGATTTGTGACCGTTTTGATAAACCTTTGTAACCGTTTTCAAAATGTTTGTGAACAGTTTTGATTGGTTATTTGTGGCGATTTTGATAAAGCTTTATGGCAGTTTTGCAATAGCGTTGTAGTAGTTTGACTGATGGAGCTCAGTGACTGGTTGTAAGTCATAGCCTATTGTCTCCATATTAAAAGCCTAGTGAGTCGGTGACTGCGCGTGCGTGAATGAGTGAGTGAGTGAGTGAGTGAGTGTGTGTGTGTGTGTGTGTGTATGTGTGCGTGTGTGTGTGTGGTGTGTGTGTCTTCTTGTGTGTGTGTGTGTGTGTGTGTGTGTGTTGTTGTTGTTGTTGTTGTCTTCAATTTAACGTCTGTTCACTCTGAGTGATATTAGACGAGGGGAATAGAAAGTGTAAGGGAAGTTAAAGAAGGGAGAGGAAGGAGTGGAAGGAGAAAAGGTTAAGAAATAGCATCAGTGTTGGTATTTTGTGAGAAAAAAAAGAGAAAAAAGAAACCATAGAAAAGTAGGGATAATACTTTTAAACAGGAGTAAAATATGAACTCAACAATGTGGAAACATGAAATAACAATAATGTAACTACAATAAATATTGAAGTGGACTATGCAATAAACATCTGGCAATGGCAAAGGCTAGCTTTGTATTTTCAAATACATTTTCCAGAGACTGTTCAGAAAATGTAGGTAAAAAAGGTTTTACAATAGGGCACTCAAATATGATATGAGTATTGGAAATATGATCCCCACATAGACATCTGACATGTTTACAAAATTTTGTAAGGAATGCATTTAATTTAAATCTAAAATATAGTGAATTAACCATTCTCACTGATATAAAACGCGAATCTATTTGAGAAGGAGCCATATAACAAGAAATATGGGCAGCGGTCAGACAACTTTTTATATATCGTTCCTTGAATTGATCAGATTCTTTAAACTTACCCCATGAAGTTTGTTCTAATATTCGGTATCCTTCCTGTAGAGATAAGGAAACATCCAGTTCTATCGATTCCATATCATGTCTTGCCCCCTTTTTTGCAGCTCTGCCAGCCCACTCATTTGAAAAAATTCCAACGTGAGAGGGCACCCAACAAAAAGAAACAGGAATGCCTCTTAAACTTAGGAGGTGTATGACATATTTAATTTCAAAAATAATTCCGGAGACCTTGAAGTTTGGGGATTTTATAGCATACAATACAGACTTGGAGTCAACACAAAGCAAGATATGAAAGAAGGAAAATGGAAAATCAAGAATATAGTTACGATTGTGTGTGTGTGTGTGTGTGGTGTGTGTGTGTGTGTGTGTGTGTGTGTGTGTGTGTGTGTGCACTTCCTGTGTGATGTGTGTGTTGTGTGTGTGGTGTTTAATTAACTCTGTTATTGTGTGATTAAGTGTGGGATTAACTGCTAACATTGTGAAGGAGTTGAAGAAATAGTGTGTGACGTGCGATAGTGTTGTATTGTGGTGTTTTGATGTTGATGGTTGTGTTATCTTCCTGAATGTTGTTGTTAATGTGTGATCTGTGTGTGTAGATTGTTTGTTCATTCATCTGTTGTGTGCTGTTTTGCATGTGAGGTGTGTGTGTGTATGTGGTGCATCTTCCTGTTTGTGTGTGTGTGTGTGGTGTGTGTTGTGTGTGTGTTGTGCATCTTCCGTTTGTGTGTGTGTGTGTGTGTGTGTGTGTGTCTGTTGTGTGTGTGTTCAATTCTAATCTGTTATGGTGAATTAACAGTGTATATGAAAGTGTGAAGTTGAACTCAAGTGAGAATGGAGTGTGGTGTGTGTAAGTTTGCTCGTGTGTTGTGTGAATTTGTGGATTGT
>CM054136.1:90573208-90580708 GCA_028751875.1 Rapana venosa | reverse complement strand
ACACACACATTACGAACATCCCATAAATACATCCCATAAGTAAATTTAAAGTTAAAAAAATTGTAATGTAGACCATCATCAGGTTATATATTTAACCACTTCACATGTTTCTTCTTGCTTAATCACAGTATAGCGTAAATAATGCTTTTTTCTGAATACCCCCTTTTGTCTCCCTCCCTCCAAGAGACCAAACATAACAGTTTCACTAGGCCATTGGATCTTGTAACGTGGCCATACCAACCTACTTTCTGTTCTCCACTGAGATCAGCAGACCTTTTGGACTGGTGTATTGTCTGATGATTTGATATAATTTGTGATGGTTTGATATACTGTGTGATGGTTTGATATACTGTCTGATGGTTTGATATACTGTGTGATGGTTTGATATATTGTGTGATGGTTTGATATATTGTGTGATGGTTTGATATATTGTGGGATGATTGATATATGTGTGATGGTTTGATATACTGTCTGATTATACTGTGTGATGGTTTGATATATTGTCTGATGGTTTGATATACTGTGTGATGGTTTGATATACTGTGTGATGGTTTGATATACTGTGTGATGGTTTGATATACTGTCTGATGGTTTGATATACTGTGTGATGGTTTGATATACTGTGTAATGGTTTGATATATGTGTGATGGTTTTGATATATATTGTGTGATGGTTTGATATACTGTGTGATGGTTTGATATACTGTGTGATGGTTTGATTTACTGTCGTGATATACTGTGTGATGGTTTGATATACTGTCTGAGGGTTTGATATACTGTCTGGTGGTTTGATATACTGTGTGATGTTAATTTGTTGAGTTGATATCTGTGTGATGGTTTGATATATGTCTGATGGTTGATGTGTTGTTTTGATATATTGTGTGATGGTTTGATATACTGTGTGATGGTTTGATATACTGTGTGATGAGTTTGATATACTGTGTGATGGTTTGATATACTTGGTGATGGTTTGATATACTGTTGATGTTTGATATACTGTGTGATGGTTTGATATACTGTGTGATGGTTTGATATACTGTGTGATAGTTTGATATACTGTTGGATGATTTGACATATTGTCTGATGGCTTGATTTACTGTCTGATGGTTTGATATACTGTGTGATGGTTTGACATATTGTCTGATGGCTTGATTTACTGTCTGATGGTTTGCTGTACTGTTTTATGGTTTGGCATACTGTATTACATTTTAAATACCCTTTCAGGCGCAAACTTTTTTCCTCCTTTGTTGGCCTGTCTAGTCCCCGATACAGGCCCTGAGAGATGCTCTTTTCCCTACAGCGTGTTGCTGCCGACAACACCCTGGTTGCCGTGGGTTCTTGAACGAGCACTAGACAGACACAGCACAGCACACCACTCACCCCCACTGCATCAAAGCTGCGTGAAAAACTCTGCAGGTCCTTGTACACTCCCACCACTGCAGACACACACATGGGGGGTACAATGGATTTCTGAATCATACTATTTATCATGTAAAGAAAATGCAATAATTGTGCTATAATCATCCATGGTTCTTTTTTTATTTTAAGAACATGTGTGACGTGCAAACGAACATAATTATGTGCATGCGATCATTCTCTTTACAACTACAAAAAAATCTAATTTCTTTGTGATCTGACCGAATCAGACACGGACACAGAAATACGGCATATAAGCAGTCAGGCACAGACAGACAGACAGACACAGACACACATGTAGACACAGACAAATAGACACTGCACACACTCCACTCCACCTACAGCCCAGGACAGCCACAGACAGACAGGTACAGACATACAGAGGCAGAGACAGACAGACAGAGACAGACAGACAGAGACAGACAGAGAGACAGATCGTTAGAGACAGACAGACAGACCGTTAGAGACAGACAGACAGAGACAGACACTGCCCACACTCCACTCCACTCCACTCACCATCCCATGACAGACAGACAGACAGACCGACCGACAGACCGACACACAGACAGAGAGAGACAGACAGACAGACACTCACTGGAGTCAGTCCTCTCACAGCACTTGGTGACCTCCAGCATGAGGTGTGCCAGGAGGTGCCAGGCCCCGAACCCGATCACACAGTACACCGCGTACTCCGGCACCTCCGCCAACGGTATGCGGATGCCTATACCTAGCGTCACCACTGGAAACACAAGGTGCAAGAAGAGTCAGTGCTGTAGCTCAGGTAGATCTGTGCAGGCTCTTTTCTGGTGCAACTGAGAACCTTTCCAAAGGTTATATGAAGTTACCCCTCTTCCCCCTCTCAACAAACTATACCCCCCCCCCCCAAAAAAAAAGCAAAAAACAAAGCATAAAATGAAAATACACAAAACAAACAAAAAACCCAAACAACCACCCACCAAAAAAACAACAACAAAACAACAACAATACCCCCGAAACAACAACAAAAACCCAAACCATCAACACATAGGCAAAGAGAGACAGAAAGAAAGAAAGAAAGAAAGATAGATAGATAGATAGAGAGAGAGAGAGCGTGAGAGAGAGAGAGACCCCCCCCCCCCCCCCAGCAAACTCACAGAAACCCTGTAGAGAAGATGGACAGCAGAGGAATCAGAGAAAATTCCTCAGGAGAGGGGTGTGTCCGCCCTTAACATCTAGTAACCTCTCTCTCTCTCTTACTTTTATTTATATTTATTTATTTTATTCTTTTATTTCGAGGAGAATGGAATAAGCACTCATGTGGTTTTTTAAAATTCAGTCCCCGTGTGTGTGCAGTTTTGTAAATTTTGTCATCTGTTTCCACCAGCACACAATAATAATAATAATAATATATGGAATTTATATAGCGCTGAATCTTGTAAAAAACAAACAAATCGAAGCGCTTACAATGGCCTACTCTTCCGAAAAGCGGAACAGGATTTAACGTGTGCGCAAGATGTTCTGCATGCATTCAAACACGGGGCCTCGGTTTATAGTCTCATACGAAGGACTTTGACATTCAGCTCGATTTTTTTTGTCAAACTGGGAGGAAAGGGCGAACTGGGAATCGAACCCAGAACCTCACGGTTAACTTGTTGGCAGGCGAACGTCTTAACCATCCTGCCACCTTCCCTCCTTTCTGTGTGTGTGTGTGTGTGTGTGTGTGTTGTGTGTGTTGTGTGTGTGTGTGTGTGTGTGTGTGTGTGTGTGTGTGTGTGTGTGTGTGTGTGTGTGTGTGTGGTGTGTACGTGTGTGCCCTCTCTTCAACTGGTGTCATTTTTTTCTGGTCGGTACAGCTGATGTCTTAGGAGGTAGGCAGAGAGAGAGATTGATTGATTGATTGATTGATTGATAATCTTTATTCCCAAAGGTTACAGATAAGTATTGAAATACTTTTGTTCATCCGGCCTTGCCCTGAGAAGGGACTATCCTTAAGAACCTGAGCTAATGGTTTCAGCTAAACGTTAACAAAAATTAATCTATATAAAAACTGTCATATGAGAGAGAGTGTATCAACAGAGAAAAAGAAGCGTTCTACACAAGGCACTAGAAACTCCATGACAAAAGGTGCGACAGGGGGCGGGACAGCCTGGTGGTTACAGTGATGAATTCGTGATCTGCTGACCAGGGTTCGATTCTCGTTCGAGAGGATTTTTCCTCTGGTGTTAACATCAGTGCCGACTCTACTCTCCCCCAAAGTCCTTCGGATGAGTCTATAAACCGAGGCCCCGTGTGCGAACGCACGCAGAACATCTTGCGCACACGTTGAAACCCGTTCCGCTTTTCGGAAGAGTAGGCCATTGTGTGTCGGTGGGACACGGGGGACTGGAAGTAAAAAAAGCACATGAGTGCTTATTACATTATCCTCAATATAAAAAAATGAATAAATTAAAAAAACAAACAACTCCCCCCCCCCACACACACGTACAAACACACACGTACACACACACGTACACACACACGCGCGCGCGCGCGCGCACTCAGACAGCTTACCTCCTAACACATAGGCAGCGGTGCCGACAAGGAAGTGACACCAGTTGAAGAGAGGACGCCAGTCATGGTTGGGGTGGGGCCGGAACATCGCCATCAGGGGCTGCATGCACAGCATTGGTGTCAGCATCCCACACCACCACCCACCACCACCACCACACCACCACCACCACCATCATCATCTCATCATCATCACAATCACCACATCATCATCACATCACTCATCCATCATCTCTCTCATCTCTCATCCATCATCATCTCATCATCACCACCACCACCACCACCACCACCACACCACCACACCACACCACCACCACACACTCATCATCATCATCATCTCATCATCATCATCATCATCATCATCATCATCTCATCATCATCATCATCATCATCATCTTCTTTATTCGTCGTCATTATCATCATCATCGTTGTAGTCGTCATCATGACCATCGCTGCATCGCGCATGGTGATGCGATCATCATACATCATCACACCACCACACAGACGCACCACCACCACCCATGCGCGATGCACACATCGTCTATATACATACATATCGTATGCAAGATGATGATGATCATGATGAGGTGTCAGTGGAGCCACGCATACGCAGCCCACACACACAACACACAGCACACACACAGCAACACGCAGCACGCACGCACGCGCGCGCGCGCGCACACACGTACGTATAAATAATAATATATGTATGCAAAGAGAGAGAGACAGAGACAGAGAGACAGAGAGAGACAGATAGAGACAGAGAAACAGAAAGTCAGAGACAGAGAGAGAGACAGAGAGAGAGACAGAGAGACAGAGAGACAGAGACAGAGAGAAAGAAAGAGAGAGAGAGACAGAGAGAGAGACATAGAGAAAGAAAGAGAGAGAGAGAGAGACAGTGAGAGAGAGAGACAGAGAGAGAAGACAGAGAGAGAGACAGAGAGAAAGAAAGAGAGAGAGAGAGAGACAGTGAGAGACAGAGAGAGACAGAGAGAGAGAGACAGAGAGAAAGAAAGAGAGAGAGAGGGAGAGAGAGCAGAGAGAGAGAGACAGAGAGAGAGAGAGACAGTGAGAGAGAGAGACAGAGAGAAAGAAAGAGAGAGAGAGAGAGAGACAGAGAGACAGACAGAGAGACAGAGAGAAAGAAAGAAGAGAGAGAAGAGAGAGAGAGGACAAGAGAGAGAGAGAGATAGAGAGACAGAGACAGAGAGAAAGAGAGACAGAGAGAGAGAGAGACAGAGACAGAGAGAGAGAGAAAGAGAGGGAGAGAGGTAGAGGTGTCCCACTCACATTGAGAACAGTCAACACGGTGACGATGGTTCCCAGAATGGGGTGAACTCTCTGGTAGTTGGGGCCGCTGAGCTGCAATGACAATGACCGTGATAATGACCATGACAATACCCATGACAATGACCGTGACCATGACCATGACAATGACCATGACAATGACCATGACAATACCCATGACAATGACCGTGACCATGACCATGACAATGACCATGACAATGACCATGACAATGACCATGACAATACCCATGACAATGACAGTGACCATAACCATGACCATGACCATGACCATGACCGTGACAATGACCGTGACCATGACCGTGACCATGACCGTGACCATGACCATAACCATGACCGTGACCATGACCGCGACAATGACCATGACAATGACCGTGACCATGATCATTACCATGACAATGACCATGACAATGACAATGACCATGACAGATGCTGGCTTCACACACCTGCCTGACATGCTGTGCATCTATAGCTAACATAAGCTACCTCATGGCATTGCACTGCTTAGTCTGTGGCTGTGCACAGCACAGGGCCATGGCACTACAGCCGGTCTGCCACACCCACCCATCATCTGTGTGCCATTAAAGTCAGTGTCCAGCAGCACAGTGTGCCATTAAAGTCAGTGTCCATCAGCAGCACAGTGTGCCATTAAAGTCAGTGTCCATCAGCACTGTGTGCCATTAAAGTCAGTGTCCATCAGCAGCAGCAATGTGTGCCATTAAAGTCAGTGTCCATCAGCAGCAGCACTGTGTGCCATTAAAGTCAGTGTCCAGAAGCACAGTGTGCCATTAAAGTCAGTGTCCATCAGCAGCAGCACTGTGTGCCATTAAAGTCAGTGTCCATCAGCAGCAGCACTGTGTGCCATTAAAGTCAGTGTCCATCAGCAGCAGCACTGTGTGCCATTAAAGTCAGTGTCCAGCAGCAGCACTGTGTGCCATTAAAGTCAGTGTTCATCAGCAGCACTGTGTGCCATTAAAGTCAGTGTTCATCAGCAGCAGCACTGTGTGCATTAAAGTCAGTGTCCAGCAGCAGCACTGTGTGCCATTAAAGTCAGTGTCCAGCAGCAGCACTGTGTGCCATTAAAGTCAGTGTCCATCAGCAGCACAGTGTGCCATTAAAGTCAGTGTCCAGCAGCAGCACTGTGTGCCATTAAAGTCAGTGTCCAGCAGCAGCAGCACAGTGTGCCATTAAAGTCAGTGTCCAGCACTGTGTGCCATTAAAGTCAGTGTCCAGCAGCAGCACTGTGTGCCATTAAAGTCAGTGTCCATCAGCAGCAGCACAGTGTGCCATTAAAGTCAGTGTCCAGCACTGTGTGCCATTAAAGTCAGTGTCCAGCAGCAGCACTGTGTGCCATTAAAGTCAGTGTCCATCAGCAGCAGCACTGTGTGCCATTAAAGTCAGTGTCCATCAGCAGCAGCACTGTGTGCCATTAAAGTCAGTGTCCATCAGCAGCAGCACTGTGTGCCATTAAAGTCAGTGTCCATCAGCAGCAGCACTGTGTGCCATTAAAGTCAGTGTTCTGCAGCACTGTGTGCCATTAAAGTCAGTGTCCATCAGCACTGTGTGCCATTAAAGTCAGTGTCCATCAGCACTGTGTGCCATTAAAGTCAGTGTCCAGCAGCACTGTGTGCCATTAAAGTCAGTGTCCATCAGCAGCAGCACTGTGTGCCATTAAAGTCAGTGTTCTGCAGCACTGTGTGCCATTAAAGTCAGTGTCCAGCAGCAGCACTGTGTGCCATTAAAGTCAGTGTCCATCAGCAGCAGCACTGTGTGCCATTAAAGTCAGTGTCCATCAGCAGCAGCACTGTGTGCCATTAAAGTCAGTGTCCATCAGCAGCAGCACTGTGTGCCATTAAAGTCAGTGTCCATCAGCAGCAGCACTGTGTGCCATTAAAGTCAGTGTTCTGCAGCACTGTGTGCCATTAAAGTCAGTGTCCATCAGCACTGTGTGCCATTAAAGTCAGTGTCCATCAGCACTGTGTGCCATTAAAGTAAGTGTCCAGCAGCACTGTGTGCCATTAAAGTCAGTGTCCATCAGCAGCAGCACTGTGTGCCATTAAAGTCAGTGTCCATCAGCACTGTGTGCCATTAAAGTCAGTGTCCATCAGCACTGTGTGCCATTAAAGTCAGTGTCCATCAGCACTGTGTGCCATTAAAGTCAGTGTCCATCAGCAGCAGCACAGTGTGCCATTAAAGTCAGTGTCCATCAGCAGCAGCACAGTGTGCCATTAAAGTCAGTGTTCAGCAGCACAGT
>CM054136.1:90553208-90555708 GCA_028751875.1 Rapana venosa | reverse complement strand
AACACAGCAGGACATCTTGCTCATGACAAAACAATAACTACAACATACAGTAGGACATCTTGCTCATAACAAAACAATAACTACAACACACAGCAGGAAATCTTGTTCATAACAAAACAATAACTACAACATACAGTAGGACATCTTGCTCATAACAAAACAATAACTACAACACACAGCAGGAAATCTTGTTCATAACAAAACAATGTCCTCCACAAATCAACAAAGTGTCTGATGAATTTGCTCCAAGAAACACTCAGAGAGCGCAGGTTGCACGTTTGAGGTCTCTGCAGGGGAAAAGCTGTGAGTGTTCTCCCTACAGTAATGGATTTTTTGGGTTATAAAGTGATTCCTAAAAGCGTTTGGTTTTAACATGTAAATAAGATATGTACCATTCTGATATTCCAATAAATTACGGCATTTGATTTTATCAAAAGATTGCCTCTATTATTATTCCAAGCATTACTGAAAAAAATGTAGGTTTGTTTTAAAAAAGAAAATTTCCACCCTGCATGTTGCACTCGCAATCTGACGACCCGGGTTCGATTCCCGTTCAAGTGGATATTTTCCCCTGGAGTTAACATCAGTGCAGACCCCACTTTCCCCAAAAGTCCTTCCGATGAGAATATAAACCGAGGCTCCGTGTGCGAACGCACGTAGAACATCTTGTGCACACGTTAAATCCTGTTCCGCTTTTCGTAAGAGTAGGCCATTGTGTGCCGGTGGAAACAGATGACAGAATTTACAAAACTGCATACACACGGGGACTGGATGTAAAAAGCAGATTCCATTATCCTGGATATAAAAGAATAATTTAAAAAAGCACACTATAGGCCTCGGGAATAGCCAGTGGGATATTTCCTGGAGAAGAGCCCTTGATGTGCTTTGCCCCTCATTGTTCCATTCTGGAACCTTGACATCACAGAGGATGCCGCAGTGTGGGGGAACTCAACAAAACCTAACAGCATTGCCTCTAAACAAGATCAGAGATAATGAACTGTATGACCAATCTTAGCTGTAAGGTCTGGTGTCCCTTTTGAACTGACATTTTTCAGAGTATAAAACTTGACATCTCTCTCTCTCTCTCCTCTTCCTCTTCTTCTCCTCATCTCTCTCTCTCTCTCTCTCTCTCTCTTTCTCTATCTACTATCTATCATCATCTCTCTTTCTCTCTATTCTATCTTCTATCTAATCTATCTATCTACTATCTATCTATCTATTCTATCTATCTATCTCTACATCTATCTTCTTATCTATCTTTCATCTATCTAATCTATCTATCTATCTATCTATCTATCTATTCTATCTATCTATCAATTATCTATCTATTTCTATTCTATCTATTCTAATCTATCTATTCTATCTATTCTATCTCTCTCTCTATCTATCTATCTATCTTTTTATCTATCTATCTATCTATCTATCTATTATCTATCTATCTATCTATCTATCTATCTATTATCTATCTATCTATCTATCTATCTATCTATCTATCTATCTATCTATCTATCTATCTATCTATCTATCTATCTATCTATCTCTCTCCCTCTACCTCTATCCTACTATCTATCTATCTATCTATCTATCTATTATATATTATCTATCTATCTATACATATATATCTATATATCTATTATTATTATAATGTGATATGTAGTTGATGTGTGTGTGTGTGTGTGTGTGTGTGTGTAGTTAAAAAGAACAGCTTGAAATTTAGCAGAGAAATCTGCTGTAACTAAAAATTTACACACAGGCACACACACACACACACACAATTACCAACATCACATCATACAACAAACAAAAGCCAAGTATCGTAACCATTGCATCATGAGTCAGCAGCAACAACAACATCAACAATAGTAACAACAACAACAATAACAGCAGCTGCAGCAACAACAGCAACAACAACAGCATCTGCAGCAGAAACAACAACAACAACAACAACACATTGATCGTTGCTGACTTTCTATCAAGCCAGACCATTTTGTCAGTAGTAGCTCTCAGTAGTCCTGTCCCTTTGTGTGGGTCCTTTTGTCTGTTGGTGCTAACTCTGAAAGACCAGTTGAAGAAACTGACAACGGAAACAGCGACAATGATGACGACTATAAGAACAACGGATAAGAACTTGATGGAAGAAAGAAGGGAAAGAAAGAAAGAAAGTCAAAAAGAAAAAAAAGAAGGAAAAAAGGAAAAAAGAAAGAAAGAAATAACGCAAAAAAAAAGCGAGAAAGCAAGCAAGCAAAAAGAAAGTAGAAAGAAAGAAAGAGAGAAAAAAAAGGAACAAGAAAGACAGAAAGAAAGAAAGAAAATAAGAAAATGTACAAAAAAAGAAGGGAAGAAAGAAAAAGGGAAAACGGAAAGAAAGAAAGAAAGAAGAAAGAAGCTAACATATCTTGCAGATGCCATCTTCATATCAACAACTTTTAAACACATACCCTCAACATCGCACAACACACCAACACCTTTTTTCCCCCTCTCTTATAAACCTTTAAAAAAA
>CM054136.1:90535708-90548208 GCA_028751875.1 Rapana venosa | reverse complement strand
TGCTATACAGCTTCATTGTGTTTTGTTGTACATCAGGATTAAAGACTGCTATACAGCTTCATTGTGTTTTGTTGTTGTACATCAGGATTAAAGACTGCTATACAGCTTCATTATGTTTTGGTGTTGTACATCAGGATTAAAGACTGCTATACAGCTTCATTATGTTTTGTTGTACATCAGGATTAAAGACTGCTATACAGCTTCATTATGTTTTGTTGTTGTACATCAGGATTAAAGACTGCTATACAGCTTCATTGTGTTTTGTTGTTGTACATCAGGATTAAAGACTGCTATACAGCTTCATTGTGTTTTGTTGTTGTACATCAGGATTAAAGACTGCTATACAGCTTCATTATGTTTTGTTGTTGTACATCAGGATTAAAGACTGCTATACAGCTTTATTGTGTTTTGTTGTACATCAGGATTAAAGACTGCTATACAGCTTCATTGTGTTTTGTTGTTGTACATCAGGATTATAGACTGCTATACAGCTTCATTGTGTTTTGTTGTACATCAGGATTAAGGACTGCTATACAGCTTCATGATGTTTTGTTGTTCATCAGGATTAAAGACTGCTATACAGCTTCATTGTGTTTTGTTGTTGTACATCAGGATTAAAGACTGCTATACAGCTTCATTGTGTTTTGTTGTACATCAGGATTAAGGACTGCTATACAGCACACGGGACGGGATAGCTAAGTGGTCGGAGCACTCGCTTTCCTCCAGCCAAGTTAAGCAGCGTCGAGCGTGGTTACCAGTTGGATGGGTGACCGTTTGTGCGCCTTGGCTTCAGTACAGTTCCCCCAGTTCACCCAGCTGTAAATGGGTACCTGCCCTCTTTAGGGTCAGGGAAGGTAAAGCAGCGAGGGAGAGGAGATGGGCGCCGCCCTCAATATGCTGGCCCTAGAGAAGTGAGGTCTCTGATGCCTCGCTTCCCTACGACCTTATAGGTTATGGGACTCCTTTACCTCCTCCTTTATACAGCTTCATTGTGTTTTGTTGTACATCAGGATTATAGACTGCTATACAGCTTCATTGTGTTTTGTTGTACATCAGGATTAAAGACTGCTATACAGCTTCATTGTGTTTTGTTGTTGTACATCAGGATTAAAGACTGCTATACAGCTTCATTGTGTTTTGTTGTACATCAGGATTAAGGACTGCTATACATTTTCATTGTGTTTTGCTATTGTACACCAGGATCGTTGACTGTTGTACAGCTTAACCCCAGCTTCTGTCACTCACACACACACACGCACGCACACACACACACACACAAAGTCACTGACATATACACACACAAAGTCACTGACATACACACACAAAGTCACTGACATACACACACAAAGTCACTGACATACACACAAAGTCATTGACACACAACATAGTCACTGATATACACACCAAAGTCACTGACATACCACAAAGTGATTGAAACACACAGTCACTGACATACCACAAAAAAGTCATCGACACACACACACATAGTCACTGACATACACACAAACCAAAGTCACTGACACACAAACAAAGTCACTGACATACACACACACAAAGTCACTGACATACACACACAAGTCACTGACATAACACACAAAAGTCACAACTACACACACAAAGTCATTGACACACACACATAGTCACTGATATACACACAAATCACTGACATACACACAAAGTGATTGAAACACACAGTCACTGACATACACACAAAGAAAGTCATCGACACACACACACATAGTCACTGACATACACACAAACAAAGTCACTGACACACAAACAAAGTCACTGACATACACACACACAAAGTCACTGACATACACACACAAAGTCATGCCGTTCAAATTTCTCTGGTCACAAAACAAATCGGTCATTGTGCATCCCGTGACAAAGGAAAAGAAAGAGAGGTGTGGCGGACCACGGGCCTAGTTGTGACAGTCACGTGCACCCACAGATAGCGACGTCAGCAGACGCGTGACGTCACGGCACTGATAGCCTCCTTCATGCCTCCGCTTCTCCATCTCCCTCCTCACCCTCCTGTGTGTGTGGGTGGCAGGTCCTGACGTCTTCCCTCAGAGTGATGGCCGCCTGCTTCCACCACAGATCAGCAATCCTAGAACGCTTCAGTTCAGCTGCTTGAATGTCTGCACTCACTTTAGAATCAGACAGAGACAAAACAGTCAGTAAACATAGCAGTCACACAGATGAAACGTAAAATAGTGATGTCCACAAATAATGTGAACCGTGCCTTTAACCGTCAGTCAATAATGCAGTCATACAGACAAAACATAAAAAGATTATTTCAACGAATAATGTAAACCCTGCCCTTAATCGTCAGTCAATAATGCAGTCATACAGACAAAACATAAAAAGATTATTTCAACGAATAATGTGAACCCTGCCCTTAATCGTCAGTCAATAATGCAGTCATACAGACAAAACATAAAAATGATATTTCAACGAATAATGTAAACCCTGCCCTTAATCGTCAGTCAATAATGCAGTCACACAGACAAAACATAAAAATAATATTTCAACGAATAATGTGAACCCTACCCTTAAAACATGAAGCTTTTATTTCATGGGCGTGCAGTGAGGAAAATGAGTTTTGTTATCACTCAGGACAAAATGACTTCACTTGGCAAGACGGGCATTAGACAGGTTGATGTAACAATGAAAAAACAACTACAAGATGTTGCAGTACACGCCATAGCACACGTTAAAGACACACACCTCCCCGTGGGGATGTGTGTGTGTGTGTGGTGGGGGGGGGGGGGGGGGGGGGGTGTCAGTGTAAATAGCATCCCCACCTTCTGGAAATTATGTGCTTGGAATTCCTTTTCTCTATTTTCTTTTTGTGTCTGCCTTGTTCATTCTTGTCTATTTTCTACCTTCTTGGTCCATTCTCCTGCCCTTTAAAAAAAATCCAGAAATACTTGAAAGATAACATGTTAACAATTATCTCCCATGTCGAAGTCGGATGCACTGGGCCTGACTTGTCAGGCGCTTAGCGGCAGCACAACGCGTTTTCACTCATATGGCAGACAATGATAGTTGCTATCTGAGCACTTGATCAAGAAAAAAAAAGGAGAGAGAAAGACAGACAGACAGACAGGCTTTGAATAATTTATATAAAGAAAATCTGTGGCTGCTTTGAATGTGGCTCTCCCAATGTTGCCATCTACAATCTATGATACGTTGTTTAAAGGAGGCCAAAAAACTCTTGACACACCCAACACCCTGATTAGGCCACACAAATGCAAAACTATTTTCACACAAACACTTACGCACGCTAGTCACCCATGTTATCTTCCCTCTCTCATCGATATATAAATTCCATACATTATTATTATTATCGAGGTCATACAAAAGATTATATGCTTGGGAAGGGAGTCTGTTTCTACACATCTGCGATACTTTTAACCAATACCCAATGCATTTCACATAAGAATTTAAATACAATGGATGTCTTCCAAGCTCACCATAAACTAGATCGTTTGGTGTTCGCCTGTTAACAAGTAGGAATCGTTTCATTGCGAATAAATGTAATTTTTTCAATTTCATGCCCCTCAAAGAAGCCCATATTTCTGCACCATACTGAACAATTGGCTGCACCTGTGCATCAAACAACTTAAAAAATAATTCTGCTGAGATGCTGTCAAATTTGTTCAAAAACATTAAGATATTCATGACTGCTCGTTTACCTCTGCTCACAAGATCTTGACAGGCAAAAATAAAACTAAGCTTAGTAGAAAAAAACATACCTAGATACTTATAAGCATTATAGGGAGGCACCGTGGTCGAGTGGTTTAGGCGGTCAACTCGTGATCCAGAGGTCGCGGGTTCGATCCCCGCTCGGCTCGGTGTTGTGTCCTTGGGAAAGACACTTTACTCCTATTTTCCTCACTCCACCCAGGTGTACAAGTGGGTACCAGCTCTGCTGGGGAAGTATCTGGCGACAGACTAGCGTCCTGTCACAGGGGTGGTGAAAAACCATCAGTTCGCTTAACGCTACAGAAACCGGGATAAGCTCCGGCTCTATGGGCCTTCTGGCTCGAAAGAACATACTTTTTTATAAGCATTTACAACTTTAATTTGAGATTTTCCATAAAACCATCTTTCACGAGAAGCCAGATATCCACCCTTACGAAATACTATGATATTATTTTTTTCCATGTTTACTTTAAGTTCAAGTCTTTGAGCTGCAGCGTGCAAACTGTTCAATTGCGTTTGCAAACCAATAACAGTATCAGATAACAAAACAATATCGTCTGCAAACAACATAACGAATAATCTACTAATCGAAAGTAACACCATGCTCACATTTTTTATTAAATTCAAGAGCTACTTTCATTAATAAACAACGAAAACAGAACTGGACTGTCATACTACTCGTTGTTTAAAACCCCTTGTGGTACATTTAATATAGACACATAACTTAGCCGCATTTTTTTTATTTAGCCTTTACATCATTGTAACATACATTTTATACGTTTAAAACTTATCCCTTAATGCCATTTTTTGCTAGAATTGGCCATAAAAGTTGCTTGAAATAGAATCAAAGGCCCTTTTCGAAATCAATGAAGGCTACTAGAGGTCTACGATTGTTTACAAATGGTTTTTTGAAATGGCAGCAAATTAAAGTAAATATTTATACTATAATTGTACTATAAGTCTTTCTTGAAGCCTGCCTGATATTCACCTGTGAAATTATTGTCTTCAATCCACTTAGATAACTTTTATTTACTATTGACTGTATAGTTTACTTGCTATATTACAACAAGAAATCCCTCTATAGTTATTGGATCATTTGTGTTACCTTTTTGAACAGTGGAATTATAACTGATATCTGTCCCCAGCTCTCTGATAGATACCCTTATCAAATAGAACATTAAACAACTCTATCGAGAAAATCTATAGCACTATCACCTAAATCTTTGAAAAACTAACCTAGCAATCCAATCTGGCCCTGCAGCTTTACCATTCCTTCAACTTTCTTATCGCTGAAATTACTTCCTGTTTAGTAATATCTGATCTGGACTAGAACACAGTTTCATTGTCTTGTGACAAATCCATTTGCTTTCAACTTCAACTTCTACATTATGATTCTTTATGGTAATACTTGCTTGAAATGTTTATGCCACTGATCTAAGTGAGGCTGTGTCTGAATATATGTTCTTTTTTTCTTTAATATTAATCTTACATACATCCACAACTCTTCTTGATTTTTGACTGGAATCAATTACTTTGCTTAAATAATGAGTACATGAAAGACCTATTCTTTCGATGCAACAATATTTTTATATTCTCGTCTCTGCTAAACAATATACGTGACGATCACCAGATCCAAAGTTTTCTATATTTTCCTCAATAACTTTCTCACGTTTTGGCCTGGCAGCTCTACATTCTAAGTCAAACCATTTTATTTTGTGACTTGTTCTATTTTAACAGAAATTGCTGATTCATGCAATCTGCCGCCATATTAATTGACTTTTACTACCATCATTAACATTTCTATCGCTTTATTACATTGACACAACTAAATCTGAAGCTTTCAATAACTGTAGGTGTGCACTGACTGAATATATCAAGGTTAACAAAAGCAGATGCAAAATTCCAGTTTTCCCATGCAAATTTTTCTATAATGTTTCACAGCAGTTTCAGATGCTTTCTATTGTACATAATTATAATCTGTTACATTCATATGAAATTCCAAGGGCATGTGATCAGACTCTACTCTATCTCTCACAATAATTGTACACATTGAATATACATAGTCAAACAAACCATAAGATGCAACAAAATAATCGTTTGAAAACTGTTTCCCCGAATCACTTATGTACGTGAAATGTCCTTCAGTTTCACCTATAAAAACACCATTCAAAAGAAAATAGTCTAAAGCAACACATGCATGTTTATTAAACAAACTTTTCCCCATTACAAATTTAAAACTTGATCTTGAGAACTTCTTTTTAACTTTCACTTTTCGTCACACTTATTAAACACTGAGAACTGTTTGAAAATCCTCACAGTGAACAAGGGGAAATATCGGCTGTTGTTCCATTGAAGTCACCACACATCGAATTGAAAACGTCACCATCATGAACCTGACAAGTTCAACTAAAACAATCCTCAATTAGGTTAATGCCATCATCATATCGTAACAGTATAGTATGGTAAATTGTGGGGAGGAACATAGGCAACATACATATAAACACATTATTTTCCAAGTGAAACAAATCTTAGTCCCTATAAGGAATACAACCACATTATCATAACTCACATATAATATCACTTCTGACATACTTCACAAGAGTCTTTCTTATCAGACAGATCACTATCCTCCAGATCGTCACCACGCTCAGTAAACTTCAAGCGCAGAGTCACATAAACAGCATGGTCATGAAACAACATCGAATGACATTCACTCCTCAACGAACGTTCTCCACGAGAACCAACACAATCAAAAGAAGAAACATATTCAACAAAGTCAGGAATCAGACAATTTAGAGAATACACCGCTAACATTCCAATGAAGGAAAGAGCTTGTCTTTATTAGAGTTGACCATTCTCGTATTGGTTTGGTGGATCAACATCATCATTGCAGTCATGTGGAAACAACACAACAGCCACGCCCATCTTTATTACCATAGTCCACGCTCAGACAACATTCTCTTCACCACACAAAGAGTCACTTGCAGCCCGAACATATTTCTTCACAAAAAGCGGCACACCTTGCACTCTGAACAGAAATTCGTGCGTGTTTGTGTTCGAATTGATTTGCACATGGGTAATTGGGGGCGCCTGACACCCTCTCTCTACCGTGTCCCGCACTCACATCTGTCTAATCCCCTGTAATTTTTACCCACCCCCATCCTCCGGAGAAAAACAATGCCTCTGTTTTCGTGCTAGTGTGCCGGCCAGTATCCCTATGGTCTCTCTACTACTGTGCTCCGTCGTCACTCAAAAGAACTTTTGCCATCGATCAGTAGATGGTCAAAGACCATTGTGACCTTTTCTTTGGTCTTTGGCGGGCCTTTCAGATGAGGAACTAGTTTCCTTCTGAGGGTCGAATCCTCTGGGAAAAGTCTTCCCCAATGAAAGTGTTGGGCCCTTCAACTTCCACTTAGCTTTCAGGATCCTTCACCTTTTGGCATATAGAAGGTGCACCTCGCAAATAATAGGTGAACTGTCCTTTGCACTCAGGCGATGAACCCTGTCGAAAGAAACATCATCAGTCAAGTCAAGTTGATCAATAAACATGTCTTTTAACATATGTTCACACATTTCTGGCGTTTCATTTCTGTCTCTGGGGATTCCATGAATTATTATGTTATTTCCCTTGGAGCGACTTTCCAAATCATCCACTTTCGCTTCCAGATTTGTTACTTTCTCGTTAAGTTCATTATTTGACACTGCCAGTTCATGATTTGACTGTCTAAGGTATTCCAATTCTTCTTTTAAACCCTGAAAGTCATTTTCAAGTTTCGCGAAAGAGTTGTTCATCCGTCTGATGTCACGAATTTACGATTCATGTCCTGTAGCATTGTCATGACGTCAGTTGGTTCGGATCCACACTCACCGCCTGTGTCTGCCACACCCCTGCCTGCACTCCCCCTCCTGGAGTCACTGCTGCTCGTCAGACGTGTCTGCTTGGTGGGAACCTGCCTGGGAGGGCTGGGGTTGGACTCTACATCTCCACACTGCATCAGAAGATTACTGGAAAAACATGACAGTGAGGGCCAATCCCACCACGACACCGTCCAGCCGAGGTGTTGGCTTCAGTGTGGGAAGTTACCGTAGTTGAGCCCTTCTTCCAGCTGGACGTGGCCTGAAGAAGATGACAGTGGCCACAAAGCAGCCACAGCGGGCACGGAGTCCAGTGGCATGTACAGCTGGCATGGCACTAAAGCTACCTGGGGCCTAACTTTCAAGTTGACTGCTAGCTTCTGGTACATGTACTAGTGCAAAATATCAGAGAAGTAAATAACGTCTTACTCTCTTGAATGCATGTGAGCTCCCCCCCCCCCCCCCCCCCCCCCGAGAGAGAGAGAGAGAGAGAGTAAGAGAGAAGTTTTTTTTAGAAGACCTGAGAAGATTGAGAGTAGCGGAGAGAAGTGTAAATACGAGTCCACTGACTATGGTGATTTTCTCTTTGGCATCGTTCTGTTATGTTGCACCACATCCCTCCTGTTCCTTCCACATCAAGAGAGAGAGAGAGAGAGAGAGTGAGATGAGACGAGAGTTGAGGAGAGAGAGATGATGAGGAGGGCGAGGGATGGAATAATAGCATAGATAGGAGACGAGAAAAGAGAGCAGGAGGGAGAACACCGAGAAGCAGCAGAGAGGATGGCAGGGAGGAGAGAACAGAGAGAGCCTTGAGAGAGAGAGCAGAAGAAGATGACAGAGCAGAAAGAGAGAGAGACACAGGAGAGAGGAAGACCAGAGGAGAGAAGGGAGGTATGAGCTACCTGTGCAATGAAGTGGAGCAGCTTTGGGAAGAGAGTGAAGAGAAGAGAGAGAAGTAGAAGTACATGAAGAGTGAGCGCGACACGAGAGAGAGAGAGAGAGAGAGAGAGAAGAGAGAGAAGAAAGAGAGGAGAGAGAGAGAGAGAGAGAGAGAGAACTCGGAATTTGTTTATTGTACATAGGTCATTGGGCCACAATACAACAAACAGGAGAAAGAATACTATACTTTTTATCACAGAGACTCGTTTAGTTTTCGTACCCCAAATCTAATCATCAAAAGTGCAGAAGAATAAACTCATCTCATTCATGAGAGAGAGAGAGAGAGAGAGAGAGAGAGAGAGAGAGAGAGAGAGAGAGAGAGAGAGAGAGAGAGAGAGAGAGAGAGAAGACTGCAAAAGAAGAAGAAGAAGACTGCAAAGAGAAGAGGGAGGAGGAGAAAAGAAAAAGAAGAATGCGAAGAAGGAAGAATACGAAAGAAGAAATGTGAAGAATGAGGAAGAATGCGAAGAAGAAGAAATGCAAAGAAGAAGAATGGAGAGAATGCGAACGAAGAAGAATGCGAAAAGAAGAAGAATGAAGAATGCGAAGATGAATGCGAAGAAGAATGCGAAGAATGCGAAAGAATGCGAAGAATGCGAGAAGGAAGAATGCGAAGAATGCGAAGAATGAAGAAGAAGAAGAAGAAGAAGAAGAAAGTGCAGAAGGAAAACGAAGGACGCACCTACTCGAAAGACACATGAATGGATAGAAACTGCATCCTTACGAGCCCCCCCCCCCCCCCCCCCCCCCCCCCCCCCCCCCCCCCTCTTTGGCAAAGAACACAAAACAAGCAAAATCTTCACTAACATCCATCTCCACCAGCATCCCTACCACCACCACCACCACCCTCCAGCAACAAAAACAGCAATAACAACACGCACGCACGCACGCACGCACGCAACGCACACACACACACACACACACACACACACACACACACACACCACACCACACACACACACACACACAACACACACACACACACACTCTTCTTCACCTTGAACATTACAAAGCGAATAATAATTATGGTAAAATAGACAGGAGAGAGTGAGATGTAGCAACAAGTGATATCAGCAGGAGACATACAGCTGATAACAACTGATATCAATATCTAAAGATAGCAGGAAGGTACATCGCAGGGCACAGAGGTCAAGTATTATGGGATGCCACAGCTGATTAGATTTTTTTGTCAACAATTACTGTCCCAGTAGGGTGGGCCCCTCGGGCCCCTCTTTTTCCCCCCCATGATATAAAATGTGTGTACTTCTGTCTGCTGCTGCTGCTGTGCTGCTGCGACTATATATTTTACGACTATATATTGCTGGCGTAGTACCACCCCACCACCCCCCCAAAAATTACTCAAACTATAATACTAATATACTACTATACTACTAAAAAAAATACTACTAAACTATATATACATACTACAATCTGGCTGGTGCGCTGCCACTACTACTATATACTACTACTATACTAAAACTACGCTTCTGCTGCTGCTGGCTGCGCTGTGCTGCTGCGTGCGCTGTGTCGGTTCCACATGTGCTGCTACTACAAAAATTTTTACTGTGCGGCGCTACACTACTACTTCTGTGCTCTGCTTCTGGCTATTACTACATGCTACTGTGGATGTACTACACACTTTCTGCTACTGATGTTTTGTGCATCTATTCCCACTGCTAGCTATTTCGTACTTACGAAGCACTTGTTGAAAAAGTTCATCCCCCCTCTTTCAAACATAAACGAAAAACACACACACCCCTCACAAAACACACACACAACACAACACACCACCACACACCACACACACACCACAACACACACCACACACACCCACAACACCAACACCACACACACACACTCACACACAAAACACACAACCCCCAAGGTTAGTACAGCACACATACTCACCCACCCACCCCCCCAGGACAAATTTTTTTTTATTGAAAAGGGGGAACATTAGGCACACCCAACACCCCCCCGACTTATAAAAAAGAAAGAAAGAAAGAAAGAACAAACAACACTCCAGGAATGAATAAGCCAGATAACCAGGCTAAGCGCACTCCTCAATACAAAGGCGTGTGCCCTGGTAGTAGCTGTGAACTGGGCTGCAGAAGTGCTCAGAAGTGCCCAGGAGTGTGCCCAGAAGTGCCCAGAAGTGTTCCGCACTTCTTGGAAGTGCTCACTTTTCTAAGGACATAAAACGGGAACAGACTGCGTTTTTATGTTAGTATCTCCCAGCCACTGTCCTTTTCATCTTCCTTTCTTTTGTCTGGGGACGGGATAGCTCAGTGGTCGGAGCACTCGCTTTCCCCCAGCCACATTAAGCAGCGTCGAGCGTGGTTACCAGTTGGATGGGTGACTGTTTGCGCGCCTTGGCTTCAGTACAGTTCCCCCAGTTCACCCAGCTGTAAATGGGTACCTGCCCTCTTTAGGGTCAGGGAAGGTAAAGCAGCGAGGGAGAGGAGATGGGCGCCGCCCTCAATATGCTGGCCCTAGAGAAGTGAGGTCTCTGACGCCTCGCTCCCCTACGACCTTATAGGTTATGGGACTCCTTTACCTTTTTTACCTTTCTTTTGTCTGTGTTGATGCTGCGGCTTCTGTCTGTGTAACTGAGCCTCTCTTTCTGTTTGTCTGACTGTCCCTCTCTGTCTATATAAGCCTCTCTGTCTGTCTGTCTGTCTGTCTCTATCTGTGTAAGCCTCTCTGTCTGTCTGTCTGTCTCTATCTGTGTAAGCCCCTCTGTCTGTCTGTCTCTATCTGTGTAAACCCCTCTAGGCCCATCAGTGCCTGGGCTTTATCACAGTTCTTGATTAAACCATTGACGCTGGGGGCAACAGCAAAGTGAGAGGCTGTATGACCAGTGGCTTTCTTTCCCACTCATGGAATTCCACTTTACAGCTTAGTCTTTAGTGATCGACTATGACTCTCTGACTAGGAGGCTTGACTCGCACAGTCCTTATGTGCTGCAGCCCTGGGGCTGGTTGGCCTTTGGAGAACATCTCCAACGCTGACTGTCCTTATGCCCACTTGGCCGAGAGAGTGGGGATGTACTGTGGGCAAGGCATCTCCACTATAATCAAATTTCTGCCCAGTTTCCAAAACAGCAGCTGCCTCCTCTGCTGTTTGGAGGTCATCGTTGGACACGACGGACAAACAAAGCCCCCCTGTCTGTCCGCTCTGAAAGTGTTTTCTCTCTCTCTCTCTCCTCCCTCTCTCTTCTCCTCTCTCTCTCTCTCTCTCTCTCTCTCTCTCTCCTCTCTCTCTCTCTCTCTCTCTTTAATCTTGTTCTTCTCCCCCACCCCCATGGGCACTCTGTGTGTGTGTGTGTGTGTGTGTGTGTGTGTGTGTGTGTGTGTGTGTGTGTGTGCGTGTGTGTATGTGTGTGTGCGTGTGTGTGTGATTCAGATTCAGATTCAGATTCAGAATATTTTTATTGCCATTTAAGTCATGTAGACTTATTTGACACAACAAAAACATCAATTATAATTATTATCTATTTTGACTAAAAGTGATGTACACTAAAAGCATGTTGCATTCTACTTCTCTTTTTCTCTATTTTCAAAACACTCATACACATATCTGATGATATCTGCTTGGTACATATCAACTGTGATTATGTCACTTAATTCATGTACACAGTTTTTGCGTTCTTGGTCTTTCGTTTTGATTCTTAATAACAAATTATTTCTGAGTTCATCATATAAAATACATTCATCGAGTAAATGAAATTCATCTTCTATTTTGTTACAGTATCTACATTTTCTGTCCTCTCTGGATATATTTTGGTGCCTCGCTTTCTCTATCATTAAATTGTGAGAGCTTGTGCGAAATTTACAATTCGTCTTCTTATGGGTTTTGTTTTCATAGTTTATTCAGTATCGTTCCAGTCTGTATTCTTTGGTAGCATAATCATAAAATTTTAGTTTTGCAAACTCTTTCTTCTGGTAGATCCAAAATGTTTTATACATGTCCCCAACTTTTCAACGATAACT
>CM054136.1:90520561-90535208 GCA_028751875.1 Rapana venosa | reverse complement strand
ATGGCATCACGTAGTTGTGATATCAGTGCATGTTTGAATGTTTTCTTTTTCTTTAAATTTTAAAATTTTTTTATTAAAGTATTATATTGTTTTCTTTTCATGAAATATTTTTTTCGAAGTTCAGGTTTATACGGATTTCTATTTATTGCATTTAGTAAAGACTTTACTTCTTTTCTCGTATTGTTACATTCTGAGTCAAACCATTTTTATTGTGTTTAATTCTTCTTACAGGTTTTGACTTTCTGGTCTTCAAGCTTAATTGTGCTACTTTGAGAAAGATATCAGACAGTTGTCTGGAACATTCATTTACTACGTTTGTTGAATCAGGCTGCTTTGTACTTTGTTTTAATACTGTATTTGTTTGAGTTTTTATTTGTGCTATGTGTGATTGTATTTACGGTAGTTGAAGTGTCTTTTGAAATTGTTCTTTGGAATTTTTATCCCATACAAAACGTGTTTGTTGTGCTAATCTTTAGTAATACACTCTGCCTGTGTGCCTCTTACTATTTTGATAGACTTCTGCAAACGTGTTTTGTCTATATCTGGTATATTTATTAAATCAAGTGGACAATGATCAGAGTATTCCATTAAATCTCTAACTTCCATATGCTTCACATCTTTCATAAATGATTTTGAACAAATGAAATAATCCACAACACTTCAACCTTGAGGTTGAAAGCATGTAAATCTACCCTGTAAATCTCCTAATGTTCGGCCATTTAATATATACAATTGATTGTCTATACAAATATTAGCTAATAGTCTACCGTATTTTTGTACAATTCTATCCATTGAGCACCTTTGATAGCATTGGTCATATTCATTTTCTTCAGGTAAATTATAGTAACTTGGTTTTGGATCTATTTCTATAAAGTCAGTCAGTCTTTCTGATCGCGCAGTTAGATCTCCGCACAGTATTATCTGACCTCTTTCAGACAAACTTTCTATGTCTTGTTCTAAATTTTACCATATTTTCTGTGTATGAACTTTTCCAAAAGAAGAAAATTCAGGTGGAATATACGCACATCCTATGAATATATTCTTGTTTGATTATTTTGATGAGTTTTCCTGCATCATTTGTATCCATACAATATCTGAACTATTTTTCGGTAAAAATTTTATACTTTTTCGATAATCTTCCTTAATGAAAACTGAAATACCTCCTGAAGCACTGACAGATCTATTTCTCTTTGGTCTGCAGTAATGCACAGACATATATCCTGGTAGAGTTACATCTTCTACAGCTTTTTGATCTAAATGTGTTTCTTGTAAAATTATTGCATCGTATAATATCAACATGTCTTTTATGTGTACGTCATTTAGTTTGTTTATATTAATTCCATCCACTTTTCCATAGATACTTCTAATATTCCATTATAATATTCTCATGTTTTACTCATTTGTTGAATATTATTGTGAACACAGAGATCTTTTCAATGTGGTCATATGTGCATATGATTTTAATGAATTTTAGCTGGGGTTCCGTTTTAATATCTCTAACTATTGAAATGCTTTTCATTCTCATAATTGTTTAACTGTCTATGATGCCAAAACAATAACGGCAACAAATTATATTATCATTAAAA
Organism: Rapana venosa; assembly: GCA_028751875.1. NCBI lineage: Eukaryota > Metazoa > Mollusca > Gastropoda > Neogastropoda > Muricidae > Rapana > Rapana venosa. The sequence goes on along the minus strand of CM054136.1, from coordinate 90,533,622 downwards.
TTGGCATCATCAAGAGAGAAATTTTACATTAAGATTGTATTCATATTTTAACTATTAATTAACAAACTTGACAAATTTATCCGTTGTATCCGATAAAACAAAATTAAATATAGTAAATGATAACATGTGCTCAAAAGACTTAACTGGGACAGACTTTCTTTGTGTTGATATCATTGCATGAGTCTGGTGTGTGTGTGTGTGTGTGTGTGTGTGTGTGTGTGTTTGTGTGTGTGTATGTGCGCGCGCTCGCGTGCGTGCGTGTAACCTACATACTTTCAATATTTCACCATCTCTTGAACTTGTTTATTTTATACACGTATGTAGATCTGGTCATTAACCCTGATATCAGTGCTAATGCCGTTGGTGTTATTAGTCATCAGTTTGGTCTTCTCTGCACTGATTTCCATGCCGTATGTTTTGGAGGCCTTATTCAAGTGTTCTGTTAGGCTGGCAAGCTCTTTTTCTGATCCTGCTATTCCATCAATGTCATCTGCGAAGCGGAGGTTTGTGATCGTTCTGCCACCAATGCTGACTGATCCTTCATGATGTTCCAGTGCATCAGCCATGATTCTCTCAAGGAAGATGTTGAAAAGAGTGGGTGAGAGTAGACAGCCCTGCCTTACTCCAACTGTTGTTCGAAACCATTCTCCAATGTTGTTGTTGTAGTACACTGCACTGGTGGCCTCGCTGTACAGCTGTTTGATGACTGATCAGGTTTGCATTGATGCTGTACAAATTCATGGTTGCCCACAAAGCTGCATGCCACACCCTGTCAAATGCCTTCTTAAAATCGATAAATACGTGGTAAAGGTCTTGTTGATGTTGAAGGTACCGCTCACATAGTATTCTGAGGTTGAATATCTGTTCGGTTGTGCTGCGCCCTGCTCTGAAACCTGCTTGTTCCTCAGCAATGATGGTCTCTGCTTGTGGCTTCAGTCTATTCAATATTATCTGCAGCATGACCTTGCTTGGGTGGCATATGAGGCTGATTGTGCGGTAATTATGGCATTGTTGTAGATTTCCTTTCTTGGGGAGGGTGATGATGAGTGACTGTGTCCATGGTGTTGGCCATTTTCCTGTCTGCCAGATCTTGTTGCAGATTCTTAGTAGGGCGCTGATCATGGCTTCCCCTCCAGCTTGAACCAACTCAAAGGAAACAGTTCAAAGCTTCAAGTACCTGGGAGCCATTGTATCAGACCAGGGATCCAAGCCAGAAGTAGTATGCAGGACTGCACAGACAATAACAGCTTTGTCAAAACTAAACACCATCTGGAGAGATAAAAATATCTCACTTATCTCCAAGATCAGACTAATGCGCTCCCTTGTCATATCCATATTTCTGTATGCCTGTGAATCATGGACCCTGACTGCAGATTTGGAGAGAAGAGTACAGGCGGTGGAGATGAGATGCTTTCGGAGACTCCTTGGCATCTCCTACAAAGACTACATAAGCAACGAAAGCGTGCATAACAGAATCCAGCAAACCATTGGACCCTATGAGAACCTTCTAACGATCGTGAAAAAACGTAAACTTAAATGGTATGGACATGTCACAAGATCCAAAGGACTTGCAAAGACAGTTTTACAAGGCACTGTCCAGGGAGGAAGAAGAAGAGGCAGACCAAGGAAGAGCTGGGAGGATAACATCAGCGAATGGACAGGCCTAGAACTCAACGAAACCCTGAGAAAGGCAGAACAGAGAGAGGAATGGAGGGAACTGGTTGTTGAGTCTTTGAGGGTGCCCCCACGGTCGTCAGACTACGGGACAGATAGATAGATAGATAGATAGATAGATGTAGATCTACTTATGCCATATAAAGTGTATAGGGCTAAGTATCTTAGATCAACAATTGATATCAAAGAAGATTTTTTTTAAAGGATGTAGTTTCTAGTCATCTTCGCATCACAGTGTTGTAAGTTGTATATGGTACTCAAGTGGTATGTGTGTGTGTGTGTGTGTGTGTGTTTGAATGCATGTGTGTGCATATTGTGCGCGAGTTTGTGTGTGTATTTATGTGTGTGCGCGCGCGCGTGTGTGAGTGTGAGTGCGTACGTGATTGTGGGTTGGTTGTGTATGTGTGTGCAAGTGTGTGTATCATGAGGGCAGGTGCATGCATGTGGATTGGAAGGGGGAAAGGGGCGGGGGAGTTGTCTTTATCTGTATGTTTCCTATTATTTGTGTATATGTACGAGATAGATGTATCTGTTATCTTAATATCTGTATGTGCCAGTCTTTGATTACACATTTCATTATGCATTTCTCCAGTCATGGTATTGATATGGTCTCCAGTTTTGTCCCCGTCTATGCAGATGGTAGTAACCTTGTGGTCTCCGCGTCAGTTCATCTTGCTCCTTTCTGTCGTCATGGTTGTACTTCCAGTCCCACTGTCTTGGTCTGTGGTTCTCAGTGTTGTAGTGCCATCTGTTGCTCGTCCAGTCCTTCACACCACCTTCCCAGTCACCTCTCCATCCTTGTTGGTTTCTTTCTTGTTGACGGGTCTGTAGCCACTGACCCCCATCTTCATTCCACGGTCGTGATTTTGGTTTTCCCATGCTTCGTCTCCTGCTTGCGTCTTCCCTTGTGTCCGTTTTCCATCCCAAGCAGTGTATCTTTGATGTGTGCATTTTTGCCCCGTTCTGGTAAAATGGCTCATCGTTCACATTTTTTTGATTCTATTTTGTTTCTTTGGGTTTTTGGCCTACCAATTCTTTTTGTCTTTTGCTGTTTGTTGTTCGTCATGTACTGTCTGCATTTCTTTTGAATTTTTTGAACGTCTTTTGGTCGTTTTTCTTTCGGTATTGTCTCTGTTGCCCTTTCGTCTGCCATCAAATTTCTCTTTTCTGTATTTCAATTTCTTGCGAATTTTTTTGGGTCGTGGTTTTTGTTTTTTGACTGTCCCACCGTGCGGTGGGTGTCGTCCTATTGCCTGCCAGTTTCCACGCCCGGCGGGGGAGGGTGGTGTCCCGGAACGGGCTCTTTTTTGGGGGGTTTTCGGGTGGGTCTTGAAGAGAATTGCAAGTTGGCAGCTCGCCATCACAAAAGCGTTGTATTTTTCTTTTGTTCAAGTCTTTTGTTTGGGGCGGTGTAATTTTTTGTGGTTTTGTTTTCCCTTGTTTTTTGAGCCCGGGGCTTTTCTGATTGCGCTGGGTTTTAGTTTTCAAACGTAAATCAGTTTTACTTAGGGATGCTTGATTTTTTCTTTTTTTTTTCACTCCTTTTTTGTGTTGTATTTTTTTCTTGAGGAAAAAAAATCCGAAGGAGTTTCCTAGACGCTCAGCGTCAATACCACCCTTTCAGAGTTATAACTCAGAACATATGAAAGACCCCTGAAAGTCTTGTTTATTGACATTTTTTATATCAAAATCTTCTTCTTCAGTACTGATTCAGAGTACTTCATTTCTGTGACACGTTCATATCTTCTCGTTCGGTCTCGATGCAAAATCTAGTAGGGGCGGTTTTTTCTAGAACGTCATCGGTGTACTTTCTGTAAAGGTTTTTGGGGTTTTTTTTCTTGTCCTCAAATTTTCTGTGCTGTCTTTTTGATTTTTGTTGGGGGGTTTTTTTTTTGCAGTTCTTCGTTTTTTTTTTTTGGCTGTATTATTTTTTTCGGAGCCTTTTTGTGATGGTGTGCATAATTATTTTTAGAGACGGCTTTGATGTTTTGGGGTTCTGAGTATCCAGGGTTTTGGCATGCTTTTTCACCCACACTGCCTTTTCTAGGTTACAAACCATCGCCTTTAGTTACTGAATTTGCCTTCAAAGATGATTTTTAACACCTGCATATTTTAAAAAAAAACCGATGGGTCTTTTTCTTGGTTTGCGTCATTTTTTAGTTCTTTGTCTGTCAACTCTTAAAAAACTTTTTTCTGACCCAAATTTTCCTAGCCAGAGCTGGAATTTTTAAAAAGTCTGAAGATTTGGGCAAATACACAAATCTGGTCTTGGGCAGTGGGGGTAAGGCCAAGTTTTTTCCTATTGCACTCCTGCTTTTTTTAAAGGACCTCTTCAACGTCTGCTGCATATCAGTCGGTCCTTCCAGGGGAAAAATTCGTTCTGCGTTTCTTGGGGGTGTTGTCGCTTTTTTCACAGTTTTGTATCCTTCTTTTTTTTTGGGTTTTGTCACTCTCTTTTTTTCTTAGATCATGGGGCAACTTTCCCGTTTGCTTCTTGCTTAAAGGCTTTTTTTTCGGTTAGCTTTTGTGGCTGCTCCCTTAGCCTAAAACGGGGTTATTGCCTCGTTCCAAGTAGTGTTTTCCAATGTTTCCTTTATTTTAAGCGTAAAATTTCATGTACACCCCTTTTTTTTTTTTCCGTGACATTTCAGCCAAAAACACCACAATAAAAAGTTCTTTGTTTTTCCAAAAAGTTTTATTGTGTTGTGTGGGGTGTTTTCAATTTTTCGTTGTTTCCTAAAGGGGTTTTTTTTTGGGGGTGTGTGTTGTTGTGTGGGTTTGGTGGTGCGGTTTGTGTGGGATTTTTTTGTTTCCCCCCAAAAATTTCCCCTCATTCTTTTTTTTTTAATTTTTTTAAAAAAATCCTTTTCTTTTTCTTCTTTTTTTTAATTTTTAATTTTTTCGTTTGTTTCGATTTGTTTTTTAAGGGGAAAGTGGATTCCTTCTTTTTGAAGGAAAGTTCGGGGGGAGATGTTGGGACACTGGCATTCACACTCAAAGGAATTTGGGGCCAGGGGGGGGGTGTTTATGGACTAATTTATTGTTTCATCTAACCAAAACACACACTCAAGCAAGAACAAAACTGTTTTTTTCCCTTTTAAGTCATTCTGTCAGGTTTCACCACCCACAGCCTGTCTAAATTCAAGAACAATTGAGCACCAGCACCAGCAAGAGAAGACTCAAAAGGCCATGTACACCCGTTATTTGGTTTCAGTTGCAGGGTATAATTCCAATGACCAATGAAACTTTGGGGAAAATTTGGGCTAGCAAAAAAAATGTTTTGGCATTTATATACGTGAATTTTTGTAAAGCAACAAACAAAAACGCTCAGATTTTTTTTAACATCCAGTCCCGGTATATCGGTTTTGAAAATTTTGTATTTACCCACCGGCACCAAAGGCCTACTCTTTCGAAAAACGGGGCAGGATTTTAAAATGTGCCAAGTATTCTGCATGCGTTCGCACACAGGGGCCCCAGTTTTTGTTCACCAAAGGATGCGACCACACACCAAAAACAGCTGACAAACAAATTTATTCCCCAAATTAAGATTAACAATGTTCTGACTACAAAACAAAATCGCTGATTTATAAGGAAAGGGGGAAAGGGGGGGTAAAACAGAGGGGGGGAAGGGGGGTGCATTCAACAAGAAAGAGGCCCCCAAACCCGTTGAATAAGGCCAGCTGTAGCAAAACTCTGAGGTTTTTTCCAAACTGTTCACTGGACACTTAGGTTAAACAATGCCTAGGCCATGATAGAGAGGGTCCACTTTTTAAATGACAAAAGGGACTGTTGAAGGGAAAGGTCCACTTTAACAAAAAAAGGGGCTGGGTTAAAGGGAAAGGTCCACTTTTAAATAACAAAGGGACTGTTTTTAAAAGGGAAAGGGTCCATGTAATGACAAAGGGACGTTAAAGGCAAAGGCTCCACTGTAATCAAAGGGGGCTGTTACAGGAAAGGGTCCACTGTAATGACAAAGGGGCTTTTAAAGCCTAGACAGCTGCTGACCCACAACTTGCTCTATTTTTTACTTATTAATTAATTTTATTATTTATTTTTTATACCATTTAAGTCATGGCAGATTTTCCGGCTGAATTCGGGCCCCTCTCCCCGGGGAGAGGCGTGCCACAAGGCGCGCCACCCATTATTTTTGTTTTTTTTTCCCGTCCAACTGTATTTGTTTTTCTATCAGAGGGCTTTTTTTGTACGTTTTGCCAGGGAAACTCTTTGTTGCCGTTTAGTTTTTTTTACGGCGCTAAATAATTATTGGTAACACAGGGCCCCGTTTTTTCGTCTCACCAAACACTGCGCCCCGAACCCCCACCCCGGGTCTAATGGATGGGGGAAAAAATTTTGGGTCCAACGGGATTCGAACCACCGCACTCTTCGACCCGGGCTTTTTGCTTTCTAGACAGGCGTGTTCCTCTAGACAGCGATCCACTAGTCCCCAAACCCCCTTTGCAGCATAGTGTTACCCGTATATCAGATGTTTCACAGGGGCGTATAGTGTTTTCCCGTATTCATGATGTGTTTTAGGGGGCAGTGTCACCGTTATCACTGATGTGTTTTTACAGGACAGTGTCCCTGTGTGTCATGATGTGTTTTTATGGGAAAATGTTAACCCTTTCATCACTGATGTGTTTCAAAAACAGTGTTTCCTGGTGTCCTGAGTTTTCAAGGACAGTGTTTCCTGTGTGTCACTGATGTATTTTAAAAGGGCAGTGTTTCCCGTATATCACTGATGTTTTCATAGGGCAGGTTCCTGAAATTTACTGATGTTTTTTCATAGGGCGTGTTACCGTATTCACTGTGTGTTTCATAGGCAGTGTTACCTGTATATCAGTGGGTTTTTTTAGGACAGTCACCTTATACATGATGTGTTTCATAGGACAGTGTTTCCGTATTCATGATGGGTTTCAAGGACAGTGTCACCCGTATATCACTGATGTTTTCCAAAGGCATGTCCCCTTTTCTCATGATGTGTTTAAAGGCGTGTTTCCTTAATCATGATGTGTTTCACGGACAGTGTCACCTGTAAACAATGTGTGTTTCATAGGACAGTGACCTGTACTTTACTGATTGTTTCATAGGACAGTGTTACCTGTACTCCCGATGTGTTTTTTTAAACATTTACCTGTACATCACTGATTTGGGTTTTACAGGACAGTGTCACTGTCATCACTGATGTGTTTTATAGGACAGTGTTTTTCCCGACATACTGAAGTGTTTCACAGGACAGTGGTTTACCGTTCCCTGATGGCCCCAGTTACCCGCTCATCTGTCGCCTCATGTGGGGACAGGCCGATTTCACAGCCCCCCTTGCTCTGACCACATTTAATACAAATGAAAAATAATAATGATAAAATAATAACAATAATAAAAATTTTAATTTTTTATGCCCATATATTTGCAAAGACAAATAAAGCATGTAATGCAGATAACCCCCTTGTCTTTCTGACCCCATCTAAAATAGGACAACAAATATTGTTACAGTGTGCCTTGGACACATAACAGTTGAACTACCCCCCCCCCCCCCCCCCCCCCCCCCCCCCCCCTTATCTTCCCCTCCCCCCCCCCCCCCCCTTTTTTTTCGAAAGAATTGTTCAACCTGGTTAGACTTCATGATTTGCTGAGGTTAGCAGTTCTGAAAGAGTTAAGGTTTCTTTGTCAATCTATGTTACAGTGTGCTGTTTGGATAAACTTCTCTGTTTGTAATCCCTTGGTTGTGGTTTGGAATTTCTAGTAATCCACTTGAGGCTTTCTCTAAAGAGACCAATTGAAGTCTGTGTAGTGTCACTCTTTCTCTTAGCTCAGGTGTCCAGCATGTCTCTGTGGGCTGGAAGACCTGGCAATTGATTGAGGCCTGTGTACTGTCACACTGTCTCTCATGTTAAGTGTCCAGCATGTCTCTGTGAGCTAGAAGACTGGCAACTCAAGTGTGATGGTGTAGCTTAGTGTCCTCACTGTAGGCCTATGGTTCAGCCTTTGTCTTTAACAGTCCCTTTGTTAGTTAAAGTGGAGCCCTCTCTATTCATGGCCTGAGGCATTGTTGTAACCTAGAGTGTCCAGTGGAACAGTAATGTAATAAACACCTCAGAGCTTGCTACAGCTGGTCTTATTCAACAGGCTTGTGGGGCCTCTTTCTTGTTGAATAGCATCCCCCTTCCCCCCTCTCTATTACCCCCCCCTCCCCTTTCCTCTACTGAATCAGCAGATTTTGTCTTGTAGTCAGAACATTGGTTAATCTTAACTTGGGAATAAATTTGTTTGTCAGCTGATTTGGATGTGTGGTCAGCATCTGCTAGTCTCAGTTTCCAAATGTATTCATTGGTCAGTTGGAATTAGTAGCTCTGCAACTGAACCAATATAACAGGTTGTACATGGCTTTTTAAAGTCATTCTCTTGCTGGCTGTCTGGTGCTACACACACACACACACACACACCACACACAACACACACACACACACACACACACACACACACACACACACACACACACACACACACACACACACACACACACCACACACACACACACACACTCTCACACACACACACACACACACAGCTCAGCAGACTACCATGGCATACGAGGCAATGAGATGGTGTTTCCCACCTGAACTGCAGCACTTCTCTGGTGAACTGACAGGACAGTCAGTGGAGGACCTCTCCATGGAAGTGGAGCGAGTCCTGGCGGCCTACCCTATGAGAGAGGAGATGGCTGGCTACTACATCTTCAGCCATCTGAAGGGAGTGGCTCGAAGAGAGGTAATGCTGCACACGATAGAAGATACCAACACCCCAGAGAAGATCATCAACATCCTCAGGGCCGTGTTTGGTGACAGAAGACGGATCACCACTCTCCTGTCTGCCTTCTACAGTCGGGACCAGCTGCCAGAAGAGACAGTCCTGGACTACTCTCATGTGTTGAGGGACCTGGAGAGGGCCATCCACATGAGGAAGGCAGATGCCCTTACTGCTGATTTGCTAAGGGATAGGTTTATTGGAGGACTTTTCAATCCAGAGTTGAAAAGGGAGCTGCGCCGATTGGTAGTGAGGAAACCCGAAACCACTTTCTTCCAGGTTAGGAATGAAGCGCTCAGGTGGTTGAGTGAGGAAGAAGAACAAGAAGAGAGTGCGACTGGGCAAAGTAAAGTGACATTGACTCTTGAGCAGCAGCAAGTATCAATGTGTTAGAAGATAAGATTAATTCACTGAAAGAGCCTGTACAGTCTATGTTAGCTGTTGTAGGTGAAAAGTTTCCATGTAGGAAAAGGAAACGGAATAAGAGGAAAAGAAAACATAACAAGCAGAAGAACCAGCCTGTCAAAGAAGCCCCAAATAAGAGGGAATCAAACCCTCAGAGTACTGGTTTGAAGGTTTTCAGACCACAGATGGAAAATATGTCTTTGGATAAGACAAGGAAGGATCCTCTGCTGGATTTGCCTATCATGGATGATGGGTCACAGGAGGGTGAATGGGTGCTGCTGTCCATTTCAGGAGTTTCTGGTTCTTCCTCATCAAGGAAGGGTAGTGGACAATCTGAGAAATTGTCCACAGCTGTGACTGAAAGATCTTTGAGATCTTTAAATGAATTGGCTAGGGCCAATTGGCAAGGTGGCGTGTCTCATCCAGAAAGACAAGGACCTAGGCTTCCAGGGCCTGATGTGGGCTTATCCCATAAGGTTCCTGATAGAGGAAAGTGGTTTAGGAAAGAGCCATTGCCGTTCAGAGGCAGGTCTAAGGAAAATAGGAATCATCACATTCCTGTAATTATTGCAGCTTCTGCTTAACTTGCAGTGTGTGGCTGTGATTGCTAATTAAGGATTTGTAGTTGTGGTAACTATGAATGTTTTGATCTTTTCTTTCAGGATTGTGTTAATACACAATAATGTCTTCTGCGTGTGTTACTTTTGTGTTGCAAATGACTAAATTTTTCAGGAAATTATTATTGTATTGCATATTGTTTGATGATTATGTTGTTTGGTATATACAATTGATTTTTGTGTTTGTTAATAGTAACAGAAATTGGAGAGGCTACGAGGAAGATAATTATAGTAAGATGAGTATGGCAAATGGTATTTTGCTGGGTAAATCTAGTGTTGTCACTTGTGAAGCTTGTTATTGAAGCGTTGGTTTTGAAGGAGGCCTACTCAGTATAGGCCTAGCTGGTAAATCTTACAGTTTTCATCAGCTTTGTTTCTTGGAGTTTCTTGGTTTGGTTACCTTCTCATTGTCATCATCAGTGTTCAGTATCACTGTCAAAGAAGAAAGAATTTTCAGTATGTTGATTTGGTAGTTCTTTGATCTGATTCAGAGCATGCAATGAGGACATTGCATTTTAAAAGCTTGGGGAGTGTGTTATAGTGTGCACTTTGTGCACTGTAATGTTTGAACTACAACCCCCATTACCTCCCCCCCCCCTTTTTTTTCGAAAGAATTGTTCAACCTAGTTAGACTTCATGATTTGCTGAGGTTAGCAGTTCTGAAAGAGTTAAGGTTTCTTTGTCAATCTATGTTACAGTGTGCTGTTTGGATAAACTTCTCTGTTTGTATACCCTTGGTTGTGGTTTTGGAATTTCTAGTAATCCACTTGAGGCTTTCTCTAAAGAAACCAATTGAAGTCTGTGTAGTGTCACTCCTTCTCTCAGCTTTGGTGTCCAGCATGTCTCTGTGGGCTGGAAGACCTGGCAATTGATTGAGGCCTGTGTACTGTCACACTGTCTCTCATGTTAAGTGTCCAGCATGTCTCTGTGAGCTAGAAGACTGGCAACTCAAGTGTGATGGTGTAGCTAAGTGTCCTCACTGTAGGCCTATGGTTCAGCCTTTGTCTTTAACTGACAGTGGCTGTCAGTGTGACTGTCTTATTGGTAGATGCTGCAGGCATGGCATGGCACACTTCTCAGCATGGCATGGTGCACTTCTCAGCATGGCACACTTCTCAGCATGGCACGGCACACTTCTCAGCACGGCACACTTCTCAGCATGGCACACTTCTCAGCATGGCACACTTATCAGCATGGCACGGCACACTTCTCAGCATGGCACACTTCTCAGCATGGCACACTTTTCAGCATGGCACACTTATCAGCATGGCACACTTCTCAGCATGGCAAGGCACACTTCTCAACATGGCACACTTCTCAGCATGGCATGGCACACTTCTCAGCATGGCACATGTCTCAGCATGGCATGGCACACTTCTCAGCATGGCACACTTCTCAGCATGGCACACTTCTCAGCATGGCATGACACACTTCTCAGCATTGCACATGTCTCAGCATGGCATGGCACACTTCTCAGCATGGCACAGCACACTTCTCAGCATGGCACACTTCTCAGCATGGCATGGCACACTTCTCAGCATGGCACAGCACACTTCTCAACATGGCACACTTCTCAGCATGGCATGGCACACTTCTCAGCATGGCACACTTCTCAGCATGGCACGGCACACTTCTCAGCATGGCACAGCACACTTCTCAACATGGCACACTTCTCAGCATGGCACATGTCTCAGCATGGCACGGCACACTTCTCAGCATGGCACACTTCTCAACATGGCACACTTCTCAGCATGGCACATGTCTCAGCATGGCATGGCACACTTCTCAGCATGGCACATGTCTCAGCATGGCACGGCACACTTCTCAGCATGGCACACTTCTCAGCATGGCACAGCACACTTCTCAACATGGCACGGCACACTTCTCAGCATGGCACATGTCTCAGCATGGCACGGCACACTTCTCAGCATGGCACACTTCTCAGCATGGCATGGCACACTTCTCAGCATGGCATGGCACACTTCTCAGCATGGCACATGTCTCAGCATGGCACGGCACACTTCTCAGCATGGCACACTTCTCAGCATGGCACAGTACACTTCTCAACATGGCACAGCACACTTCTCAGCATGGCACATGTCTCAGCATGGCACGGCACACTTCTCAGCATGGCACACTTCTCAGCATGGCATGGCACACTTCTCAGCATGGCATGGCACACTTCTCAGCATGGCACGGCACACTTCTCAGCATGGCACACTTCTCAGCATGGCACACTTCTCAGCATGGCACGACACACTTCTCAGCATGGCACAGCACACTTCTCAGCATGGCACACTTCTCAGCATGGCACGGCACACTTCTCAGCATGGCACACTTCTCAGCCTGGCATGGCACACTTCTCAGCATTGCACGGCACACTTCTCAGCATGGCACACTTCTCAGCATGGCACGGCACACTTCTCAGCATGGCACACTTCTCAGCATGGCACACTTCTCAGCATGGCATGGCACACTTCTCAGCATGGCACACTTCTCAGCATGACATGGCACACTTCTCAGCATGGCACGGCACACTTCTCAGCATGGCACGGCACACTTCTCTGATCCCTAACAACACTTCTCAACACTGCAGCGGCAGGGTGGCGCTGAGTGTGGCTGCCATACACTAGCATGGCAGGGCATGGCGGGACAGCGGAGCTAAGTACTGTTTGCTGTACAAACACGGCCATCTGCTGTCAGGCCAGGTCAGGCCAGGTCAGGTCCCCAGCTACTGTTGTCGTTGTCGTTGGATCATCAGGGAGTTATGTGATTTCTGCAGGCAGTGAAACACTGTACGGTCATGACAGAGCATTGCAGGAACACACTGGATCACTACCCTCTGCCTGTGTGCATACACCTATCTATCCATCCATCCATCTCAAACACACACACACACACACACACACACACCACACACACACACACACACACACACACACACACACACACACACACACACACAAACGCGCGCGCACGCGCACTCACGCACGCACGCTCCCCTAAAGTCCTTCGGATGAGACTAAAAACCAAGGCCCCGTGTGCGAACGCACGCAGGATATCTTGCGCACTCGTTAAATCCTGTTCCGGTTTTCGTAAGAGTAGGCCATTGTGTGCCGGTGGGAACAGATGACAGAATTCACAAAACCGCATACACCCGAGGACTGGATGTAAAAAAGCACATGCGTGCTTATTCCATTATCCTCGATATAAAGGAATCAAATTAAAAATTTAAAAAAAAAACACGCACGCACGCACACCTTGCTCTGTCTGTCTGTCTGTCTCTCTGCCTGCCTGCCTGTCTGTCTGTCTTTCTGTCTCTTTCTGTCTGTCTCTCTCACACAGACACACACTCACTCACACACACACGCACGTGCACGCGCCCACACTCTTTCTCTCTTTTTTTGCAACCCCCCCCCCCCCCATCCCTACACAAACCCCACCACACACCACACACACACACACACCACACACACACACACACACAACACACACACACACACACACACACAACACACACAACACACTTCCCGACATCAAAGTGAACAAGTAGCCGATGAAAAA
>CM054136.1:90505561-90510561 GCA_028751875.1 Rapana venosa | reverse complement strand
AAACTTCTTTACAGTCTGACAGAGACACTTCTTTACAGTCTGACAGAGAAACTTCTTTACAGTCTTACAGAGAATCTTCTTTACAGTCTTACAGAGAATCTTCTTTACAGTCTTACAGAGAAACTTCTTTACAGTCTGACAGAGAAACTTCTTTACAGTCTGACAGAGAAACTTCTTTACAGTGTGGCAGAGAAACTTCTTTACAGTCTTACAGAGACACTTCTTTACAGTCTTACAGAGACACTTCTTTACAGTCTGACAGAGACACTTCTTTACAGTCTGACAGAGAATCTTCTTTACAGTCTTACAGAGACACTTCTTTACAGTCTTACAGAGAATCTTCTTTACAGTCTGACAGAGAATCTTCTTTACAGTCTTACAGAGACACTTCTTTACAGTCTTACAGAGAATCTTCTTTACAGTCTTACAGAGACACTTCTTTACAGTCTGACAGAGACACTTCTTTACAGTCTTACAGAGACACTTCTTTACAGTCTGACAGAGACACTTCTTTACAGTCTTACAGAGAAACTTCTTTACAGTCTGACAGAGACACTTCTTTACAGTCTTACAGAGAATCTTCTTTACAGTCTGACAGAGAATCTTCTTTACAGTCTGACAGAGAATCTTCTTTACAGTCTTACAGAGAATCTTCTTTACAGTGTGGCAGAGAAACTTCTTTACAGTCTTACAGAGAATCTTCTTTACAGTCTTACAGAGAATCTTCTTTACAGTCTTACTGTTCTTCTTTAACAGTCTTTACACTTTTTGTCTTCCATAGTGGCACAGCATCTTCCACAGTTCTTGTTTTTCTTTCTTCTTCTTCTCTTCACAGTGTGCCAGCCCCAATAGTTCTGTCCTCTGGGGTCAGCAGGGCTTTAAACAAGCTGGCTGGGTTTGACAGTCTTTGAAAGGGTCTTTAACAGTCTTAGGGACTGTTTTTTAACTCATTGGAGTCGCAGTGAAATGGATCCCGCCATTTTGTGGTGACGCATGATTTTGGCTATATTTGAAAAATTCAGCAGACTTACCCAACATAATAATGACATACTCATTATATATCATTGAAAAGTTTATAATGTCTTCTTTTGAGATTGTTTCACAGATTTTTAATAGATGACTGTGTTTATTTTTTACAAATTTCCAAAATATGTCACTGAATGCTGAAGAATAAAAAGTTTTGAAAATTAGGGTTGGTATCTTAAATGGCTTGAACTATTCATCAACTAGTCCCCTTGAACCAATGTGATGATTTTTCACCAAAGTCAACTTCCCCGAAGCTGGCTGAATCCATGTGATTTCACTTTTTGTACAACAGACTTTTTTTTTAAAGAATCATAACACTGGGGTGCCTGAAATCCCAAAGATATCACTTGTTGACATGTCAAAGAAAATTGGCCAACAGATAAAAACTAGGCAAGCTTATGGTCAAGGAAAGCAACTGTGTTTAGAAAAATGATTGCCCTACAGGTCAGAGTAATTTCCCTTGAGTTAACCATTACTTTGTGTTTTAAAAAAAAATCGTAAGTCTGCCGATTCTTAAGCTTCGGCACGTCACAGTAAAGGAAAACCTCAATGAGTTAATCTGACCAAGGATTTCTAGTCTTTCGAAGGGTCTTTAAGGCTCAGAGAGGCTCTGCTGCTGTCTCGTTTAGGGTCATATCATGCAAGTCTTGTTCAGAATAGTTTACAGTCTTGTAGGGGTCTTTCACAGTCCCCTTGAGGGTCTTCTACAGTATTACAGAGTTACCTTTACAGTGTTACAGAGTTATCTTTACAGTGTTACAGAGTTATCTTTATAGTATTACAGAGTTATTTTTTACAGTCTTACAGAGTTACCTTAACAGTCTTACAGATTGTCTTATTCTGTATCATGAAGGGTCTTTTGCCGTTTTACAGAGGTCTTTGACAGTTATATATATGTAGGTGGGATTTAGTTTGCAGTCTAGCATAGAGTTTTATGATTCCAGACAGGTATTATAAGTCTTACTTGGAAAGGGGGTTGGGGGTTGGAGGAGGGGAGAGGTCTTTGATGAAGGCTTTCATTGTCAGCCCCCATTCCATTCTGTGTGAACTTATTCTGCCTGTCTGCCTGTCTGCCTGTCTGCCTTGCCAGTCTGTCTGTATTCTGCCTGTCTGCCTGTCTGCCTGTCTGCCTTGCCAGTCTGTCTGTATTCTGCCTGTCTACCTGACATCATGATTGTCATGGCGTCAGTCAGTCAGTCTGTCTGCTTCTATGTCTGTGTGCTTTGTCAGTCAGTGAGTCAGTCAGTCAGACAGTCAGTCAGTCAGTCAGACAGTCAGTCAGTCAGTCAGTCAGTCTGTCTGCTTCTCAGTCAGGCAGTCAGTCAGTCTGTCTGCTTCTCAGTCAGGCAGTCAGTCAGTCTGTCTGCTTCTCAGTCAGTCAGTCAGTCAGTCAGTCAGTCAGTCTGTCTGCTTCTCAGTCAGTCAGTCAGTCAGTCAGTCAGTCAGTCAGTCTGTCTGCTTCTCAGTCAGTCAGTCAGTCAGTCAGTCTGTCTGCTTCTCAGTCAGTCAGTCAGTCAGTCAGTCAGTCAGTCTGTCTGCTTCTCAGTCAGTCAGTCAGTCAGTCAGTCAGTCAGTCAGTCTGTCTGCTTCTCAGTCAGTCAGTCAGTCAGTCAGTCAGTCAGTCAGTCAGTCTGTCTGCTTCTCAGTCAGTCAGTCAGTCAGTCAGTCAGTCTGTCTGCTTCTCAGTCAGTCAGTCAGTCAGTCAGTCTGTCTGCTTCTCAGTCAGTCAGTCAGTCAGTCTGTCTGCTTCTCAGTCAGTCAGTCAGTCAGTCAGTCTGTCTGCTTCTCAGTCAGTCAGTCAGTCAGTCAGTCAGTCAGTCAGTCAGTCTGTCTGCTTCTCAGTCAGTCAGTCAGTCAGTCAGTCAGTCAGTCAGTCTGTCTGCTTCTCAGTCAGTCAGTCAGTCAGTCAGTCTGTCTGCTTCTCAGTCAGTCAGTCAGTCAGTCAGTCTGCTTCTCAGTCAGTCAGTCAGTCAGTCTGTCTGCTTCTCAGTCAGTCAGTCAGTCAGTCTGTCTGCTTCTCAGTCAGTCAGTCAGTCAGTCTGTCTGCTTCTCAGTCAGTCAGTCAGTCAGTCAGTCAGTCAGTCAGTCAGGCAGTCAGTCAGTCAGTCAGCCAGTCAGTCAGTCAGTCAGTCAGCCTATTTTACACACAGTACCCAGGCACCGACTTGTCCCGGAGTCTGAGGAGACGAGGAAGGACGATAACCGTGCTTTCCCTCTCTGTGGTTAATGCCCCTGACCTGTGTAGTGACAATTATCAGATGACAGTCTGGAAGGGGGGGGGGGGAGGAGGAGGTGGACTGCATCAAGGACAGGCAATAACTGCCCGCCACTAGCCAGCTGTCTCTCTGTCTCTCTCTCTCTGTCCTAGGCTTTCCTTTTGTCTCTGTCTCTCTCCCTGTTGTGCCCCCCTCCCCCTTCCCCCCTCTTCCTCGGCTAGAGCTACTATGGTGAGATTTGTGGAATGCCATCGTTGTCTGTGTGTGTGTGTGTGTGTGTGTGTGTGTGTGTCCTGTGTGTGTCCCAGTGTGTGTGTGTGTGTGTGTGTGTCCCTGTGTGTGTGTGTCCCTGTGTGTGTATGTGTGTGTGTCCCTCTGTGTGTGCGTGTGTGTGTTGTGTGTGTCCCTCTGTGTGTGCGTGTGTGTGTGTGTGTGTGTCCCTCTGTGTGTGTGTGTGTGTGTGTGTGTGTGTGTGTGCCCCCTGTGTGTGTGTCCCTCTGTGTGTGTGTGTGTGTGTGTGTGTGTGTGAGCCCTGTGTGTGTGGGTGTTTTCATTTGTGCTGTCTACGCTTTTCGGAAGAGTAGGTCATTGTGTGCCGGTGGGAACGGATGACAAAATTAACAAAACTGCATGCACACGGAGACTAGATGGAAAGAAAGCACATGAGTGCTTATTCTATCATCCTCGAAATAAAGAATAAATAAATAATACTGTTGGTCTGTCTGTCTGTTTCTGACGTCTTGTGGACTGTCTCTGTCTCTCAGTCTCTCTCCCTCTTTCTGTATGTTTTCCCTTTGATGTCTCCTCCCTGTGTATCCCTGTCTCTCTGTCTCTGTCTCTGTTTCGTGATGCCCTGTTTGATGATTTGATGTCAAGCGTTTATAAGAGCAGGCACAAGCTGTAGTAAACAAGGCACATACAGTGCTGCTTGTTAGATTTTCTCCACGTTGAGAGTTTTCACCCCCACCCCTCCCCCTCCTCGCTCTCTTTCTCTCTGTGCTCTGTTTGTCTCTGTGTCTGTCTGTCCCTGTCTACGTCTGTCTGTCTGTCGGACTGTGTATCGGTCGGTCGGTCTGTCTGTCCCTGTCTCTATAGATCTATGTATCTGTCTGTCTGTCTGTCTCTCTAATGCAGGGGGGGGGGGGGGGGGGGGAAATATTGATGGAAAGTATCATGGTTAAACTGACGTAAACTAAAGAAATGCCAAGATTTGACTTTCATGAATGACAGCTCGTAGTATAAACAATGATGAAGATGGTAAAGATAACGACGATTGCATTGAATGTCATCACTGATAACGATGACATTCTGTGTTGAGGATGATGATAACGATGACGCCTATTTCTATGATATATGTGTTTGAAGAATGTGTGCATCAATAGACAGTATATATATATATATATATATATATATATATATATATATATATATATATATATATATATATATATATATATATTATATATATATATATATATATTACTGTTTCCATTTATCCCCTTCACCTGTATTCTGGCCCAAGGCCGAAGTACAATTAAAACTGTTCAGAGTTCAGAGTTCTCTCTCTCTCTCTCTCTCTCTCTCTCTCTCTCTCTCTCTCTCTCTCTCTCTCCTCTCTCTCTCTCTCTCTCTCCTCCCCTTCCTCACTTTCTCTTCTCCTCTTTGTCCCTCCTCTCCCCCCTCTTCCTCTCTTGTTCTCAGCCTGCCATCATTCTTCTCTGTCTCTCTCTCTCTCTCTCTCTCTCTCTCTCTCTCTCT
>CM054136.1:90498061-90500561 GCA_028751875.1 Rapana venosa | reverse complement strand
GACCATTCTCGAAAAATTAATGTAGTTATTAAGTTTGTTTAACTCTGACTGATACATATTTATCAAATGATTTAGATGCCTCTTTGGTGTTCTCTTTTTCATTGTGACATTCATCCACATACAGATGTCATCAGCGTACTGGACATGGATAGCATTACTTGAGAGACACTTATGGAGATCATAGAGAAGAATATTGAAAAGATCGGGTGCAATGACTGATCCTTGTGGAATACCTACTGTTGGAAATAGTAAAGTAGAGTAGGAATTTTCAACTTTGGCATGCATGCATCTTTCTTAAAGAATGGTTTAATGTAATGATATATATTTCCAGATAAGCCAATAGATTTTTAAATTTATACAGTAATCGTTTATGCCAGGCCTGACCATATTATGCTTTTTTATATAAAAAATGTGGCAAGTACATTTTTCCTACAAGCAAATTGATGTTTAATCTGCGTACTGAGTTTAATCAGATGCTCTGCTGTGGATCTCCCTTTGGAAAACCTGCTTGACAAACAGGGATTATTTGGTTTTTATCACAGTAATAATATCAGTGGCTTTAGGATTATTTTATCTATAAATTTTCCTCTGTGTGAGGTTAAAGCAATTGATCTGTAGCTGCTTTTATCACTTTTAGATTTACCATGCTTTGGGATTGGCACTAACATGGAGTTTAATGTTTCCATATGTGTGGAATGGCCGCCCGAGACCAGCAGCTTTGGAATAAATCAAGCAATAACATTATCCAATTAATTTTTCTGGCACTTTGATCCCCCATGACCGTGCTAATCTGTGGGTTTGTACACCATTTACCAGGAATCATGGACGACCAGTACCACTGGCAGATCTTGATTTCCCCAGGTTGCTAATTTTTAAGTTTGGGGTGAACAGATTTGGAAGCAGAAGATGTTACATAATGCCTTTTGCTGCTGTTCTTCCCAGCAATGTTGACGTCATGTCTTTTGTTGCGTCACTTTTCTTTCTTCTCTGGGTTTGAAGCTTTAGACCTACTTGGTTTGGATGAAACAAAGTTAGGCCTCATGTTTTATATGGGGGGGGGGGGGGGGGGGGGGGGGGATAGCCTAGTGGTTACAACAATTCGGCTCGCAATCTGATGACCGGGGTTCGATTCCGTTCAAGGGGATATTTACCCTGGAGTTAACATCAGTGCAGACTCCACTATCCCAAAAAGTCCTTCGGATGAGACTATAAACCGAAGCCCTGTGTGGGAATGCACGCAGAACATCTTGCGCACACGTTAAATCCTGCTCCGCTTTTCGTAAGAGTAGGCCATTGTGTGCCGGTGGGAACAGATGACATAATTTACAAAAGCGCATACACACGGGGACTGGATGTAAAAAAGCACATAAGTGCTTATTCCATTATCCTCGATATAAAAGAATAAAAAATAAAATGAAATAAAAATATCTGCCCTGTTTTATAGTGCTTTATGCTATTTTATTATTAAAATTGTTTTAAAAATTCTTTTATATCGAGGATAATGGAATAAGCACTTTTGTGCTTTTTTTTTTACATCCAGTCCCCATGTGTATGCGGGTTTGCTATTAAGGTAAACAGTCGATTGTTTTACAGTATCTGCATAGGAATTGAGGGCATGGGTCTGCCTCTGTTATTGGGTGACTGACCAGTTTTGCCCAGGAAGTCACTGATGTTGTGGAGTCTTGCACTTCTTGTATGGCCGCTTCCAGTGATGACCTGTTTGTGCACAGGGAAGCCATCGTTCTGGACAGCTCTGTGAGTTGTCATCAACAGATCTCTCACTGCTGTCTCCCCTTGTCAGGCAGACACCTCTAAACCTCCACTGGCCACAGCCCGGCTCCTCTGACTGCTTGTTCAAGTCAGAGTCCTGCTTCCTGGTCAGGTGGTGTGGCTGACAGACTGCTTTTAGCTGTCACCGGGGCCGCTCCTTGCTGTGTGCGGTCACCACTCATGCCCCTAGTCCCTGTCACTTTGAGTAACCTGCACCAAACTCTGACAATAACAAACCAGCTGCTGTGTTTTCCACCATCTTGATGACGTCCTCTGTGTGTGTGTGTGTGTGTGGATTTTTCTGTTAATAGTATAGACTATTTCTGTCCTCTTTGTGTATTTATTTGTTTGTTTCCAATGTTGATGAACTTCTTCCTGCTTGATTTGAATCACAATAACTTAAAGAATGCATGATTTTATATTTTCCATGTCGTGGTAAAAGCAATGAAAATGAGGAAGAAAAGAAATGCGACCCAGTTCCAACATTTATGGCAAGGTCTTATACCTCGGCATTTTCTTCAACCAGTGTCATGTTCTAACTTTATGTCAACTGATAAAGTATACATCTCCAAAAGTTCTGTTGTCTTTGTCAAAATTTATGAGATTTGCTGCTATTTCTTAAAAGTAAAATCTGTTATCTCACACAGTTGAGTACATCTTAAAACTTATTTTTCAGAATCGCCACTTAAACTGCATTTTAAAAACGATGGTGTAATTTTGTTAAACTATT
>CM054136.1:90483061-90493061 GCA_028751875.1 Rapana venosa | reverse complement strand
CTGAGAGAGAGAGAGAGAGAGAGAGGAGAGAGAGATTGCACATGCAAGCCTGCCTACCTATACCACGTGTTTGTACCCCAGGGATTTCGTACAGGGTGCATGCGTGCGCGTGTGTGCGGGTTCATCAGTGTGTGTGCATGCCTGTGCTTTGTACTACCTGTAGAATTATTCCCCAGGGACCTAACAGCCCAGTGGTCAGAGCATTCAGAGCGTGGCTATCAAGTAGATGGGTGACTGTTCGTGCGCCTTGGCTTCAGCACAGTCCCCTTGTTCACTCAGCTGTCAATGGGTACCTGCCCTTTTCAGGGTCAGGGAAGGTAAAGCAGTGAGGGAGAGGAGATGGGCGCCGCCCTCAATATGCTGGCCCCTAGAGAAGTGAGGTCTCTGATGTCACACACCCTTACAACGCATAGGTCTGGGAAAGATTTACCTGCCCTTTAAAAAAAGATATTACTGACCATTTTATTTTGTTTTTTTTTTACTTTGCCCAGTATTTCAGGTGGTGAAGTCAGGACACGTTGCTATATTTGGTGGTTGTAAGTATGTTTTGTACTTTTTGGCTTGTTTTTTTATTATAGTCTGTACTGTTTTTTTGTGTTGTTTGGTTATTGTCCTGGTCATTTTCTTTGAAGTAAAAATTGCTTGAAATGATTCACCTCTCTTCTAACCCGTATCTCTTATGGGGTTTTTTTTCATTTATGGGTTTTGTGTGTGTATGTGTGTGTGGTGGTGTGCGTGCGTGCGTGGTGCATGTGTGTGTGTGTGAATCAGAAATGGTGACCACACGGCGGCCAGGTAGAGGGACGTAAAAAGGTCCCCTTGATCGGAAAGGCCCGACCTAATTGGGAAATATTGTGTTCGTTAAGTGGTGCGCGTGGGGTGCGTGCGTGCGTGCTTGCGAATGTGCGTGCGTGCATGCGCGGGTTGTGTGTGGGGTGTGTGGGGTTGTGTTTGTGCTTGAATGGATTCTTTGTCCCCATCTTCAGTGAGGCTGTCCTGCTGTTTCCTCCCGTCATTCGGTCTCTCCCCCCAGCCAGCGTGTATGTTATGTCACATTTCAGGGTCGGGTCCACAGAGAGCTCTCTATGTCGGGCCCCCTGAAGGCAACGCCAGAAGGGCCCTGCACTTGGTGGTGTTAAGTGGTCCCGTTCTGAGCTACCATCTTAAATGAACCACTGCTAAGCCCCCCACTGACGACTGTAAGGCTTAGTCATGGGGCCGTCGAGTCAGGGCCCACTTGGCTAGTGACCCCCACGTCGCTCCCCCATCTCAAAAGGGTTTGACACAAACCCGACCAAGGGACTGGAGTGAGGGGGAAAGGTGGGCAGATAAAATAAATAAACATTTTAATAGCATTGATAAACGTAAAGGTAATTGAATTAAAGGTGAAAACCCCCTTAAATAATTTTTCCGGGCAAAAAATAAGAAAATTTATTTGGAATCAGAAACAAAAAAAAAAAATTAAAAAACATTTTGGCCTGACAAAATTTTTTGACTTTTAGGGAATGAACCCGCAAACCTTCCAAAGCCCGTTGCCAATGCCTGACCCCTGGCCCATGGTGGCTGGTAAGTTGTGTGTGGTGTGGTGTTGTGTGTTGGTGTGAGTGTTGTGTGGTGTGCGTGGCGTGTGTGTGTGTGGGTTGTGTGTGGCGTTGGTGGTTGGGGTGCGCGGTGTGTTTTGTGTGTGTGTGTGTGTGAGTGTGTGAGTGTGTGTGTGTGTGTGTGTGTGTGCGTGTGTGTGTGTGTGTGTGTGTGTGTGTGTGTGTGTGTGTGTGTGTGTGTGTGTGTGTGTGAATTTACCTGCATTTGTATGTGTGCCGTGTATTCATTTTGCATGAGTGATTATTTGCTTGCGTGCGAGTAAGTGTTTCCACGGATATGTCCGTGTGTGTATTTGTGTGCGTGCGCGCGCGCGCGCGTGCGTGTGGTCAGTTGATGATAGTGTTTTCCTGTGTGCAGGGCCTCTTTTGTGGAGAACTATGAGACGTTCTGGACAGGGGTGAAGGCTTCCCTGACTGCAGAACACCCAGAGAGGGCTGTAGCCCCTGATCACGTGGTGTGTAGCTGTGTCTGTTTGTAGCCCCTGATCACGTGGTGTGTAGCTGTGTCTGTTTGTGCTGTAGCCCCTGATCACCTGGTGTGTAGCTGTGTCTGTTTGTGCTGTAGCCCCTGATCACCTGGTGTGTAGCTGTGTCTGTTTGTGCTGTAGCCCCTGATCACCTGGTGTGTAGCTGTGTCTGTTTGTGCTGTAGCCCCTGATCACGTGGTGTGTAGCTGTGTCTGTTTGTAGCCCCTGATCACGTGGTGTGTAGCTGTGTCTGTTTGTGCTGTAGCCCCTGATCACGTGGTGTGTAGCTTTGTCTGTTTGTGCTGTAGCCCCTGATCACGTGGTGTGTAGCTTTGTCTGTTTGTGCTGTAGCCCCTGATCACGTGGTGTGTAGCTGTGTCTGTTTGTAGCCCCTGATCACGTGGTGTGTAGCTGTGTCTGTTTGTAGCCCCTGATCACGTGGTGTGTAGCTGTGTCTGTTTGTGCTGTAGCCCCTGATCACGTGGTGTGTAGCTGTGTCTGTTTGTAGCCCCTGATCACGTGGTGTGTAGCTGTGTCTGTTTGTGCTGTAGCCCCTGATCACGTGGTGTGTAGCTGTGTCTGTTTGTGCTGTAGCCCCTGATCACGTGGTGTGTAGCTGTGTCTGTTTGTGCTGTAGCCCCTGATCACGTGGTGTGTAGCTTTGTCTGTTTATGCTGTAGCCCCTGATCACGTGGTGTGTAGCTGTGTCTGTTTGTGCTGTAGCCCCTGGTGTGTAGCTGTGTCTGTTTGTGCTGTAGCCCCTGATCACGTGGTGTGTAGCTGTGCCTGTTTGTGCTGTAGCCCCTGATCACGTGGTGTGTAGCTGTGTCTGTTTGTAGCCCCTGATCACGTGGTGTGTAGCTGTGTCTGTTTGTAGCCCCTGATCACCTGGTGTGTAGCTGTGTCTGTTTGTGCTGTAGCCCCTGATCACGTGGTGTGTAGCTGTGTCTGTTTGTAGCCCCTGATCACGTGGTGTGTAGCTGTGTCTGTTTGTGCTGTAGCCCCTGATCACGTGGTGTGTAGCTGTGTCTGTTTGTGCTGTAGCCCCTGATCACCTGGTGTGTAGCTTTGTCTGTTTGTAGCCCCTGATCACGTGGTGTGTAGCTGTGTCTGTTTGTGCTGTAGCCCCTGATCACGTGGTGAGTAGCTTTGTCTGTTTGTGCTGTAGCCCCTGATCACGTGGTGTGTAGCTGTGTCTGTTTGTGCTGTAGCCCCTGATCACCTGGTGTGTAGCTTTGTCTGTTTGTGCTGTAGCCCCTGATCACGTGGTGTGTAGCTGTGTCTGTTTGTAGCCCCTGATCACGTGGTGTGTAGCTTTGTCTGTTTGTAGCCCCTGATCACGTGGTGTGTAGCTGTGTCTGTTTGTGCTGTAGCCCCTGATCACGTGGTGTGTAGCTTTGTCTGTTTGTAGCCCCTGATCACGTGGTGTGTAGCTGTGTCTGTTTGTGCTGTAGCCCCTGATCACGTGGTGTGTAGCTTTGTCTGTTTGTGCTGTAGCCCCTGTTCACCTGGTGTGTAGCTGTGTCTGTTTGTAGACCCTGATCACGTGGTGTGTAGCTGTGTCTGTTTGTGCTGTAGCCCTTGATCACGTGGTGTGTAGCTTTGTCTGTTTGTGCTGTAGCCCCTGATCACCTGGTGTGTAGCTGTGTCTGTTAGTGCTGTAGCCCCTGATCACGTGGTGTGTAGCTTTGTCTGTTTGTAGCCCCTGATCACGTGGTGTGTAGCTTTGTCTGTTTGTAGCCCCTGATCACGTGGTGTGTAGCTTTGTCTGTTTGTAGCCCCTGATCACGTGGTGTGTAGCTGTGTCTGTTTATGCTGTAGCCCCTGATCACGTGGTGTGTAGCTGTGTCTGTTTGTAGCCCCTGATCACGTGGTGTGTAGCTTTGTCTGTTTGTAGCCCCTGATCACGTGGTGTGTAGCTGTGTCTGTTTGTAGCCCCTGATCACGTGGTGTGTAGCTGTGTCTGTTTGTAGCCCCTGATCACGTGGTGTGTAGCTTTGTCTGTTTGTGCTGTAGCCCCTGATCACGTGGTGTGTAGCTTTGTCTGTTTGTGCTGTAGCCCCTGATCACGTGGTGTGTAGCTTTGTCTGTTTGTGCTGTAGCCCCTGATCACGTGGTGTGTAGCTGTGTCTGTTTGTAGCCCCTGATCACGTGGTGTGTAGCTTTGTCTGTTTGTAGCCCCTGATCACCTGGTGTGTAGCTGTGTCTGTTTGTAGCCCCTGATCACGTGGTGAGTAGCTTTGTCTGTTTGTGCTGTAGCCCCTGATCACCTGGTGTGTAGCTTTGTCTGTTTGTAGCCCCTGATCACGTGGTGTGTAGCTGTGTCTGTTTGTGCTGTAGCCCCTGATCACCTGGTGTGTAGCTTTGTCTGTTTGTAGCCCCTGATCACGTGGTGTGTAGCTGTGTCTGTTTGTGCTGTAGCCCCTGATCACGTGGTGTGTAGCTTTGTCTGTTTGTAGCCCCTGATCACGTGGTGTGTAGCTGTGTCTGTTTGTGCTGTAGCCCCTGATCACGTGGTGTGTAGCTTTGTCTGTTTGTGCTGTAGCCCCTGTTCACCTGGTGTGTAGCTGTGTCTGTTTGTGCTGTAGCCCTTGATCACGTGGTGTGTAGCTTTGTCTGTTTGTGCTGTAGCCCCTGATCACGTGGTGTGTAGCTGTGTCTGTTTGTGCTGTAGCCCCTGATCACGTGGTGTGTAGCTGTGTCTGTTTGTGCTGTAGCCCCTGATCACGTGGTGTGTAGCTGTGTCTGTTTGTAGCCCCTGATCACGTGGTGTGTAGCTGTGTCTGTTAGTGCTGTAGCCCCTGATCACGTGGTGTGTAGCTGTGTCTGTTTGTAGCCCCTGATCACGTGGTGTGTAGCTGTGTCTGTTTGTAGCCCCTGATCACGTGGTGTGTAGCTGTGTCTGTTTGTGCTGTAGCCCCTGATCACGTGGTGTGTAGCTGTGTCTGTTTATGCTGTAGCCCCTGATCACGTGGTGTGTAGCTGTGTCTGTTAGTGCTGTAGCCCCTGATCACCTGGTGTGTAGCTGTGTCTGTTTGTAGCCCCTGATCACGTGGTGTGTAGCTGTGTCTGTTTGTGCTGTAGCCCCTGATCACGTGGTGTGTAGCTTTGTCTGTTTGTGCTGTAGCCCCTGATCACGTGGTGTGTAGCTGTGTCTGTTTGTGCTGTAGCCCCTGATCACCTGGTGTGTAGCTGTGTCTGTTTGTAGCCCCTGATCACGTGGTGTGTAGCTTTGTCTGTTTGTGCTGTAGCCCCTGATCACGTGGTGTGTAGCTGTGTCTGTTTATGCTGTAGCCCCTGATCACGTGGTGTGTAGCTGTGTCTGTTCGTAGCCCCTGATCACGTGGTGTGTAGCTGTGTCTGTTTGTAGCCCCTGATCACGTGGTGTGTAGCTTTGTCTGTTTGTAGCCCCTGATCACCTGGTGTGTAGCTTTGTCTGTTTGTAGCCCCTGATCACGTGGTGTGTAGCTTTGTCTGTTTGTAGCCCCTGATCACCTGGTGTGTAGCTGTGTCTGTTTGTGCTGTAGCCCCTGATCACGTGGTGTGTAGCTTTGTCTGTTTGTAGCCCCTGATCACGTGGTGTGTAGCTTTGTCTGTTTGTAGCCCCTGATCACGTGGTGTGTAGCTTTGTCTGTTTGTTTGTAGCCCCTGATCACGTGGTGTGTAGCTGTGTCTGTTTGTAGCCCCTGATCACGTGGTGTGTAGCTGTGTCTGTTTGTAGCCCCTGATCACGTGGTGTGTAGCTTTGTTTGTAGCCCCTGATCACGTGGTGTGTAGCTGTGTCTGTTTGTAGCCCCTGATCACGTGGTGTGTAGCTTTGTCTGTTTATGCTGTAGCCCCTGATCACGTGGTGTGTAGCTTTGTCTGTTTGTAGCCCCTGATCACTGGTGTGTATTGTTGTTTTTGTAGCCTGATCACGTTGGTGTGTACTGTCTGTTTGTAGCCCCTGATCACGTGGTGTGTAGCTTTGTCTGTTTGTAGCCCCTGATCACGTGGTGTGTAGCTTTGTCTGTTTGTAGCCCCTGATCACGTGGTGTGTAGCTTTGTCTGTTTGTAGCCCCTGATCACGTGGTGTGTAGCTTTGTCTGTTTGTGCTGTAGCCCCTGATCACGTGGTGTGTAGCTTTGTCTGTTGGCTGTAGCCCTGATGACGTGGTGTGTAGCTGTGTCTGTTTGTAGCCCCTGATCACGTGGTGTGTAGCTTTGTCTGTTTGTAGCCCCTGATCACGTGGTGTGTAGCTGTGTCTGTTTGTTTGTAGCCCCTGATCACGTGGTGTGTAGCTTTGTCTGTTTGTGCTGTAGCCCCTGATCACGTGGTGTGTAGCTTTGTTTGTGCTGTAGCCCCTGATCACGTGGTGTGTAGCTGTGTCTGTTTGTGCTGTAGCCCCTGATCACGTGGTGTGTAGCTTTGTGTTGTGTTGTAGCCCCTGATCACGTGGTGTGTACTGTGTCTGTTTGTGCTGTAGCCCCTGATCACGTGGTGTGTAGCTGTGTCTGTTTGTGCTGTAGCCCCTGATCACGTGGTGTGTAGCTTTGTTTGTGCTGTAGCCCCTGATCACGTGGTGTGTAGCTGTGTCTGTTTGTGCTGTAGCCCCTGATCACGTGGTGTGTAGCTGTGTCTGTTTGTAGCCCCTGATCACGTGGTGTGTAGCTGTGTCTGTTTGTGCTGTAGCCCCTGATCACGTGGTGTGTAGCTGTGTCTGTTTGGCTGTAGCCCCTGATCACGTGGTGTGTAGCTGTGTCTGTTTTGTGTAGCCCCTGATCACGTGGTGTGTAGCTGTGTCTGTTTGTGCTGTAGCCCCTGATCACGTGGTGTGTAGCTGTCTGTCTGTGTGTAGCCCCTGATCACGTGGTGTGTAGCTTTGTCTGTTTGTGCTGTAGCCCCTGATCACGTGGTGTGTAGCTTTGTTCTGTTTGTGCTGTACCCTGATCACGTGGTGTGTAGCTGTGTCTGTTTGTGCTGTAGCCCTGATCACGTGTGTGTAGCTTTGTCTGTTTGTGCTGTAGCCCCTGATCACGTGGTGTGTAGCTTTGTCTGTTTGTGCTGTAGCCCCTGATCACGTGGTGTGTAGCTTTGTCTGTTTGTGCTGTAGCCCCTGATCACGTGGTGTGTAGCTTTGTCTGTTTGTGCTGTAGCCCCTGATCACGTGGTGTGTAGCTTTGTCTGTTTGTGCTGTAGCCCCTGATCACGTGGTGTGTAGCTTTGTCTGTTTGTGCGTAGCCCCTGATCACGTGGTGTGTAGCTGTTGTCTGTTTTGTGTAGCCCCTGATACGTGGTGTGTAGCTTTGTCTGTTTGTTCTGTAGCCCCTGATCACGTGGTGTGTAGCTTTGTCTGTTTGTGTGTAGCCCCTGATCACGTGGTGTGTAGCTGTGTCTGTTTGTAGCCCCTGATGACGTGGTGTGTAGCTGTGTCTGTTTGTAGCCCCTGATGACGTGGTGTGTAGCTGTGTCTGTTTATGCTGTAGCCCCTGATCACGTGGTGTGTAGCTGTGTCTGTTTATGCTGTAGCCCCTGATCACGTGGTGTGTAGCTGTGTCTGTTTGTAGCCCCTGATCACGTGGTGTGTAGCTGTGTCTGTTTGTGCTGTAGCCCCTGATCACGTGGTGTGTAGCTGTGTCTGTTTGTAGCCCCTGATCACGTGGTGTGTAGCTGTGCCTGTTTGTAGCCCCTGATCACGTGGTGTGTAGCTGTGTCTGTTTGTAGCCCCTGATCACGTGGTGTGTAGCTGTGTCTGTTTGTGCTGTAGCCCCTGATCACGTGGTGTGTAGCTGTGTCTGTTTGTAGCCCCTGATCACGTGGTGTGTAGCTGTGTCTGTTTGTGCTGTAGCCCCTGATCACGTGGTGTGTAGCTGTGTCTGTTTGTGCTGTAGCCCCTGATCACGTGGTGTGTAGCTGTGTCTGTTTGTGCTGTAGCCCCTGATCACGTGGTGTGTAGCTGTGTCTGTTTGTAGCCCCTGATCACGTGGTATGTAGCTGTGTCTGTTTGTAGCCCCTGATCACGTGGTGTGTAGCTGTGTCTGTCTGTAGCCCCTGATCACGTGGTGTGTAGCTGTGTCTGTTTGTGCTGTAGCCCCTGATCACGTGGTGTGTAGCTGTGTCTGTTTGTTTGTAGCCCCTGATCACGTGGTGTGTAGCTTTGTCTGTTTGTTTGTAGCCCCTGATCACGTGGTGTGTAGCTGTGTCTGTTTGTAGCCCCTGATCACGTGGTGTGTAGCTGTGTCTGTTTGTGCTGTAGCCCCTGATCACGTGGTGTGTAGCTGTGTCTGTTTGTAGCCCCTGATCACGTGGTGTGTAGCTGTGTCTGTTTGTAGCCCCTGATCACGTGGTGTGTAGCTGTGTCTGTTTGTGTAGCCCCTGATCACCTGGTGTGTAGCTGTGTCTGTTTGTGCTTAGCCCCTGATCACTGGTGTGTAGCTGTGTCTGTTTGTGCTGTAGCCCCTGATCACTGGTGTGTAGCTGTGTCTGTTTGTGCTGTAGCCCCTGATCACGTGGTGTGTAGCTGTGTCTGTTTGTGCTGTAGTGTACGTGTTTGATATGTCTGTTTTTGTAGAATTTGGCTGTTTTGGCTGCAGTGTTTAGGTCTGTCTGTTTCTTTAGTCTGATCTGTATTTTTAGCATTCTCATCTTTGTCTCTGTCATTATGTTATATCTGTTTGTCTGTTCTGATTTTGCTGTCACTCATGTCCTATTGTCATAACAGCTGAACTGGTGGTAGTCATTTTCGTTAGGTTCTGATTGCATGTGCCACATCTATTGTCTACCCGTGTCATAGTGGCTGTATTAAAAGTACGTGATCTGTATGTTGCTTTCTCAGCACATGGCCATGCTTTATGTGTAATCTTCTTTTCGGAGCTTTCAAGGACCAGAGCTGAATGACGGACATTCTAGATACTCCCTGAATAGACCCTCATAATAACCCTGATGATCGATGATACGATTGTCTGCACTGTGACCATAAGTTATTTGTCAATTCAAAGACTCAATACTCAGATGTGAAGAAACATGAATTCAGGTAAGATCGTACACTGAAAGATAAGAAGTGATGAATAAACCTATCTTCTGATACAGACTACTGGCCTGCTATGTAAAAAGACTACAGGAAGATGATGGAAGGGCAATAAATCCAGGCATAACTGGGCACCAGCAACAGTGAAGAAATCACTATCAAAAAAACGATGATGTTCATTAGATAACGCACCAGGCACTGGAATGCATGACGGTGAATGATCAGGAGAGGGCTATTCTCTACCGCTGAACATAACACCATCAGTGATGTCAGGCCGAGTCTTCAGCCAGACTGGCGAGACTTCGCTTGAGCGATGGAGGACCGACTTTGTGTCTGGGTCGTCCCATACACAAGATGTGGTCATGACGTGTTTGTTGCGGTATGCCCAGACTGTCCTGCAGAGTAATGCTCTGCCCCTCGTCTCTGCCCCATCTGTCGCCCCTTCGAGCTGATGGTCAAGAGTGTGCACGACTTATCTTTGTCTGTGGGTCTGTCCCATGACCAATGTGACTCTAAGTGTTGAGCCGTGTATTTAAATCAGGAAAATTTGCATGTGTGCTTTGTACCCTCATGTCTTATGCCGTTTCTTCTGTCAGAAACAAGATGGTAGGCGTTTTCATTGTTGCATTTTTCTGTCATCGTCAATTTTTGCCTTTCAGACTGGCAAGGTGATGGAGCGAAATATGTTCATGTGGACATTTGTCTTTTCCTCGATATTACTCCGGGTTGCTCTGTCATAGATTTGCTATGTGACCGTTTTTTCCCACCACGAAGGTAGCTGCATTCCGACTTCAGGAATGTTTGCTGGGCATGGTCGTGTTTTCCGCAACCCACCCAATGCTGACATGAATTACGGGATCTTTAACGTGCATATTTTACCTTCTGCATAATGCATACACGCGAAAAGAATGAAGGCACTGGTAGGT
>CM054136.1:90460561-90470561 GCA_028751875.1 Rapana venosa | reverse complement strand
GTTGGCTATTGGTTGGTGGTTGGTTGGCTGGTTGGTTGGTTGTGGTTGCTGGTTGGCTGGTTGGTTGGTTGGTTGGTTGGCTGGCTGGCTGGTGTTGGTTGGATGGTTGGTTGGTTGGATGGTTGGTTGTTGGTTGGTTTGTTGGTTGGCTGCTGGTGGTTGGTTGGTTGGTTGGTTTGCTGGTTGGTTGGTTGTTGGATGGTTGGTTGGTTGGTTTGTTTGCTGGTTGGTTGGTTGGTTGGCTGGTTGGATGGTTGGCTGGATGGTTGGCTGGTTGGTTGGTTGGTTGGTTGGTTAGTTGGTTGGTTGGTTGGTTGGCTGGCTAACTGGCTGACACTACTGCATGCTTGCACACATGCATCAACGCAGAAATGCCTGCATGAACACTCACACACGCATCCAGACACACACTTACTTACACGCACACACACACTCACACACTCTCTTACACACTGACAGACAGAGCAGAAGACACGACAGACAGAGACAGACAGACAGACCACACACACACACACACACACCACACACACACACACCACACACACACACAACACACACCACACACACACACCATCTACTTCAGTGCAGACTGCTGATGTTGCAGGCGTGAAGAAGGAGACGGAGCCCTGGACGGCAGTGATGACGTCACCAGACACCCTCCTCCTCTTCTTCTACTGCATGACCCTCCTGCTGCTGGCCGCTGCCACCCTCAGCGTCATCCTCCTCTTCTGAATCCTCGTCATCCTCTTCAGAATCCTCCTCTTCTGAATCCTCCTCTTCTGAATCCTCCTCTTCTGAATCACCGTCATCATCCTCCTCTTCTGAATCCTCCTCTTCTGAATCACCGTCATCCTCTTCAGAATCCTCGTCATCATCCTCCTCTTCTGAATCACCCTTATCCTCCTCTTCTTTTTTCTTTTTTTTGGCCATCCTCCTCTTCTGAATCCTCCTCTTTTGAATCACCCTCATCCTCTTAGTCATCCTCCTCTTCTGAATCCTCATCCTCTTCTGAATCCTCATCCTCTTCTGAATCCTCTTCTGAATCTTCGTCATCCTCCCCATCATCTGAGTCATTGTCCTCTCCTTCTGAGTCATCTTCCTCTTCTGAATCCTCCTCTTCTGAATCCTCCTCTTCTGAATCCTCATCCTCTTCTTCTGAGTCTGTCACCCTGTTCCTCTGAGTCATCCTCCCCTCTGAGTCACTGTTACCTCTTCTTCTGAGTCACTGTTACCTCTTCTTCTGAGTCACTGTTACCTCTTCTTCTGAGTCACTGTTACCTCTTCTTCCGAGTCACTGTTACCTCTTCTTCTGAGTCACTGTTACCTCTTCTTCTGAGTCACTGTTACCTCTTCTTCTGAGTCACTGTTACCTCTTCTTCTGAGTCACTGTTACCTCTTCTTCTGAGTCACTGTTACTCTTCTCGAGTCACTGTTACCTCTTCTTCTGAGTCACTGTTACCTCTTCTTCTGAGTCACTGTTACCTCTTCTTCTGAGTCACTGTTACCTCTTCTTCTGAGTCACTGTTACCTCTTCTTCTGAGTCACTGTCATCTTCCTCTTCTCGTTTACTGCTCTTTGTTGGCTCACTGCTGACCGCCCTGATGTCAGGGGTCAGGGGTCAGGGGTCAGTACTGACCGTACACAGCATGGCTGTATTCAGGTGTATTGCATGCACAGACCTCTATGTACAGTATGCCCTTCACAGTTATTATGGTTGTACATATTATAGTGTTGTTCCCTGACTGTATGGTTGTGTGGTTGGGTTATCGTGTGTACCTGTTGTTCTAACAATGCTGAAAGTCCTGATATGTATTGATAATAATACAGCTGCCTTCACTCTGCCACCTGTGTCAGACGACAAGACTGACTGAAGAAGGTGGAGTTATGTCCAGTGTCCTATATATACATATATTCCCCATGCTGTATGATTTTGTTGTTGTTTAAAAGTAACCAGCAAAGTGTAAGCTGTCGTGGTATGCAGACTCAAGGACGGACCATGGCCGCATGAGTTGCTGGAACTGTGCATGTCTTCGAGACTGGAGGCCGGCTGAGTGCGCACAAGACAGTGTGGTTGATTAATAAACGTCCATGACAAAAAGGAAGGGGAACAGTTTGTCAAATGTGTCTTGTTGCAGTGGTGTGGGTATGGTCGAAGTGCAGGCCAAGTTTTTGCTATGGTGTGTGTGTGTGTGAAAGTCTAAAAGTCACTTTTTTCCAGATGGTAGGCTACATTGAATAAGCAATGCATTTGCTTGTAAGTGTGTGTGTGAGTGTGTGTGTGTGGAGAGAGAGAGAGAGAGAGAGAGAGAGAGAGAGAGAGAGAGAGAGAGAGAGAGAGACGAAATGAACCACAGGATAAAAAATGAAGCCGACATAGCGCAGCACCTGACCTGACGTGGCCACCCTCAGTCACTGTCTGCACGGCAGTGTCACTTCATTTCACTTCTCCAGGAACTCCTTGAGGAGTCCGTCACTGGGACAGGGCACAGGCAGGTCAGGGAGTGTGACCTGGACAAGGTCACCCCTCAGAGCTCCCCTTGTCCACACCACTGCCATCTTCCCATCCTCAATACCACCCCCCCCCCCCCTCTTCCTCCACCTACCCCACCACCGCTTTTGCGAAAGGTGGCTGGGTGGTTAGCGTGTATGGAAGACGTTGTGCATGTGTTGTCATGAAGACCTTGGTGTGTGGGTCATCTCCTCCAGCGATGCAAGGCCAGGGCTGTCCCTGCATTAGGTGGCCATGGTGGCCAACAGCAACAACAGGTCACACGAAAACTTCACTGCTCTCTTCCTGTCCCCATGGACGGGCTGGTGCCTTTCTGTGTGTCGTCTGGCTTTGCCAGATTCCTACATCCACACTCTACCATGCAGACAACTCTGCCACAAGAGTGTGTCTGCATTTTCTGTGACTTGGACTGCAGGGTGTGTGGTAGTCTAGAGGTATAGTAATGCACCTGCCTTGAAAGCAGAAAGTCCAGGTTCAATCTGGACCCTGGTTTGATCCCCCATTTGTGCCTGAAACTTGTGTCCTATCTACTAGACCGTTGGTGGTGGTCAGGGTGCTAGTCTTTCAGATAAGACGATAAACCGAGGTCCCGTATGCAACACACATTTGGCGCACGTAAAAGAACCCACGGCGAGAGAATTGTCCTTGGCAAAATTCGGTAGAAAAAAACCTCTCTGATAGGGAAACAAATACACATGCAGAAAGGAAAAGAAAAAAAAAAATGGGTGGCGCTGCTCTTGTGGCGACGCGCTCTTTCCAGGGAGAGCAGCCCGAACTTCACGTAGAAAATCTGCCGTGACTTAAAGTGGTATACAAATGATTATCCATTGTGGATCTGGGCACTGACTTCAGTAGTGCCACCACCAGTGCTGGCTTGCCTCACAGTCAAAGGGCAACTACTCGAAGAGATTGTGATGGAAAAGGATGGCAGTTCCTTCCCTTGCACTAAGAAACCCATGTGTCTAGTTGGATGTGTTCCATAACCGTGCAAAAAAAGCCACCACTCGTCTCAACAATGATTGAAATAAAGCTCACATATTTGGCAACAGGGCTGTGATTTTAATGAGTGCATAACATGAAAACATACGTGAAAACATACTAAAAAACAACGTAAAACCTGCCAGCAACACTTCTGTGCTCTGTTCCTTCCTGCCCTTATAACTGCTGTTTTCCTGCACTGCCAATCACTCTTGAGGATGGCGAGGGAGGGCATGGAGATTTTATGCACTCTCTAAACTACATTCATTCATTTGTTCATTTGTTCGTTCATTCATAGTTTGTTCGTTCATTTATTTATCTGTTTGATTGTTCATTCATTCATTCATTCATTCATTCATTCATTCATTCACGTTAAATCCTGTTCCGCTTTTCGTAAGAGTAGGCCATTGTGTGCCGGTGGGAACAGATGACAGAATTGACAAAACCGCATACACGGGGACTGGATGTAAAAAAGCACATAAGTGCTTATTCCATTATCCTCGATATAAAAGAATGAAAAAAATTCAAAAAAAATTTCATTCATTCATTCATTCATTCATTCATTTATTCATTCATTCGTTTGTCGTTTGTTCATTTACTTGTTTGCTTGATTGTTTATTCATCCGTTCGTTTATTTATTTTTACTTCAGATTTTAAGATGGTTTATTGAGATCTTCAGGTCTTCCTTTGATGAAAGTCCAGCTTCCCCACATTGAAGAGAGACAGAGCAGAACACAGAGCTAACAGTTATTAACAGACAGTTCATGGAGACAGAGCAGCACACAGAGCTAACAGTTATTAACAGACAGTTCATGGAGACAGAGCAGCACACAGAGCTAACAGTTATTAACAGACAGTTCATGGAGACAGAGCAGCACACAGAGCTAACAGTTATTAACAGACAGTTCATGAAGACAGCAGCACACAGAGCTAACAGTTATTAACAGACAGTTCATGGAGACAGAACAGTACACAGAGCTAACAGTTAACAGACAGTTCATGGAGACAGAGCAGCACACAGAGATAACAGTTAACAGACAGTTCATGGAGGCAGAGAAGAACACAGAATGCGCAGTACTAGAACAGTTCAGCATTGTGAAGGTTGACATTCTTCAGACCACATCCACGTCGATCATGATATCGATATACATTTTTAATGATGCAGGCTCCTTTCAGCCAGCTAGCTCGAGGTAAAACAAAACAAAACAAAACAAAATGACAAAACATTCGTGACATCTACAAACAACAAATCATTTGTGACATCCACCTTAACAAAAACAAACATCAAATCATCGTGACATCTGCAGAGCCAGAACACACAACACAGCATCACTTGCGAATTTCACCAAAACACAACAAGAACAAAATCAGACAGCAGATCCTGGTAAGCCGATGTATTGGAAGTCAAGTGTGCATGAAGAAGAAGAACAGTCTGTCAGCTAGACCATGTAAAGCATGGTGTTGTGGCCGCTGTGCACACAGGCGACTTGAGCCTGGCAGTGCAAGTCCTTCCTTCAGGAACCGTTCAGTCCTGGAGACATCCTCAGCTTCAGAATCCCTCCTGTCACAGGGGGCACAGTCACAGCCTGACTGCAGTCAACAGCACTACACTGTATAACACTGTCACTGACAATGGCACTAAACTGCACTACACTGTATAACACTGTCACTGACTATGGCACTAAACTGCACTACACTGTATAACACTGTCACTGACAATGGCACTAAACTGCACTACACTGTATAACACTGTCACTGACTATGGCACTAAACTGCACTACACTGTATAACACTGTCACTGACAATGGCACTAAACTGCACTACACTGTATAACACTGTCACTGACTATGGCACTAAACTGCACTACACTGTATAACACTGTCACTGACTATGGCACTGTACTACACTGTATAACACTGTCACTGACTATAGCGCTATACTGCACTGTATAACACTGTCACTGAATATAGCACTATACTGCACTGTATAACACTGTCACTGACTATAGCACTGTACTGCACTGTATAACACTGTCACTGACTATAGCACTGTACTGCACTGTATAACACTGTCACTGACTATAGCACTGTACTGCACTGTATAACACTGTCACTGACTATAGCACTGTACTGCACTGTATAACACTGTCACTGACTATAGCACTGTACTGCACTGTATAACACTGTCACTGACTATAGCACTGTACTGCACTGTATAACACTGTCACTGACTATAGCACTACACTGCACTACACTGTATAACACTGTCACTGACTATAGCACTGTACTGCACTGTATAACACTATTACTGACTATAGCACTGTACTGCACTACACTGTATAACACTGTCACTGACTATAGCACTGTACTGCACTGTATAACACTGTCACTGACTCTAGCACTGTACTGCACTTTATAACACTGTCACTGACTATGGCACTGTACTGCACTACACTGTATAACACTGTCACTGACTATAGCACTGTACTGCACTGTATAACACTGTCACTGACTCTAGCACTGTACTGCACTGTATAACACTGTCACTGACTATGGCACTGTACTGCACTACACTGTATAACACTGTCACTGACTATAGCACTGTACTGCACTACATTGTATAACACTGTCACTGACTATAGCACTATACTGCACTGTATAACACTGTCACTGACTATAGCACTGTACTGCACTGTATAACACTGTCACTGACTCTAGCACTGTACTGCACTGTATAACACTGTCACTGACTATAGTACTGTACTGCACTGTATAACACTGTCACTGACTATGGCACTGTACTGCACTGCACTGTATAACACTGTCACTGACTATAGCACTAAACTGCACTACACTGTATAACACTGTCACTGACTATAGCACTAAACTGCACTGTATAACACTGTCACTGACTATAGCACTGTACTACACTGTATAACACTGTCACTGACTATAGCACTGTACTGCACTACACTACACTGTATAACACTGTCACTGACTCCAGCACTGCACTGCACTGTATAACACTGTCACTGACTATAGCACTGTACTGCACTACACTACACTGTATAACACTGTCACTGACTATGGCACTAAACTGCACTGTATAACACTGTCACTGACTCTAGCACTAAACTGCACTGCACTGCACTGTATCATACTGTCACTGCCTGACTCCTGCCTTCACTCCTGGGGAAGTCACTGTGGACTGCCCTGCAGGGTTGAGTCAGCGTATCACGGGCAAGGTGAGGCTGGCAAAGTCTGTCCAGTGGCAGAGTGCATGCTGGGTATGATGGTGTCATCCACTGCACTCCTCACAGCTAAACTACTGTTCGACAACAGATAGCAGTGCTGCTGTACACTACTGCACAACACTATAATTATATAAAAAAGGTAAAGGTGTATCATAACCTACGTAGTCGTAGGGGAACGAGGCGTCAGGGACCTCACTTCTCTAGGGGCCAGCATATTGAGGGCGGAGCCCATCTCCTCTCCCTCGCTGCTTTACCTTCCCTGACCCTAAAGAGGGCAGGTACCCATTTACAGCTGGGTGTACTGGGAGACTGTACTGAAGCCAAGGCGCACAAACGGTCACCCACCCAAGTGGTAACCACGCTCGACGCTGCTTAACTTGGCTGTGGGAAAGCGAGTGCTCCGACCACTGAGCTATCCTGTCCCCCACACAACACTATACAGCACAGAATAATGTACTTCACAGTATAATGTAGTCTACTTCATACTTAATAGTGTAATATAGGGACGGGATAACCTAGTGGTTAGAACATTGCGCTGGCAATCTGACGACCCGGGTTCGATTCCCGTTCAAGGGGATATTTTCCCCTGGAGTTAACCTCAGTGCAGACTCCACTCTCCCCAAAAGTCCTTCGGATGAGACTATAAACCGAGGCCCCATGTGCGAACGCACGCAGAACATCTTGCGCACACGTTAAATCCTGTTCCGCTTTTCGTAATAGTAAGCCATTGTGTGCCGGTGGGAAAAGATGACAGAATTTACAAAAATGCATACACACGGGGACTACATGTAAAAAGCATATGAACGCTTATTCCCTTATCCTGGATATAAAAGAACAAAAAACAACAACAGAAGTACAGTACAATGTTCTTCACTGCCAACCTGTGCTCAGCAGACGACCACGGGTGGGTGCCCCGCCAGGCAGATGTTGCAGAAGCGTTACCAAGAAGGAGTCAAGGTGCCTTGCATAAATTAATACCAGGGGTGTGGGTCACCACATGTTGGCTGTCAGTGGAACCGAATCCTCTTTGTCCAAGCCTGTCAGCGAAGTCCAGTGACACTGACTCCTCACACCGTGGACTGCTCACAACTTTGTCATGACTGTGTTCACTGATGATGATTTTTCATGGGAGCTGTGCCGGCCACCCTTTTGCCGGAGATCTCTACCCTTTCTGGACGATAGCTCCTGTCCTTACCGGCACCCCGGGTGGGCTAACTGACGCTGTGCTCACTGCTCACCGCACTGCCACCACACTCTCCACTGCCCGAGGAGCGGCGACTGTCCATTGGCTGCGCGTGCTCCCCTCCTCCGTAAGACGCTTTCCCATTGGTCAGGATCTCGCGCTGGCTGGCGGCGGGGTGTGAGAGGGGATGGAGCGGCGTGGTCTCCATGACGAGGAGCTGGCTGCCGGCAGACACCTTGCCCTGCTGCCCCGCCCTGTTGCCCGGGGGGTGGGGGTCGGCCAGGGGGCAGTGCAGAGAGTCCCGGGACCGGGTCAGGTAGGTGCAGTAGTAGGGCTGGGGGCGCCCCCCTCCCCCTCCCCACCGCTGGGGGGGCCTCCCCCCCCTCCCCGCCCCTCACAGCAGCAGCAGCAGCAGCAGCAGCACATCAGACCGTGCGTCAGCCGAAAGCGCGTCCACGTCTTGCGGATCTCTGACTGCACCTGAGAGTAGAGTAGAGTAGTGTAGAGTAGAGTAGTGTAGAGTAGTGTAGAGTAGTGTAGAGTAGTGTAGTGTAGCGTAGAGTAGTGTAGTGTAGAGTAGCGTAGTGTAGTGTAGTGTAGTGTAGCGTAGAGTAGTGTAGTGTAGAGTAGTGTAGTGTAGAGTAGTTTAGTGTAGTGTAGAGTAGTGTAGTGTAGCGTAGTGTAGAGTAGTGTGGTGTAGTGTAGTGTAGCGTAGTGTAGTGTAGTGTAGAGTAGTGTAGAGTAGTGTAGTGTAGTGTAGCGTAATGTAGTGTAGTGTAGAGTAGAGTAGAGTCGTGTAGTGTAGCGTAGTGTAGTGTAGTGTTGTGCAGTGTAGTGTAGTGTAGTGTAGTGTAGAGTAGTGAAGAGTAGAGTAGAGTAGTGTAGTGTAATGTAGTGTAGAGTAGCATAGTGTAGAGTAGTGTAGAGTAGCGTAGTGTAGTGTAGTGTAGTGTAGCGTAGTGTAGTGTAGTGTAGTTTTAGTGTAGCGTAGTGTAGTGTAGTGTAGTGTAGCGTAGTGTAGTGTAGTGTAGTGTAGTGTAGTGTAGAGTAGTTAGTAGTAGTGTAGTATAGTAGCGTAGTGTTGAGTAGAGTAGTACAGTAGTGTAGTGTAGTGTAGGTAGTAAGTGTACAGTAGTGTAGGTAGTAGTGTAGGTAGTGTAGTGTTAGAGTAGTGTAGAGTAGTGTAGTGTAGAGTAGTGTAGAGTAGTGTAGTTAAGTGTAGTGTAGAGTAGTGTAGTGTAGAGTAGTGTAGAGTAGTGTAGTGTAAGTAGTGTAGTGTAGAGTAGAGTAGTGTAGAGTAGAGTAGTGTAGTGTAGTGTAGAGTAGAGTAGTGTAGTGTAGTGTAGGTAGTGTAGAGTAGTGTAGTGTAGTGTAGTGTATGAGGTAGAGTAGTGTAGTTAGTGTAGTGTAGTAGTGAGAGTAGTGTAAGTGGTAGTTGTAGTTGTAGTGTTAAGTGTGTAGATGTAGTGTAGTTAAGTGTAGTGTAGAGTAGTGTAGGTAGTGTAGTGGAGGTATGTGTAGTAGTAGGTGTAGAGTGTAGTGGTAGTGTAGTGTATTGTGAGAGTAGTGTACAGTTAGTGGTAGTGTAGTGAAATGTAGAGTAGTGTAGTGTAGGAGTAGTGAGTAGTGTAGTGTAGGTGGTAGTGAGTAGAGTATGAGTGTAGGTAGTGTAGTGTAGTGTGGTAGTGTAGTGTAGTGTAGTAGTAGTATGTGTGGGTAGAGTAGTGTAGAGTAGTGTAGCGTAGTGTAGAGTAGTGTAGTGTAGAGTAGTGTAGTGTGGTGTAGTGTAGAGTAGTATGTAGAGTAGTGTAAGCTAGTATGTATGTAGTGATGAGTGTAGTGTAGGTGTAGTGTAGTGTAGGTAGTGTAGATAGTGTAGTGTAGATGATAGTGTAGGTAGTGTAGAGTAGTGTAGTGTGAGTAGTAGTGTAGTAGTGTAGGAGTTAGTTGTAGTGTAGAGTAGTGTAGGTAGTGTAGTGTAGTGTATTGTAGAGTAGTGTAGAGAAGTGTAGTGTAGAGTAGTGTAAGAGTAGTGTAGTGTAGTGTAAGTGTAGTGTTAGTGTAGAGGTTAGTGTAG
>CM054136.1:90438061-90440561 GCA_028751875.1 Rapana venosa | reverse complement strand
GCACACAGTGACACAGCAGATGACATCCAGTGCTGCACACAGTGACACAGCAGAGACAGTCAGTGCTGCACACAGTGACACAGCAGAGACAGTGCTGCACACAGTGACACAGCAGAGACAGTCAGTGCTGCACACAGTGACACAGCAGATGACAGTGCTGCACACAGTGACACAGCCAGCAGAGACTGTCAGTGCTGCACACAGTGACACAGCAGAGACAGTCAGTGCTGCACACAGTGACACAGCAGAGACAGTCAGTGCTGCACACAGTGACACAGCAGATGACAGTGCTGCACACAGTGACACAGCAGAGACAGTCAGTGCTGCACACAGTGACACAGCAGAGACAGTGCTGCACACAGTGACACAGCAGAGACAGTCAGTGCTGCACACAGTGACACAGCAGAGACAGTGCTGCACACAGTGACACAGCAGAGACAGTCAGTGCTGCACACAGTGACACAGCAGAAACAGTCAGTGCTGCACACAGTGACACAGCAGAGACAGTCAGTGCTGCACACAGTGACACAGCAGAGACAGTCAGTGCTGCACACAGTGACACAGCACATGACATCCAGTGCTGCACACAGTGACACAGCAGAGACAGTCAGTGCTGCACACAGTGACACAGCAGAGACAGTCAGTGCTGCACACAGTGACACAGCAGAGACAGTCAGTGCTGCACACAGTGACACAGCAGAGACAGTCAGTGCTGCACACAGTGACACAGCAGAGACAGTCAGTGCTGCACACAGTGACACAGCAGAGACAGTGCTGCACACAGTGACACAGCAGAGACAGTGCTGCACACAGTGACACAGCAGAGACAGTCAGTGCTGCACACAGTGACACAGCAGAGACAGTCAGTGCTGCACACAGTGACACAGCAGAGACAGTCAGTGCTGCACACAGTGACACAGCAGAGACAGTCAGTGCTGCACACAGTGACACAGCAGAGACAGTCAGTGCTGCACACAGTGACACAGCAGAGACAGACAGTGCTGCACACAGTGACACAGCAGAGACAGTCAGTGCTGCACACAGTGACACAGCAGAGACAGTGCTGCACACAGTGACACAGCAGAGACAGTGCTGCACACAGTGACACAGACAGCACATGACAGTCAGTGCTGCACACAGTGACACAGCAGATGACAGTGCTGCACACAGTGACACAGCCAGCAGAGACTGTCAGTGCTGCACACAGTGACACAGCAGAGACAGTCAGTGCTGCACACAGTGACACAGCAGAGACAGTCAGTGCTGCACACAGTGACACAGCAGAGACAGTCAGTGCTGCACACAGTGACACAGCAGATGACAGTGCTGCACACAGTGACACAGCAGAGACAGTCAGTGCTGCACACAGTGACACAGCAGAGACAGTGCTGCACACAGTGACACAGCAGAGACAGTCAGTGCTGCACACAGTGACACAGCAGAGACAGTGCTGCACACAGTGACACAGCAGAGACAGTCAGTGCTGCACACAGTGACACAGCAGAGACAGTCAGTGCTGCACACAGTGACACAGCAGAGACAGTCAGTGCTGCACACAGTGACACAGCAGATGACATCCAGTGCTGCACACAGTGACACAGCAGAGACAGTCAGTGCTGCACACAGTGACACAGCAGAGACAGTCAGTGCTGCACACAGTGACACAGCAGAGACAGTCAGTGCTGCACACAGTGACACAGCCAGCAGACAGCCAGTGCTGCACACAGTGACACAGCAGAGACAGTGCTGCACACAGTGACACAGCCAGCAGACAGCCAGTGCTGCACACAGTGACACAGCCAGCAGTGACAGTGCTGCACACATGACACAGCAGAGACAGTCATGTGCTGCACACAGTGACACAGCAGAGACAGTGCTGCACACAGTGACACAGCAGAGACAGTCAGTGCTGCACACAGTGACACAGCAGAGACAGTGCTGCACACAGTGACACAGCAGAGACAGTGCTGCACACAGTGACACAGACAGCACATGACAGTCAGTGCTGCACACAGTGACACAGCAGATGACAGTGCTGCACACAGTGACACAGACAGCACATGACAGTCAGTGCTGCACACAGTGACACAGCAGATGACAGCCACTCTCTCCCTCCCCTCCTCCAACAACACACCCACACCCACACGCACACATCCACACAACACACAACACACACACACACACACCACACACTCACGTACGCACGCACGCAACCACGCACAACACACAAGCACACACACACACACACTCATCCCCCCCCCCCACACACACACTCTCTCACACTCTCTCCTCCCCCACAACACCACACAACACACACCTCCTCTCCTCCCTCCTCCCCCCACAACACACACACACACACACTCTCTCTCTCTCTCCTCCCCCCACAACACACACACACACACACACTCTCTCTCTCTCCTCTCCTCCCCCCACAACACACACACACACACATCTCTCTCTCTCTCCTCCCCCCACAACACACACACACACACACTCTCTC
>CM054136.1:90430561-90433061 GCA_028751875.1 Rapana venosa | reverse complement strand
AGAACTAAAGAAAGGAGAAAGGAAGGGCAAAATTAGACAAGAAAGGAAAAATTAAAGGTTAAAAAAGAGAGAAAAAGAGGAAAAAGATAGAAAGAAAAAAAAGAAAAAAAAGATTGGCTAGAGAAATGGAAAAAGCATGGAAATGTGTGAACATTTCTAAATATGACAAAAAATAAATGCATCCAAGAAAAATACATGAGATAGATACTAGATAGATTGAGATAGAGAGAGAGAGAGAGAGAGAGAGAGAGAGAGAGAGAGAGAGAGAGAGAGAGAGAGACAGACAGACAGACAGACAGACAGGCAAAATAAGACGCAGACAGACAGTAAAACAGAAAAAGACTGAAAGACAACAAAAGGAGAGACAGAGACAGAGAAATGGACAGAGACAGAGAAATGGACAGAGACAGAGAAATGGACAGAGACAGAGAAATGGACAGAGACAGAGAAATGGACAGGGACAGAGAAATGGACTGAGACAGAGAAATGGACAGGGACAGAGAAATGGACAGAGAAATGGACAGAGACAGAGAAATGGACAGGGACAGAGAAATAAACAGAGACAGAGAAATGGACAGAGACAGAGAAATGGACAGGGACAGAGAAATGGACAGAGACAGAGAAATGGACAGAGACAGAGAAATGGACAGAGACAGAGAAATGGACAGAGAAATGGACAGTGACAGAGAAATGGACAGAGAAATGGACAGAGACAGAGAAATGGACAGAGACAGAGAAATGGACAGAGACAGATCATTCGGCATGGCTCAGTGGTCAGAGCAGTGAAGCAGGCAGCAGGGCGGGGTTCAATCCCGTGAAGGGTCAACTATGTTGAGGGAGGTTCAGCCTCCCTCAGCCTGGCACCCAGAGCTTACCCTGCTATGCAGTGAACTAGGCTTTAACACAGCCAGTATCCCCTGCTGACAGAGTCATGGCTGCCCTGCTGTGGAGTGAACTAGGGTTTAACACAGCCCTGCTGACAGTGTCATGGCTGCCCTGCTATGGAGTGAACTAGGGTTTAACACATGTGGCCCAGCACCCCTGCTGACAGTGTCATGGCTGGCCTGCTATGCAGTGAACTAGGCTTTAACACAGCCCTGCTGACAGT
Organism: Rapana venosa; assembly: GCA_028751875.1. Classification (NCBI taxonomy): domain Eukaryota; kingdom Metazoa; phylum Mollusca; class Gastropoda; order Neogastropoda; family Muricidae; genus Rapana; species Rapana venosa. The sequence continues at coordinate 90,431,953 of CM054136.1, read as the reverse complement.
GTCATGGCTGCCCTGCTATACAGTGAACTAGGCTTTAACACAGCCCTGCTGACAGAGTCATGGCTGGCCCTGTCCACGGTCTGCTGTTTCCGCTCCATGTCATCTTCCTTTCCTTCCCCAAACACTTCTTCAGGAGTTGTCTCCGCCTGTTTGTCTTGGTCCAGGTAGAATGGTCCCTTCCATAGACCTCCACACCACGGAGACTCTGTTTCCGCGTCTGTCTGTCTGTCTGTCTGTCAGTCTGTCTTTCTGTCAGTCTGTCTGTCTGTCTCTCCCTCTTTCTCTCCCTTCCCCCCTCTCTCTGTCTCTCTGTGTATGTCTGTCTGTCTGACTGTCTTTCGGTCTGTCTGTCTCTCTCTCTTTCTCTTTCCCTCCCTCCGTCCCTTCCCATCCCCTCTCCCTCTCCACTTTAAACAACACTCCTTATGGGCGCCATTTTCTGTTATTGTACACGTGGCCATTTTCTTTACAGCCGGGTGACTGTAGGTGTTGAGCTGTAAAAACTGCCACACACCTTAAAAGTCAGAAGTCAGGAACCTTCCCGTCCTGTCTCCAGTCTCTTCTGAAGCTCAACCTTCAGCCAGTAAATGCCTGTAGAGCTTCTGCTCCTGACACAGCCTGTCCTGACAACTTGGATTCTCAACAACATGCGTTGCTGGAACACTGGGCAGTGACATGACTTTCCAAGTCAGCTTGTGAACAGACTTGCCAGTGCCTTTAATGTCTGTCTGTCTGCCCACTGCTCCTCCCTGTGTGTGTCTTTCCGTCCAGTGTCTCTTCCTCCATGTTTCATATCGGATACTGGATGTAAAAAAGCACACGGGTGCTTATTCATCATGTTCGAAACAAAAAGAATTTGATTTGATTTGAAACTACGCGCGTACAGAAGATGAAGCGTGAAAGTAGTCAAACACACAGACATGCATGCGTACAGTGCGTTTTGTGTTTGTGAGGGAGCGGTATTGTGGCCTTTTGTGTACAGGTAGAGGTGTCCCGTAACCTATGTGGTCGTAGGGGAGCGAGGTGTCAGAGACCTCACTTCTCTAGGGGCCAGCATATTGAGGGCGGCGCCCATCTCCTCTCCCTCGCTGCTTTACCTTTCTTGACCCTAAAGAGGGCAGGTACCAATTGACAGCTGGATGAACTGGGGGACTGTACTGAAGCCAAACCGCGCAAACGGTCACCCATCCAATTGGGAACCACGCTCAACGCTGCTTAACTTTGACTGGGGAAAGCGAGCGCTCTGACCACCGAGCTATCCCGTCCCCATGTGTAGCTGATCACCAAGAAAGTCGATTGTTTGGCCACAGCTGACAAAGTGTGGGAGTGACTGTAGGCCAGTGGAGGAAGGGCGGGGGGGGGGGGGGGGGGGGGGGTGTGAGAGCGGTGGGG
>CM054136.1:90420561-90423061 GCA_028751875.1 Rapana venosa | reverse complement strand
CAGAAATTGAGTTATGTATGTGTGTTCCTGTAGGTGTGTGTGAGTGTGTGTGTGCGCGCGCGCGCTTGTTTGCGTGTGAACATGCAAGTATGTGTGAGGGTCTTACGTGTGTGTGTGTGTGTGTGTGTGTTGTGTGTGTGTGTGCGTGTGTGTGTGTGTGTGCCAGTAAATAGCCTAATCAACAAACAGTTATACAAAACTTAGGGCCTTGCTAAAAAAAACAAGTACCCCCCCCAAAAAAAAACCAAAAACAAACAAAAAAAAACAACCCTTTAGGGGAATAAGCAAGAACATGTTTCTAAATCTTCAACCAGTCTTGGATAACAAATAGAACAAGAAAAACTCTGAAAATTAACAATAGGTACTATAACTAGCCAAAAAGTTTGGACTTTGGGAACGTAGATATTAGCACAAAGTATGGGGTAAAAACACAGGGCATTAAGAGAGGTTTACAGAACATTCATTTAAATGATAAGCTTTAAAACAAGATGATCAATCACAGGAAGATACCGACTGGGCTGTGTAGCAAATATTCAGAAATTTTGCAAAGAAGTATATCATTGTTTAGGATGCTTTTAAGCGTTACAGATGATTCTAAAAGTAAGGGATCTTTCAATGTTATAGAAACGATTTCTTTAATTCTAGGACAACCAGTAAGTAGATGCCTGGCGCTAATTTGTTTTCCACACATGCATATTATGTTCTTGCAGTATTTTTGTGCGAAGAGCATTTAAACGAAATCTATAAGCCAAGCTTGATATATTTCTGGAAGCGGACATAGGTGACTTTGCACAGAAACGCTTAGTGTTTTGTACATCCGTCATATTTAGGCAATTTTTGAGTGTAGTAACAATTAGAATTTAGCAATTTTTTAATGGCCTTATTATAGGAAGTATGCTTTAAAAGTTCATAACCCTCTCGCAAGTCTAACGAAATATTGACTATAAGTGATCCTTCAACATTGCGTGCTCCTCGACGCGCAGCTCTATCGACCCATTCATTAGCAATAATCCCACAGTGGGAAGGAACCCAGCAAAAAGTAACACTGATGCCTTTCAACGACAATAAATGAACAGCATGTTTGATTTCAGTGATCATTTCTACTCTAATATTTTGATTAAAGGAATTTAATGCGCACAATACAGATTTAGAATCAACACATAGTACAATATTCAAATCTTTGTGAGGAAGTGGACCAAAATAGTTGAGAGCCATCAATATTGCAAAGAGCTCTGCAGTAAAGATAGAAACGCCACTTGTTATATGATATATTTTCTCAATGTTATGGGCTGGTATAACGAAGGCTGCACCTACCTGTTTGTTATCAAGTTTTGATCCATCTGTGTATATTTTTAAGTGGTCTGAATAGCGAGTGTCAATAGCGAATTCACTAAGCTTGCAAGAATGTTAGGTGAATCGTTTTTGATAGATTTGTATGACACATGTCAAATATTGGCTTATTCATTTCCCATTCAGGGACAGCTGAAAAAGACGGTCTAACAGCAAGACCGTTTTCATCAATTTTAGAATCTTTGAAGATATCCGAGGTGTACGTCTTTATAGATGTGTGTGTGTATGTGTGTATGTGTGTGTATGTGTGTTTATGTGTATGTGTGTGTGTGTGTGTGTGTGTGTGTGTGTGTGTGACAAACAGGTATCGAACCCGCACCTTTGGTTTTCTAGACTAGAGCGGTTCCTCTGGACCACCCAGCCACCTTTGTAAGACCCGCTTTTTGCCCGAATTCCCCTTGTACCTTTTCCTCACGCACAAAATCATATACGCTCGTTAAAGATTCCATTGGGTGGGTAACAGATACAATAACATACCCAGCATGCGTCTGTACAAGAAGAGGGATGGGCTCTGCCAGACTTATCATGCCCCAGAAACATGGCCTGAAAAATGGAGTGCAGCGCCAGTGACTGCACAGTACTGAAGGAGAGCAGGAGAAGTAAGCGACGAAGTAATTGCCAAGAAGAGGAATGAGAAGGAGAATGAGAAGAATTGCGAAGAAGAATGAGAAGAATTGCAAAGAAGAATGAGAAGGAGAATTGCGAAGAAAAAGAAGAAGAAGAAGAATTGCGAAGAATTGCGAAGAAGAAGAAGAAGAAGAAGAAGAAGAAGAAAAAGAAGAAGAATTGCGAGAAGAAAGAGAAGAAGAGAAGAAGAAGAAGAAGAAGAAGAAGAAGTAGAAGAAGAGAGAAAGAAGAAGAAGAAGAAGAAGAAGAAGAAAAAGAAGAAGAATTGCGAAGAAGAAAGAGAAGAAGAAGAAGAAGAAGAAGAAGAAGAAGTAGAAAGAAGAAGAAGAAAGAGAAGAAGAAGAAGAAGAAGAAGAATTGCGAAGAAGAAGAATGAGAAGAATTGCGAAGAAGAATGAGAAGTAGAAGAGGAAAGAATTGCGAAGAAGAAGGAGAAGAACAAGAAGAAGAATTGCGAAGAGGAAGGAGAAGAAGAAGAAGAATTGCGAAGAAGAAGAATGAGAAGGAGAATTGCGAAGAAGAA
>CM054136.1:90400561-90415561 GCA_028751875.1 Rapana venosa | reverse complement strand
CTTCTCTGTTCTTCCTCTTTCTTTTTCCCTTCTTTTCTCTCCCTTCCCTTCTTTCTCCTCTCTGTTCTTCCCTTCTTTCTGTTTTCCTTCTTTCTCCTCTCTGTTCTTCCCTTCTGTTCTTCTCTTCTTTCCTTCTTCTTCTTTTCTTCTCTGTTCTCTTTCTCTTCTCTTCTCTGTTCTTCCCTTTCTGTTCTTCCCTTCTTTCTCCTCTCTGTTCTTCCCTTCTTTCTCCTCTCTGTTCTTCTCTTCTTTCTCCTCTCTGTTCTTCCCTTCCTTCTGTTCTTCCTCCCCTTGTCCACCTTGAAGGCAGAGGAACACCTCAGTGACGATGACAGACAGACAGACAGCTTCCTGTGATACTACACAGGAGGCATCCAGTACACCGAAAGAACAGTAACCCCTTATAATGGGATGATGTCGCTTGAGTGACGGTGATGACAAATGGACCATTCCGGACACGATGACCTCTCTCTGCTGCTGACCGCTGGGGACACGTGGGCGACCTCCAACCTCTGCCCTTTCTACAGCCTGAAGACGAGGCAGCGCGGCGACCATGGCGGTCAGTTCACAGTCAGCCAACACGATGCCGAGGTCAGGTCTAGTGGAATGCGGACACAAGGAAGGCGAGCTGACTGATGTCCAGTGAAGAGCTGACCCCTCCTGTCTGATGGAGATACACAGCTCAACGTCTATGATGATGATGATGATGATGATGATAACAACAACTAAGTTGACTAAGTGGTTAGCGCTTTGGGCTATAGGGTGAAAGGTCGCGGATTCGAATCTGATGAAAGTACTCGGGGTTTGTTCGGACTTTGCCTGCATTTTGACCCCAGCGATGATGTCCAAACACGACACCAGTGTGCAGGCCTTCTTCTGAAACACGACACCAGTGTGCAGGCCTTCTTCTGAAACACGACACCAGTGTGCAGGCCTTCTTCTGAAACACGACCCCAGTGTGCAGGCCTTCTTCTGAAACACACCAGTGTGCAGACCTTCTTCTGAAACACGACACCAGTGTGCAGGCCTTCTTCTGAAACACGACACCAGTGTGCAGGCCTTCTTCTGAAACACACCAGTGTACAGGCCTTCTTCTGAAACACACCAGTGTACAGGCCTTCTTCTGAAACACACCAGTGTACAGGCCTTCTTCTGAAACACACCAGTGTACAGGCCTTCTTCTGAAACACACCAGTGTGCAGGCCTTCTTCTACAACACGACACCAGTGTACAGGCCTTCTTCTGAAACACGACACCAGTGTACAGGCCTTCTTCTGAAACACGACACCAGTGTACAGGCCTTCTTCTAGAGTAAAAAGACTGTCATCCGTTCCTATTCCCTCGAGCAGGAACCCCGGTGGAGGCTCCAGCCCGGGCTGTCAGATCACGAGTGCTGAGTCATTGACCACTAGACTATCTCCTACCTCCCCCCCCCCCCCTCCCCCAGTATTCTTTTGGAATGCACATCCATATCAACTTTTAAAAGGTTTGACATCACGCGAGCTTATACATTGTCTACGAATGCTAAATCAGTCACTAGACTACCTGTGATGGTTCCATCGTTGACCGTGACAATGAAGTAGCCTTTGTCTAAAAACATCAATAAACTGTTGTAGATTTCCAACAGCTTGATTTCACCAGACACACCCAGAGCCATGTCAGCAGTAAGTGTTTGTGTGGCCCAGGTTTTCTTTTTTTTTTAGGGTCTAAACCACAAAGCATCCTGTAAGATTTGAAAGGTAGTCTGCGCTTTTTCATATTTAAAATTCTTAATCGATACCTAACACTTCCTGCAGTAGAGTTAGTTGCAAGAGGATATAATTATACTTGTTTTGCTGTAGACAAGATCATGTGGTGTACGTTTATCTACTCCTAAAAATGGCTTCAAAGCACACAGATGCACTGACTCATTTTTGTTGTTGCGGCAACCAAACCCCGAAATTCAGAACATTCAAAGACTCTTTATATACCACCTTAGAGGTTGTGCATAATGCACTGACAGAGAGAGAGACAGAGACAGAAAGAGACAGAGACGGAGACAGAGAGACAGAGACAGAAAGAGACAGAGAGACAGAGACAGAAAGAGACAGAGACAGAGAAAGACAGAGAGGCAGTGAGAAGACATGGGTCTTTGAGGAAGAGAGACACACACAGGCTGAGAGAGACACAGAGAAACAGAGAGACAGAGACAGAGACAGGAGTCACTGAAAGAGAAACAGAGACTGAAAAAGGCAGAGAGACAGAGACAGGAGTCATTGAAAGAGAAACAGAGACTGAAAAAGGCAGAGAGACAGAGACAGGAGTCATTGAAAGAGAAACAGAGACTGAAAAAGGCAGAGAGACAGAGACAGGAGTCATTGAAAGAGAAACAGAGACTGAAAAAGGCAGAGAGACAGAGACAGAAGTCATTGAAAGAGAAACAGAGACTGAAAAAGGCAGAGAGACAGAGACAGGAGTCATTGAAAGAGAAACAGAGACTGAAAAAGGCAGAGAGACAGAGACAGGAGTCATTGAAAGAGAAACAGAGACTGAAAAAGGCAGAGAGACAGAGACAAGCAGAGACAAAGTCACAGAGAGACAAGGAAAAGGGCAAGGAGATGTCAGTGTGTGTGTATGTGTGTGTGTGTGTGTGTGTGTGTGTGTGTGTGTGTGTGTATGTGTGTGTGTGTGTGTGAGTGTGTGTGTGTGTGTATGTGTGTGTGTGTGTGTATGTGTGTGTGTGTGTGTGTGTGAGTGTGTGTGTGTGTGTGTGTGTGTGAGTGTGTGTGTGTGTGTGTGTGTGTGAGTGTGTGTGTGCGCGCGCGCGCGCGTGTACGTGTGTGCACCTGCAGTGATATTCCTCATCTATGTATCGATGGTTTCCAGCGAGGAGAAAACCCAATCTTCCCTTGAACACACCAGCACAAAAAGCCAGCAGCTCTGGCGGCAAGGCGTCCTTCCAAAAACATCATCAGTCTCCGCCAAGGTCAACAGCCCTTCCGGACTGGGCTGAAAGCTTTCAATGCAATTCCCCGACATCAGCAAACAGCCCTTGTGTTGTGGCAGAGAGGACAAAGAAGAGGACCGGCAGACAGACAAGTGGATGTGTATATACGGCAGACAGACAAGTGGATGTGTGTATACGGCAGACAGACAAGTGGATGTAGATAGACAAGTGGATGTGTGTATAGGGCAGACAGACAAGTGGATGTAGACAGACAAGTGGATGTGTATATACGGCAGACAGACAAGTGGATGTGTGTATACGGCAGACAGACAAGTGGATGTAGACAGACAAGTGGATGTGTATATACGGCAGACAGACAAGTGGATGTGTGTATACGGCAGACAGACAAGTGGATGCAGACAGACAAGTGGATGTGTATATACGGCAGACAGACAAGTGGATGTATGTATACGACAGACAGACAAGTGGATGTATGTATACGACAGACAAGTGGATGTATGTATACGACAGACAAGTGGATGTATGTATACGGCAGACAGACAAGTGGATGTATATATACGGCAGACAGACAAGTGGATGTATGTATACGACAATCAAGTGGATGTATGTATACGACAGACAAGTGGATGTATGTATACGACAGACAAGTGGATGTATGTATACGACAGACAGACAAGTGGATGTATGTATACAGCAGACAGACAGACAAGTGGATGTATGTATACGGCAGACAGACAAGTGGATGTGTATATACGGCAGACAGACAAGTGGATGTATGTATACGGCAATCAAGTGGATGTATGTATACGACAGACAAGTGGATGTATGTATACGGCAGACAGACAAGTGGATGTATGTATACAGCAGACAGACAAGTGGATGTATGTATACAGCAGACAGACAGACAAGTGGATGTATGTATACGACAGACAGACAGACAAGTGGATTATGTATAAGGGACAGACAAGTGGATGTATGTTACGACAGACAAGTGGTGTATGTATCGAAGACAAGGATGTATTATCGCAGACAAGTGGGTGTAAGATACGGCCACCCCGTGGATGTATATTATATTAGGGCGAAGAAAAGTGGATGTATGTAATATCGGCAGACAACAAGGGAGTATTATCCGGCAGACGACGGGGATGCGAAAATCAAGGGGATGTGGTATACAGCGCTTCATTCCTCAGAGAGTAACGTAAACTTGTATCGATTCCAAATGATTTTTCTTTTCTTTCCCATTACTTTTGGGGGGGGAATTCTACCCCAAAAAAAAAAAAGCCCCCCCCCCCAAAAAAAAAAAAAAAAAAGAGAAAAAAAATCCCACCCAAAAAAAACCCAAAAAACAAAATACAAGAAAAATTAAATCCCCAAAACACCAAGGAAAAATGTATGTGTGTCGTTTTTTTTTCCCCTTAAGAGTTTTTGATTTGGGTTTTTTTTTTGGGGGGGGGGATTGAAATGTTTTTTTTTTTGGGTTTTGTTTAACACACAACACACACACTCACACTACACACACCACACCCCACTACACCACACTCACACCACACTCCACCACTACACACCCCCCCCCTTTACACAAACAACCCCCCACACACACACACACACCCGCCACCAAAACACCCACAACACAAACTCTCCTCTCTCTCTCTCTCTCTCTCTCTCTCTCTCTCTCTTTCTCTTTCTTTCTCTCTCTCTCGGGACGGGGAAAAGGTTTTAAAAAAAAACACCCAAACCAGATGGGTGCTTATTCATTATCCTCGAAATAAAAGTATTTGATTTGATTTGACTTGATCTCTGTCTGTCTCTCTCTCTCTGTGTCTTGGTTTCTCTCTGTTTACTTATACATTTTTTTGACTGATGTGTTTATGTATCTACTTATCGAAAGAACAAACAGAACGTTTGAAACCTTTCAAATACAGAAGAAACAGGGTGCAGGTCTCAGGCAAAGGCTGGCGTCTCCGGCCCTGAACCCCTTGCCCAGTGCACAGCTAGCCACAGAACAGACAGGAGGAATCAGGCCTGAGCCTGGGAAACACGCTGTCTGTACCGAGTGAGTGCGAGGTGGGCTGGGACAGGGGAAGGAAGGGCCGACTTCACGAGTCAGGGGTTCAATTCAAGTTAAAATGTCTTTCAGAGTCACAGGAAAGCAACCATGCTTTCTTTCCAGCTGATCCTTGATGCGTAAGGGACACACAAGCACACACACACACACACACACGTACACACACACACCACACAACACACACACACACACACACACACACACACACACACACACGCACGCACGCACGCACGCACCACACACACACATACACACACGCACACACACGCACACACGCACGCACACACGCACACACACACACACACACGCACACACACACACACACACACACAAGCACACAGGATCTGCATTACGCATGCATCTACTACGCAGACGATAATAAACTTGCACATGTATGTATTTCCACACATAAGCGCGTATGTTGACGTTATTTTTCAGAGGCTCCTTGTGAAATCCTTCAGTAAATATACAGGCACTTTGACTGGTGACCCACAACCCCTTGTTCAGGGGTAGACTAAAAACAATATGGGGACTAAACTGCAGTGGCTAAACTGCAATGACTAAACGTTAATGGCTAACTGCAATGGCTAAACTGCAATGGCTAAACGTTAATGGCTAACTGCAATGACTAAACGTTAATGGCTAACTGCAATGGCTAAACGTCAATGGCTAAACTGCAATGGCTAAACGTTAATGGCTAACTGCAATGACTAAACGTTAATGGCTAACTGCAATGACTAAACGTTAATGGCTAAACTGCAATGGCTAAACGTTAATGGCTAACTGCAATGACTAAACGTTAATGGCTAACTGCAATGGCTAAACGTCAATGGCTAAACTGCAATGGCTAAACGTCAATGGCCCCACACCGCATTTCTCTGACAACAGTCCCTAAACTAAGACCTCTTTACCAGAAGAACGCCATAGACTGGAGGTCACCATAGACATGAGGTCACCTTACATGAGGTCATACAATAATAAGACATATAGACATGACGTCACCATGAGGTCACCATAGATATGACGTGACCATAGACACGAGACCATCATAGTCACAAGATCATTGTGGAAACAATGTCACAGTATACATGAGGTCATCACAGACATGAGGTCATCACAGACATGAGGTCATCACAGACATGAGGTCATGCACAGACATGAGGTCATCACAGACATGAGTCTCACGGACATAGTCCTAAACGGACCATAGAGACATCAGACTGAGGTCATCACAGACATGAGGTCATCACGGACATGAGGTCATCACAAACAAGGGCATCACAGACATGAGGTCACACGACATAAGGTCACAAGACATGAGTATCCATAGACATGAGTCATCACAGACATAAGGTCATCACAGACATAAGGTCATCACAGACATGAGGTCATCACAGACATAAGGTCACCACAGACATGAGGTCATCGTAGACATAAGGTCATCACAGACATGAGGTCATCATAGACATGGAGTCACTTAGAAACGAAGTTGCCATGGACACAAGGTCATCAGCAACACAAAGGTCACTAAAGGCATGAAGTCATCATAGGCATAAAGTTACCATAGACACAAGGTCACTATAGACATGTGGTCACCATAGAGATATGGTCACTATAGATAAAAGGTAACAAATTATTGTCACTATGACATGAGGTCACGATGCATAAAATGATGGTACAGACCACCACCGAATATCACAGCTTTCATTGTGGAAGTCGTTCTGTTGATCTGCATTAGTAAGTACTGTGTTTAACTTGTAAATGTCATTAAGAAATATCATTGGCATCGTCTGAGAATAACAGTATTTCAGAATAGTTGGCTTACCACTGTCAGTATGCTAACTTTGAAAAAAAAATGTGTGCTAGCATTTTGGCATGCAATGTTGGACTTTTATTCTGCTCCATATCCGTTTTTGGGAACTTCTGTTATCTTCCATTAGTCTAAAGATGTCGAATCGAGCAATTGAGTTTAAATTTAAATTTGATACACAGTCTCGTCAAATAAACTTAAGAAGTTTAAATACAATTCTTGTTCAAAATTAAACGCAAATTAACAAGTGGAAAGTGCAGTCGTTTTGGCAACAATTTCGTTCATTTAGGTCAGTTAGGAAACAGATAGAAATTGATCCTATTAACCCACCCAAGAAAAACCAGGAAAACCTAACATTTTTCCAAAAGAGAGAGAAAAGACAAGATGAGAAAGTGAGGGGAGAAGAGAACGTAGAGAGAGTAGAGGAGAAACAGAAGACAACAGACAGACTCAACAGAGAGAGAGAATGACACGACACTGATACTGACATTGCGAGAGAGAATGACAAGACAGATACTGACACAGTGAGAGAGAATGACACTGACACTGATACTGACAGTTGAGAGAGAGAGAATGACACTGACACTGATACTGACAGTTGAGAGAGAGAGAATGACACTGACACTGATACTGACAGTTGAGAGAGAGAATGACACTGACACTGATACTGACAATTGAGAGAGAGAGAATGACACTGACGCAGTTGAGAGAGAGAATGACACTGACACTGATACTGACAGTTGAGAGAGAGAATGACACTGACACTGATACTGACAGTTGAGAGAGAGAGAGAATGACACTGACACTGATACTGACAGTTGAGAGAGAGAATGACACTGACACTGATACTGACAGTTGAGAGAGAGAATGACACTGACGCAGTTGAGAGAGAGAATGACACTGACACTGATACTGACACAGTTGAGAGAGAGAATGACACTGACACTGATACTGACAGTTGAGAGAGAGAGAGGGGGGGGGGGGGGGGGCTACAAGGCAGACAAAAAGATTCACACAGAGACAGACAGACAGACAGACAGAGAGGAGAAGGAGATGTAAGCCCCTCACTAGCAGCCAGAACAGGCCCTACTGACAGACACTGGGGGAATTCATTAACTCACTGACCCCTTAGTCCCCTCACACACACACACACACTCACACACACACACACAACTCACACACACACACACACACCTACGCACACTCAGCTGCTCCATCTGCTTGGAGAGATTAGCGGATTTTTTATCACGGAAAACAAACACCAGACAGAGCCTCTGTCCTGCCTTCCTCCTCATCCCCCCCATCCCCCTTGCAAAAGAAACCAGAAGACAAGAGGCCATAACCTTCAACCCCCCCCCCCCTGCCCCTACTGGTGACCTTGCAGTCTCCCCCCCCCCCCCTTGCACTCCCCGAGGAGTCATAGGGGCGCTGCACTGAATTGTTCAGGTCTGTACCCTGGGGCAGTTTGGATCTGAGTCCAGTCCTCTACTCACCTCCACTCACCTTCCTGTTGTGGAAATACTGGAAAGTAGTGTTCTGTCACACACACACACACACACACACACACACACCACTTATGCCCATTAAACTCCATCGAGGTCCCGTGTGTGAACGCATGCAGAACATCTTGCGCATGCGTTACAGCCCGTTCCGCCTTTCGGTAGAGTAGGCCATTGTGTGTAGGTGGGGAGCAGATGACAACATTCACAAAACTGCATACACACGGGAACTGGATGAAAAAAGCACAAGAATGCTTCTTCCATTATCCTCGAAATAAAAGATTAAATAAATAAATAATAAATCAATGAACTCACCCACACCTACTTATCATTACTCCCCCTCTACCCCCCCCCCCCCCCCCCCCAACCTCTCTCTCTCTCTCTCTCTCTCTCTCTCTCTCTCGGGAGTCCTATTTAAAACACCGAAATAGAAACAAACCTTTTCCACTCGCTCATTTGCATAGATGGCGTTTTCTTTCCTCCACACAAAAGACTACCCCTCATTTGCATAAATGAACAGACATAGCACATGTCTCTGGCTTGTTTGTTTCCGGGTCATTACAAGCGTGGCTGGGTTACTTCCCCTGCCAGCTATTAAAAAAAATCTGGCCATGTCTCGCACTAAAAATTGGACTTAGGAAGATGCTAGGGAGTTTTTAATTTAAAAAACAAAAACAAAGCATAGATGGAAGAAAATCATTAATTGAGCTTTGTTTACAACGAAGCTTCATTCCTGGTGTAAGTAAGTAAGTAAGTAAGTAAGTAAGTAAGTAAGTAAGTAGGTAGGTCAGTAAGTAAGTCAGTAAGTATATAAGTAGGTAAAATGAGTAGGTGGGTAAGTAAGTATGTAAGTAAGTTAGGGTACTTTTTGCCTGCCTAAACTTTCTCACCAAAGCTCCAAACGCTTACAAACACGACACACTGCCCTCTGGCTCCTCAGTCCTAAAGAAAAGCAGAGAGAAGAACAAGAACTACCCCCTACAGGGCCCCGCTGAACTGTACAGGCCCTTATGGTCAACAATCACTGTTCCTCAACAACAACAACAACAACAAGCAAAAACCCAAGCAACCCCACCCTGTGGTCTACACAGTGACCTCATGACCTTTACATTGCCCTTATGATCGAAATCTGTTGACCTACTGACCCATATAGGAACATCTACTCTAACGTGATATAACTTATAAAGACCAAAGGAGCTGAACGTGGCCTCAAGTTTACATAATGAATTTAGGCATTGAGTTGTGTGTGTGTGTGTGTGTGTGTGTGTGTGCGTGTGTGATATCTTCTTTTAACTTAGTTTTTCATTTCGAGGATACTGAAATGAGCACCCATGTGCTGTTTTTACATCCAGTCTTCATGTGCTGGCGGTGATTGTCAATTTTGTTATTCGTTTCTACTGGCACAAATGTCCTACTCTTCCGAAAGGCTCAACAGGCTTTAACATGTGCACAAAATGATCTTCGTGAACTTGCACACAGGACCTCGGTTTATAGTCTCTTGAGAGAGAGAGACAGAGAGAGAGAGAGAGCAAGAGAGAGAGAGAGAGTGCATGATCGCATGTGTAGGCAAACCCAAACCCAATTAAAGAAGAGCAAAACCAAAGATCAGCCCACTTGAGAAACCAGCTGATTCAGACAGCACTGACACACACTTGGTAAAAGCCGGAAAGTAAAGTTGCAATGGATCCTACTCCTGTTCTTATCAATCCAATCATGTTTGTTGTTGTTGTTGTTGTTGTTTATTCAACTACGTTAAAACAAATTAAATCTATTCATTTAGCTTGGAGCAATAACCAAAACAAAATAATAAAATGAGGTCAAGCTTGACGTCAGAAAAACAGCCCCTCTCCTCCTCCTCCCCTGTTTTCACCTCAGCCCCCCTCTCCTCCACCTCTCCCCCACTTCTTCCCCTTACCCCACTCTCCCCTCCTCACTTGCCCTGGAACCAGAAACAGGAAGAAGAGGGCAGGAAAACCATGTCACACCATGTGCCATCTTGAGACCTGCAGGTTCAGTGTCTTCTGTAGAGCAGTGCCACTGGCAATTCCTCATCCCCTGGCTGGTTGTCTGAAGGAGACAGCTGGACAGGAAACTGACATTCCCAAATCCTTCATCACATCATTCCATGAAAATTGTGAGGTAAAACTGACCGGCAACTTAAAAATCCATTATCAGAACAATTTGATGACTTTTCTGACATACAATGTCCCAACTCCAGTTTCTTGACCGTTGTTCCTTAATTCATTCAAGCCCTCCCCCCTTAAAACCTCAAACAAACCAGCCAGCCGACCAACCATCCAACCAACTAAAAGCAAAACATTGAAAAAAGAAATCAAAAGGCAACCATCAAAACATTGGTCGCAGGTCTGTTTAACAAAAATTAGAACACGAAAGTGGAAACAACAATACAAACAGCAATAATCGCCATGGTTCCTCGCTGTCTGTTTGCCTTTCTGTCTGTCTGTATCTCTGCTCTCTCTCTCTCTCTCTCTCTCTCTCCCTCCTTCTTTCTTCCTCACACCCCCACCCCCTCCCACTTTCTCTCGCACACTCACATCCCCCCCACCCACCCCCCCCCCCTCTCTCTGTATTCCAGAGAAAATAATGATGAAATGGAAACACTTGGCAGTCTGGTCTCTTGAAAGAGAGAGAGAGAAGGAAAATGTTTGATTTGGAATGAAAGCAGTTTGAATGAAAAAGAACAAGGAATATCTCTGTTAAAAGTGTGATAGAAAGAAAAACCCGAGGAACAAAACAAGCACGATGCCAAATAGACTGACAGAAAGAAAGAAAAAGAATAAGGAAGAAAAAGGATATTAATGAATCAAGTTAATTCCCGGCAAATCACAAACAGAACATTTTCGTCTAATATCACTTTGAGTGAACAGACATAACATCGAAGCAACAACAACATAAACAGACACCATCCAACAAAGAAAAGGGGAACCAGAAAAAGGAAATTAAAAAACAAAGAAAGAAAGAAAGAAAGAAAGAGAAAAAAGAAAGGAAGACAGAAACAAACAAACAAGCTGGCCAGACATACATATTCAATAAGAACAGCAGTCAATATTCCTAAAGGGAAATAACGTTCATAGCTATGGCAGTGTATTATGTGCCTCCATGAGCACAGTCTTATTCATGTCGGCTTTAACCCATTCAGTGCTAAGTAAGGACACCACCAAGGCCTTAACCCCTTCAGTGCTAAGCGTGATGACGTCACCAAGGGTGCATAATTACCCTATTGCAAGCAATATCCAGGAAGAGCCTCATGTTCACTGCTATTCTTGTAGCTGTCATTGGTTGTGGTGGTGATAGTGATGGAAATAATGATGATGATGATGATAATGATGATGATGATGATGATTGTGATGTTGCAGTGATGGATGTTAAGATGGTAGTGGATGTTATAAGTATTCCTTGCAATATCAGATCTTTTTTTCTTTATCAAAAAGGTCTGCCTTTGTTGCATTTTAAAATGATTTTCCAGTTTTCACTGAGAGCAGGGATTTTGTGTAGGAGCATGTGTATGTCCATGAGAGAGAGAGAGAGAGGAGAGAGAGGAGAGGAGACAGAGAGAGAGAGAGGGGAGAGAGAGGGAGAGAGAGGAGGGACGAGAGAGAGAGAGAGGGAGAGAGAGAGGGAGAGAGAGAGAGAGAGGAGAGAGAGAGGGAGAGAGAGAGAGAGAGAGAGAGAGGAGAGAGAGGAGAGAGGGAGAGAAGAGGGAGAGAGGGGGAGAAGAGGAGGGAGAGGAGAGGGAGAGGAGAGGGAGAGAGAGGAGAGGGAGAGAGAGAGAGAGGGAGAAAGAGAGAGAGAGAGGAGGGAGAGAGAGGCTACAAGGCAGACAAAAAGATTCACACAGACAGACAGACAGACAGAGGAAAAGGAAATGTCAGCCCCTCACCGGCAACCCTAACAGCCCGTCACTGACAGACGCTGGGCGAATTCATTAACTCACTGACCCTTCAGTCCCCTCCCCCCCCCCCCCCACTCACACACACACAGAGGGAGAGAGAGATTGAATGATTGATTGATAATCTTTGTTCCTAAGGGTAACAGATAAGTATTGGCATGCTTTAATCTTCATCCGACCCTTGAGAGAGAGACAGAGAGGGAGAGAAGGAGGGAAGGGGGGGGGGGGGGGGCGGCTTCTTCAGCTTGGAAAAGTACAATCGTTTTCTATCAAGAAAAAAACCAAACACAACAATAAAACCTCTCCACCTTCCTTTCCCCATCACAGAGAAAAACAACAAGGGAGAAAAGAGGGCAAGCCTTTACAGCCTACGTGTGAAGAATAACTTCCTGTTGGCAACATCTTCTAAAGCCGATTGTTTCACTTTCACTTTCACCCATCCCGTGGTCTGGTCGACCGTTGGGGCGCTACTGAAGATTTTGCAACCAGCTTCCTCCAATACTCACGGTTGCCAGCTTGCAAGGTATGGTGTTCCACTCAAGGCCAGTGTCTGGTCAGCCATGCCACAGGGAGATTCTCATCCGCTGATTGCATGACGTGGTGAAGGAGACGGCCAGACATAAAACTGACAATTCCTACTCCTTCCTGACATCATCCTGATGACTATTCTGAAGAAAAACTGACATCCACCTTCCCATCCATCACACCCCCCCCCCCCCTCCTCCTCATGAACTCTTCATTCCAATAATGTGATGACCATCGTGAAGTCAAACTGACACTCAGGGTTTCTCGAGCCCTTCGTCAATCATGTTGATGCCGTGCTGTGCTGCAGTGCCCCGTCCCCCTGCCCCTGAACAGCTGTTCTGAGATCTAGATAACAACAACAACAACAACAACAACAAAAAGCAAGCAGGCAAATTTACCAGCCAATCACCCAACCAATCAACCAAAATCAGATAGCTCTGCAAAAAGCAAGCCACACAAAAATCAAACCGATCCGATCCAATCCAGCCTAATCCAGCCCATTCTTATCCAATCCAGTCTAATCCAATCCCGTCTAATCCAATCCCGTCTGATCCAATCTCATCCAGTGCTGCTGTCTGCAGCCCCGCCAGCTGCTGAGGCCTCATTAGGGATGTCCCTTTAGTAGGAAATAAAGCTTCGATTGAAAACCTTGCCGCAATTCAGAGATTTAAACACAAAGTGAATGTTCACAATAAAACCATTAATAAGCCATCGTGCATCTCTGTCTCTCTCTCTCTCTCTGTCTCTCTGTCTATCTCTCTGACTCTCTCTCTCTGAGTGTCTCTCTCTGTCTCTCTCTATGTCTCTCTCTGTGTCTCTTTGCCTTTCTTTGTCTCTCTCTCTGTCTCTCTTTAAAATTTGTGACTTTTTTATTTTGGGTTCGCTAGTAACAATGATTATTTGCTGGAGTTTATTTCTCCTTCTTTGTCATAACATGGTTTTATCATTGTTTTTATATCATCGCATTATTCTAATATGGATAAGGACAGGATTTAAATAAAAATCACACCAATATCATCCTAAAAAATAAAGACTTTTTCCTCTCTCAACAAACATTCGCAATGTTAGTCATTTGAAAGAAAAGAAAAATAGACTCATGTGGCAAAACTGATAGAAAGAAAGTGGAAGGCGAGGGGGGGGGGGGGGGGGGGGGGGCAATTTTGTTGTTGCAAAAATCTATATGCAGGAAATTTAAGACAAACAAGATGATGGATGCTTAAACTGAAGGAAGGCGGAAGACAAAGAAACAACAATAGACAGAATGTAAGGAAGAGAGCAAGAAAAGAAAGAAAGAAAGGCGGAAAGAAACAAAGAAAGACGGAAAGAAAGAAAGATAGATAGAAAAGGAAGAAAAGTAAACAAAAGAATAAGAAAGATCGAAATGAAACAAAGAAAAAGAAAAAAAGAAAAGAAATGAAAGAAAGAAAGATAGAAGGAAAAGTAAAGAAAAGAAAGAAATATTATAGCACAGAAAGGGAAAGAAAAGAAAAGAAAGTGAAATGATAGAAGAGAAAGAAAGAGTAAAGAAAGAAGGAGGAGAGGAAGGCAAGACGGAAAAAATAGAAACAGAAGTAAGTAAGAATAAGAAAACAAAAAAAAACAACAAACAGGGCAGATACCAACAGTGCAATGACAAAGGCTAGTATCCATTAGAACAGCATGCAGTCAATATTGACAAAGGTAAAGATAATATATTAGCTATTGCAGAGCATATCTGGCTGTCATGTGGCTTCAGGGGATGCGCAGTCTTCTTCACGTTCCGTTACCTCCCTCCACACCCAGCCTACTGATCGTTACATTACCGTGAGTGTGTTTTGGTGTATGGATTGTCTTGTCAGGAACGACCAATTAACAGTCTCCTGGTTACTCCATCAATGTCAGTGTGATGGTAGTGATGGTGAGCTGGGGTGGGATGGAGATGAACGGTTAGAAGTTGATGGTGGTGGTGGTGGTGGTTTTCGTTAGTTATTTAATGTGTATTTGGGTGATATGAATTTTTGTATGACAAAAAGGAAAGATGATAAAGTGTTGGTATTGGTATTGGTATTATCTTGTGATGTTTTGCGAGGTGATGGTCGTATATTGTGCTGTGTTAATCTTCTGTGGTAAATGTTTACTTTTTATGAACGGCTTGTAACCCACATGAATTTATCTGTTTGTGAGATGATAAAGTGGTTGAATTGAACTGAAAAGTGAAAAATCCTGTCATTATTTTAGTTTGTTATTATTTGTTGGATTTTACTG
>CM054136.1:90363061-90390561 GCA_028751875.1 Rapana venosa | reverse complement strand
TCACACTGTTTTCTCAGGGAAACTGAGGGCACGGGGTCGAGCCTTGGTGCCAGTGTGTGTGAAGGAGCTGGCCCTAACCCAGGCCAGGTCAGGGATGCATGTCTGCAGAGTGCCTAGGTCTACATGACAATGTTGTTATGCTGTCACTTGTTTTGTTATGTTATGTTGTGTTATGTTGTGTTATGTTGTGTTGTGTTATAGATGTCTGCTGAGTGCCTAGTCCTACATGACAATGTTGTTATGGTGTCTTTTGTTATGTTATGTTATGTCATGTCATATTATGTTGTGTTATAGATGTCTGCAGAGTGCCTAGACCTACATTACATGGTTTTATGGTGTCACATGTTATACATACATACATATAATTTATATATATGTATAATTATAAACTGAGAAAATATTTCGTGGGTATGTATGCAAGTACATAAGTATGAATGTATGTATGATGAATATATATATATTATATATATATATATATATATATTTATATATATAATTCATCATACATACGCTCATACTATATTATATATATATATATATATATTATATATATATATATATATATATATTATATATAATATTATATATATTCATCATACATACATTCATACTTATGTGCATGGATACATACCCACGAAAAGACACCTCCATACTCCATGCACTTATATTTCAAAGAAGAGAAAAAGAAAA
This sequence comes from Rapana venosa, assembly GCA_028751875.1. Taxonomy (NCBI): domain Eukaryota; kingdom Metazoa; phylum Mollusca; class Gastropoda; order Neogastropoda; family Muricidae; genus Rapana; species Rapana venosa. Next base: position 90,389,871 of record CM054136.1, on the reverse strand, counting down.
AGTTAGGGAAAAGAATAAATGAATAAATAAATGGGTAAATAAAAGAAGGGAAGGAATGAAGGAATGACGGAAGAAAGAAGGAAGGAAAGAAAGAAAGAAAGAAAAAAAGAAGGAAAATGAAAATAAGATAAGAAAGAAAAACGTCTTTCATTTTGTAATTGATGACTTGGATGAAAGTGCCTCTCACATGGACACTTACCTTCTGATACCCCTGACAGGGCCCCACTAGACTGACAATGCACAGGGCCACGTACAGACAGCGTCTTCTCCACACAGGTTGCGTGCAGGCAGCCTTCCGCCCGCCGCCCTCCTCAGTTGGTCTCACCTGCTTCATGTGGCGTTGTGCAGTGCTGTGCACAGTGACTGCCTTGTTGGCAGTTTGGGAGCGGGCCTGCTCAGTTGAGCAACTCATGACCTGAAATCAGAAATGACAAATTATGATGTTAGTCCTAAAGTGGTTTATTTTGGAGTTCTGCAAACTGTCTGTAATCCTAAAGTGGTTTATTTTGGAGTTCTGCAAACTGTCTGGTTTGTATCCTATCTAGCACTGTCTGTCTGTCAGTCAGTCTGTCTGTCTGTCAGTCAGTCTGTCTATCTGTCTGTCTGTCTGCCTGACGTTCATCTGTTGCTGAAGACCAGCTCTCCAGCATGAAGAGAGGAGGCTCACAGTCAGTGGGTCTCTTCAGCCTTGTCACGCTGTACTGGGTTAGCTTTGGAATGGATGAGAAAGTGAAGAAGCAGGGGACTGATGGATTAGTTCTATCAGGACTGCAATGAAAAGACCTCAGAGGAATGTTTCCAATCTTTTTTTTTCAATTCTGGTTTTTGTCATTCCTTGGCTTTAGCCTGGAGATATACCAATAATACTGGTGAGATTTTTGCATTTTTAAACATTTTTCCCACCATTAAGGTAGCCGCATACCTACTGTGGGGATGTAGTGGGGAACTGAAGCTACCAGTTTTGCCAGGACAGTGGTGAGGTACATCCCAGCTGTGTTCGATTGTCAACTGTTGTCACTTATTTTGACGTGCTAAAACAATGCAAAGAAAAATGCGAAGAAGCAGCAGAAATGCGAAGAACTGTGAAGAAAAGAAAAAAAAAGAAAGAAAGAAAGGAAGGAAGAAAGGAAGAAGAAAGAAAAAATTGCAAAAATTGAGAAGAAGAATGCAAAGAAGAAGAAGAATGCAAAGAGAAGAAAATGCAAAGAAGCACAAGAATGCAAAGAAGCACAAGAATGCAAGAAAAAATGCAAAGAAAAATACAAAGAAGAATTGCGAAGAATTGCAAAGAAGAAGAATTTGAAGAAGAAGAAGAAAATTGCGAAGAAGAAGCAGAAGAAGATTGCAGAAGAAGAAGAAGAAGAAATGCAGAGAAGAATTGCGAAGAAGAAGAAGAAGAAGAAGATGAAGAAGCAGAAGAGAGAAGGAAAGAAGAAGAAGCGAGAAGAAAGAAGCAGGAAGAGCAGAAGAAGAATTGCGAAGAAGAGAAGAGAAGAAGAAGAAGAAGAGAAGAGAAGAAAAGAAGAAGAAGGAGAAGAAGATGAAGAAGAAAAGGCAGAAGAAGAAGAAGAAGAAGAAGAAGAAGAAGAAGAGAAGAAGAAGAGAAGAAGAAGAAGCAGAAGAAGCAGAAGAAGAAGAAGAAGAAGACAATCTGCAACTCCACTCATTCTACGCAGTGCATTCACTAGTGCTTTCCAAATTCCAGGCACACCTTTCAAGCAGACGAGAACAGAGCGTTAACAGAGCAGCAGAGAGTGGTCCATAGAAATGAAATGGGTGATGGATGATGGATGTAATGATGTAGTGAAAAAGGTGGGGGAAGTGGGGGGGGGGGGGGGGGGGGGGCAGAATATGGAAGGAGTCTACAGAGAAAACGTACTTTCGGAATCAAAAAGTTTAACTGACCAAAACCATTTTACACGCATACGTACACCCAAGTATATCTACGCGCGCGTGCGCCCGGACACAAACACACACACACACGCACCCACCCACCCACACATAGCGTGCAAGTATACAACCTCTCTCTCTCTCCTATGACTTTACAACAGTGTTAAAATTGGTCCAATGCATTTTAAAAAAAGAAACGTTTAAGTCAAAACACGCACGGAACATTGTAAGCCTTTGATTACTACTGACTTAAGTGTGCAGGGTTGGAGGTGTCGGAGTTGTGGAGAGCACACAACATGTGGTGTTGGAGTGGAGTGGATTATCAGACTTTGGCCATCATGATGACAGTTTGGCCAACATGATCAGAGTTTGACGAATATGATCAGAGTTTGGCCCTCATTATCAGAGTTTGGCCATCATGATTAGAGTTTGGCCATCATGATTAGAGTTTGGCCAACATCATCAGAGATTGGCCATTGTGATCAGAGTTTGGCCAACATGAAAAGAGATTGGCCATCGTGATCAGTATTTGGCTGCAGAGCCATTTTGTACCAATCCAGCTGTTGGTCAGAGGCAGTGGGCTGGAGGGCAGACTGAAGGAAGGCAGACAGACGGGTGGCAACAGTCCAGCAACACCAGACTACAGTCATCAGAACGAAGCCTCCTGACCTTCACTGGACGTGCAGACTGCCAGCCAGTGGAGCTTCATTGACAGAGGGATGCCGAGTTCTTTAGCTGACAATCTCAGACTCAAGCTCTCAGCCCAGCTCTGAAAGCACTGAAGACCCACACTGCAGTGTCACAGACATGTAGACCAGGGTAGAATGTCATAGTGCGGATTTCCAGAGGACCTACAGTCAGAGAAAAGGACACTTGAAAGACAGCTGTCAAGAGTCAGACTGCTGCCAACTTCAGCTTTTTTCACAGTTCACAGAACAAGACCACAGGTCTGACATTCCCCTTCATCCATATTTCTGTACCCAGACACGCAGACAGACAAACAGACAGACACACACACAGACAGACAGACGCAAAGAAGACAGCATGATCTGCTGTCAGTCTATGGTCAGAACACAGACCTGTCATATCTCCGAACCCCGCACATTTCTAGCTTGCTTTCTACAGTTTTCTCTCTCTCTCTCTTTTTCTCCTTTTCGATCTGCTGAGCAACACGTTGATCTGCAGTCACCCTACCAGTGTAAGGAACTGCCCCCCCCCCCTCTCTCTTTCTCTTGCTCAAATCCCCCCTCCACCCCCCCCACCACCCCCCAACCCTCACACACACACAACACTTGTGGCTGCTTTACTTCCATCTAACAGACTGCTCATCACAGGGAGTGTTTTAACTCCCCATCACTGTCAGAACAAGGGCCCCTCTTCACTCCTCTCCTCTTCACACCCCACCCCCACCCCAGGTCGTCTGCTGTCAGCTGTGTCAGGTCGTCTGTCAGAGCCACCTCTGATGCCTGTTACCTCTCACCAACTCTCTTCCTTACACAGTTCCCCATGAGGCCTGGCATCGCGACACCCTGAATCCTGAGTCTTTCCAATGAGCCCACAGCAAACTCACTCTGGGTAGGAGCCGGCCAGAGTCTGAAAGAATCTCTATGTCGCTTATGGGTTTCGAACCTGCGACCTTCCAGTCGGTAATCCAAAGCGTTAACCACTGCTCTGTGGTGGCTGGTTGGTTGTTGTGGATTGTCAATGTTGCTATTGTCTCATTATGACAGAATTGTTCATGTTTACTCTGCTAGTGCTGTCCCCACAGTCAGAGAGACAATGACTCCGCAAACTTGACGGCACTGACCGGTTCTGAAGCCAGGGCCGGTTCTCCCTCTCCTGTCTCTCCAGCCAGATGCCAGACAGACCCAAGACACCCCAAGACCAATCCTCCAATTCTGGAATGATGCAGAAACCTTATCCCAGGCCCAGGCAATGGTGGAGGGAAAGCATTCATCAGAGGGGCAACGCTGTGCGCTCTTTTCCCCGCGGACGTCGAGCTGTTGGTGTGGGTTAGTGGCTTTGTCTGATCAAGGGACGTAAACGTTTACCATACGCGAAAGCCCGTCTATTATCCCCCCTTGACAATAGTTTTGATAGGTTGTCCACCAGAATTTCTGTCTACGGGGACCTCAATGTCTGGCGGTATATAGACAAAAGCTGCACCGACAACTATCAATCTCAGCTTCCAGCGAGAGAGAAAAACAGTTCAAATCACCTTGGAGATTCTCTCTATTTGTAGAAAGACTCAAGCAGCGATTGCTCTGTACTGTACACTGCGCACGCATGCACGCACACACAGACACACAGACACAGACACAGACACACACACACACACACACACACGTGTACATTATGACAACGACGCACAAACATGCTCAGGTACACACACTGATATACACCAAAAATATTATGCGCGCGCGCTCGCGAGCTTGTGTGTGTGTGTGTGTGAGTGTGTGTGTGCGCGCGCACTCACGAGCTTGTGTGTGTATGTGTGTGTGCGCGCGCACGCGCTTGCGTGTGTGTATGTGTGCTGCTATAGCTACAGTCAACACTACGAAGTAAGTACTACTACTACTACTTCCTATAGGTATGTGTATTCCACGTGTTTACAGAACAGTACACAGAGAGAAAAAGCGGATGTCCCAGTCAGTCAATACAGAAGGCAAAGCAGACATCAGAGGGACAAGTGTTGCGTGTGGTTATCTCAGAGGACTGATCAGCTGTTGCTGTGCTTTAGTAGTGTTGGCTACATCAAGGGAGGTCAGTGATTGACCAAACACGAAGGCCAGTCTGTCTGTCGACGCCTCAGGACAACAGCTGTTTTCACGACTGGTCCAGACAGAGACTTTCCCCCAGGGGGTATCAGTGACAGGGGTCATATATAAAAAAAATAACGGCACCGATAGATAACTATTTAGCTCAACTTCCAGCAGGAGACAACAGTTGAAAGGTGCTGCCACCTTGGTCATTCTTCCTCCTTGTAGAAAGACTGAGGGGACAATGTGTCTACACTGTGTACACACGCACACAACACAACACCGTGTGACCATGCACAGGTTTAGAGACAGACAGACAGACACACATACACACGCACACACCTATGCACGCACGCACACACAGTCACACAACACACATGCATATTTATATTTTTTAAAAATTACTTTTTAGATGGATGGCTTGATGAAAAGAGCAATTGCACTGCTTATTCAATGTACCATCTAAAAATAAAAGCTGACTTTGAGGAACACATCAAGATCAAAGTCTAGCATTGAGGGAACTGGTCTGTTGTTTGTCAGGGTTAAAAATGTGCAGGGTTTAAGACTGTCTGAGAAAGTTAAAGCAGGGAGTTCCACACAACGGGACATTGATAACCATCATGTTTGTCCACCACGGTCTGGAGCTGTTTGTAGATAGACACACACCTGAATTTCAGCACATGCTCTGCGACAATGCAATGACTGACAGATCACAAGAAAAGAAAACAGAAAGGTGAGCGAAAATTCCACAAAACAATACAATACTAGTTGAAGCAGTCTTGAATTTAACTCCAGATGCAATGGCAGCCAGTGGAGGTTCACTCATTGCAGGATCCATGGATCCTGTCTTCAGTCTCTGAGATGCCTCGAAGTTGGAATGCGGCTACCTTCATGGCGGGCATCAGGATAAGCAGAATCTGACCATTGGTGAACCTCAGAGCTCTAGCCGAGGAACGAACACACTTCAGAGTCAAGCTGTTAGTGAAGCGTAGATTGTACTGAAGACAACAACTGATTCTGCAAAAGCAGACCAGCCGGCCATGAATCCTGACTGTTGACTTCTTCCCCCCTTTCTGGGGAAGTCACCGAGGCCCATGCTGGCACTTCTGGGAAGGGTGTCTTGGACACGTAGGACCATGATTTTTTTCTTCTTTCACAAGGACACATAGTCAGACAAAGGACAAGTTGGATAATGTCATGAAGAATAAGAATGTTGAAGACTTACGCATTTTTCTCACGTAAGTAGATGTATGCCAGGTGTACTGCCATCTCCTGCAGCACAACTAGAATACAGGCAAAAAACGGAGAGGCCATGACAGACAGTTTCCTTTTAGCTACAGCACACTCCCACCTCTCATTTCTTTCAACCCTCTGCATTTTGTAGTCTTCTACAAAGATTTGATTTGGGATGCTTTTACACTTTATCCTCTCAGATGAGCAATATATTGTTTAGCCTACAGCACACTCCATGCTCATTTCATTTCACCCCCTCATTTCTCGCTTCTCGTTGTTTCTGGGTGCTTTTACACTTTCATCCTTCTAGTGCTTATTGATTTGCCTACCTGTTTTTCTCCTTCGTTTCTTGCTGTTTAGTGGCATTATTCTACCTCTGTTTCTATGCTTCTGTCTGTTCAGTGTTTGTCTCTGGCTGTTGTTCTGTCCTGGTCTGTTTCTTCCTGCGTTTGATTAATAAGGATTATTCTATCTCTGTTTCTATGCTTCTGTCTGTTCAAGTGTTTGTCCATCTCGCTGTCTGCCTGCCTGTCTCTTTCCCCCTCTGACCACTCCCCTTCTCTCTTTGGTGAATTCCCAGACGTGGATTGTCGTCAGCCTGACAGACTGGGATGGTTAAGGGGACAGGGGTAATGTGCCGTCAGGGTCAGAGCAGGGTCCTGTTCACGCCTTCAGTAACATCAGCAGTCAGCTATGCGCTGTCGTCTGTCAGGCACCACCTCAACGTCAGCAACCTCTGATCAACCGTCATCATCATAACACCATCACCACCACCCCCCCCTACACCCCATACACCTCCACCACCACCACCCTTCCGTCACCTTGCGGTTTTCAGTCACCCCCAGTGCTGAGAACAGGGTCTGCATAACCGCAGCACACTGAGCATGAGGACCCTGAGTCACTCTTCACTGCAGACATCGTCTCCACGCTCTCTCTCTCCCCACACTCTCATATTTATCCCATCTTTCGGAGGAGAAGATAAACCGAAGTCCCGTGTGCGAACGTACGCAGAACATCTTCCGCACACATTAATGCCTGTTCCGCTTTTCAGAAGAGTAGGCCATTTTGTGCCGGTGGGAACGGATGACAAAATTGACAAAACTGCATACACACGGGAACTGGATGAAGAAAAGGACGTGAGTGCTTATTCCACTATCCACGAAATAAAATAATAAAATAAAAACTAAAAATAAACTAAAACCCCTCTCTGTCCCCTCTTTTTGTCTCATCTCTCCCTCTCTGTCTCCTCTATCATCTCTCTGCCCCCCCCCCCTCTCTCTCTCTTTGACCCCCCTCTTTCTCTGTCTCCTCTCACTCTCTCTCTCTCTCTCTCTCTCTCTCTCTCTCTCTCTCTCTCTCTCCACTCTCTCTGTCTGTCTGTCTGTTTCCTCTGAGGCCAGTCAATGCAGAAGGCAAAGCAGACATCAAGGGACAGTGTTGCGTGTGGTCAGCCCAGAGGACTGACTTCAGCTGCTGCTGTGCTGTAGTGGTGTTGGCCACATCAAGGGAGGTTACACGAAGGCACAGCGGTTGTCGCCTCTTGGGAATTGTTTAATGACCTGTCCAGACAGAGTCTTCTCCCTTGGGGGTCCTTCTGAGAGGGGTCACACTAAAAAGCTTCAGTGTCAAGTGTTAGTAGACTGTCCGAGAGAGAGAGAGAGAGAGAGAGAGAAGAGAAGAGACAGACAGACAGACAAAGAACGAGGCAGAGACAAAGAGATAGACAGAAAGGAAGAATTTATTTATTTATTTATGTATTTATTTATTATTTTATTTCGAAGAAAATGGAATAAGCACTCTTGTGCTTTTTTCATCCAGTCCCCGTGTGTATGCAGTTTTGTAAATTTAGTCATCCGTTTCCACCGGCACACAATGAATGAAAGACTGACTGACTGTATATAATCACTGATAAGCAAGGATACATATTTCTTTCCTGGTAAGCACACACACAGTAAGACGATATAGCATGGAAAAAGCTGCCATAGGAAGAAAGTGAACAAGAAAACCCCAAACAAACAGCACAGCCTGTATCTTTGTTTTGAAAAAAAAAATCATGAATCTCTGTGACTTAACACATACGCACGCTCGGTATTTTATCTAGTAAAACAAACCAACCAACCAACAAACGAACGAACAAAGAAGGAAACAGTCGAACAAAAAGCCTAGCTTTGGGGCATTATGGACAAGTCCATTTGTTTGTGAGTTTAGCAAACAATGAACCGACATAATCATATTTATTCAGCGTTATTATTCTAAACATGAAGGTTGCTTTACTGAATCCAAGCTCCTTGCTTGAAGACAGTGTGTTTAGTTTCTCAGAGTTTCCTCCGTTGGCAGGTCAGATAGAATGAGGCCTGCCCTTCCCTGGAGAAAACTGTTGTGTGTGGATATGGCAGCAGCCTCCCTTGTTGTTCATGCCTAGTGAGTAAGAAACTGAATCTGTAATTTCACCAACAGCCTGGTTTTGAAATAAGATGTAGGTTAATGAAGATCTCACGACACGCCATTGTGCACCTACACACAATGATTATGCACTATATCTAACAGCACCCCACCCCTCTGTATTTGTACTACAGCTCAGAACCGAGGTGAAACACTCCAAAGATTTCATAAAGAAACCAGAAAGAAACTTGGACACACATAAGAGAGAAAGAAAACAAAGCCAAAGGAAAAAGTATGGACAACAACACAACGAGCTCAAAAGAAAAGACAGGCAAAAAAGAAGGAAAAAAAGGAAGAATGACAGATTTGGATTTAAAAGCAAACGCCAAGGATTGACAATCAAAACCGGGTTTCAAAATGAAATAAAAAGGGACATGAACAAAGAAACAAGGAAGAAAACAGCAGCTACAAACATTCAAAAACACAAACAGAACAAAAAGAAAAGAAAACAACAGAAGGCAGAACAAGCCAACACACAACAAAACAAAGCACAACTAAACAAAGCACAACAAATTCTTTGTTCACACCTCACAAACTGTATAAACGTAATTTGCACACGACACTACGCCAGTTTGCACACTGCACCATCCCCTCTTTTCCCCTTATTTCCCCTATGACTGTTGAAGTTCTGGCCACACTTCACTGTTTTGCTTTTGTGCTGTTTTTCTGCTTTCCCCCTGTTTTTGGAATGCTTTCCCCACTGTACTCAACACCGCATAATTATATGCCGCAAGACAACTGTAGAAAACATGCATCCAGTTAACTATCCATACATTTTTCAGACTTTTATGACGTCATAAATGTATGCCAGGCATGTTCATATTTTACAACCCCACCAAACACTTACAAGATCTTTAACCTGCATAATTATTATCTGTTTTCTTTTTTCTTCCTTTTCTTTTATATATATATATATATATATATATAATATATATATATATATATATAAAAAATATGTTCTTTCGAGCCAGAAGGCCCATAGAGCCGGAGCTTATCCCGGTTTCTGTAGCGTTAAGCGAACTGATGGTCTTTCACCACCCCTGTGACAGGACGCTAGTCTGTCGCCAGATACTTCCCCAGCAGAGCTGGTACCCACTTGTACACCTGGGTGGAGTGAGGAAAATAGGAGTAAAGTGTCTTTCCCAAGGACACAACACCGAGCCGAGCGGGGATCGAACCCGCGACCTCTGGATCACGAGTTGACCGCCTAAACCACTCGACCACGGTGCCTCCTATATATATATATATATATAATATATATATATATATATATATATATATATATAATATATATATATATATATATATATATATATAATATATATATATATATATATATATATATATATATATATATATATATATATATATATATTTGCCTTTGACAAGCAGCACTAGACACAGCCTCTGTTTGCAATGAACACCATATAATCCCTTCACATGTCTAACACTGTCAATCTGAAAAAGAAAATGACATTCATTTCATTCCTTAATGCACCCCCCTCCCAGGCCATGATAAGGACAACTTAATTCATCCCTCCCAGGTTACAGCAAAAACATTTAAAAGGATGATGAACACTTCAATGTACACAACATACATAGCAAAATGTCATGTGGAAAATAATGCTGCAGGAGGGACACCCTGTGCCCATCCTAGTGTTCACTGCCTGGCTGCCAGCACACAACAATAATACAGGCAACATGTCAAGTAATGTGTGAAAGGAATAAGACTGAAACAAAGAGAGTTATAGAAAAGATGAAAATTACGGCATAGGATTTCCATGGTGGATCGGTGGTCTAGAGGTAACGCGCCTGTCTAGAAAGCGAAAAGTCCGGGTCTGAAGTGTGCGGCGGTTCGTACCCCGTTTGGACCGGAAACTTTTCCCCCATCCATTAGACCATGAGTGGTGGTCTGGGCGCTAGTCTTTCGGATGAGACGATAAACCGAGGTCCGGTGTGTCACACGTAATTATTTAGCGCACGTAAAAGAACCCACGGCAACAAGAGAGTTGTCCCTGGCAAAATTCTTAGAAAAAAGCCACTTTGATAGGGAAACAAATACAGTTGCAGACATGAAAAAAAAAAATGGGTGGCGCAGCGCTTGTGGCGACGCGCTCTCCCGCTCTCCCCGGGGAGAGCAGCCCGAATTTCCCGGAGAAATCTGCCGTGACTTAAAGTGGTATGAAATGAAATCTGAGCGCTTTGATTTGCTTTACAAGATTCAGCGCTATATAAATTCCATACATTATTATTATTATTAAAAAGATCCTGCTGTTAAACTGAAAGAGCCCCGGTAACCCAACAGGAGATCAATGAAAGATCAATGTCGTATTTACAAAACTCAGATCAGTAGGAGGTCAATGTAGGATTCATAGACCTCACGTCAGAGGTCAATAATATAGTGTTGACAGTACTCAGGTCAGAGGTCAATAATATAGCGTTGACAGTATTCGGGTCAGTCAGAGGTCAATATAGCGTTGACAGTATTCAGGTCAATCAGAGGTCAGTGTAGGATTCATAGACCTTAGGTCAGAGGTCAATATAGCACTGGCAGACCTCAGGTCAGAGGTCAGTGTAGCAGTTACAGAACTCAGGTCAGAGGTCAATATAGCACATACAGAATTCAGGTCAGATATCAATATAGCTCTTACAGAATTTAGGTCAGATATCAATATAGCTCTTACAGAATTTAGGTCAGATATCAATACAGCTCTTACAGAACTCAGGTCGAATATCAATATAGCTCTTACAGTTTTGTTTTGTTTTGTTTAATGTCTATTCACTACATGGTGATTTAGACACACCCGCATTCATACCAAAGTACCTATTATTACACACCGCATCTCTCTCTCCTCTCTCTCTCTCTCCTCTCCTCTCTCTCCTTCTCTCCTCTCTCTCTCTCTCTCCTCACTCACCACTCTCATCTCCTCTCTCATCCTATCTCTCTCGCTATCCTACACGCCCCCACATCCACACACACATAGCAGGTCAGATAGCAATACAGCTCTTACAGAAGTCAGGTCAGATAGCAATATAGCTCTTACAGAAGTCAGGTCAGACAGCAATATAGCTCTTACAGAAGTCAGGTCAGATAGCAATATAGCTCTTACAGAAGTCAGGTCAGATAGCAATATAGCTCTTACAGAAGTCAGGTCAGATATCAATATAGCTCTTACAGAAGTCAGGTCAGATATCAATATAGCACTTACAGAAGTCAGGTCAGATAGAAATATAGCACTTACAGAATTCAGGTCAGATAGTAATATAGCTCTTACAGAAATCAGGTCAGATATCAATATAGCACTTACAGAATTCAAGTCAGATAGCAATATAGCTCTTACAGAAGTCAGGTCAGACAGCAATATAGCATTGACAGTGGTTGCAAATGTCTTTGCTTTTGGTTTGGGCGTGATTCTGTTTACATGCCCCTTCATAAGGGCTCAAGTTTTTGCTCTGAATAAAACATTAGGATTTGGATGCTCCTCTGTTCTCACCACGGGAAATCAATACTCCCTATTAAAGCTTGTCTGTACTCCATACAACATCAAAGGTGGCTTTTTCCACATGAAGACCACCACAACAGAACAACAAGAACAAGGATTCAAGTGCATGTGTTCTTCTGAAGAAGACAGTATCTGTGAAGTAGAGTGCTTTGTATCAGAAACAGTGAACAGCTACACCAACTTCTGTGGAAAATGAGGACAGACACGAACACGTTCGTTTTGAACAAAGATACTTCACTGAAATATCCAGGTGGGTCAGGGGTCCAGAGGTAGCCTACCTACCTGCCCAGAAAGGAAAAGTCTAGGGTCAAAGTGTGTGGTGGTTTGATCCCAGTTTGTGCCTGAAAAGTTCCCTCATCTGGTGGTCTGGGTGCTAGTCTATCGGATGAGACGATACACCGAGGTCCGTGTGAACACGCATTTAATGCATGTATAACAATCCACGGCAACAAGACTTGTCCCTGGTAAAATTCTGTAGAAAAAAAGCCACTCTGATAGGGGAAAAAAATACGCATGTAGACAGGAAAAAGGAAAAATATAAATGGTGGCACTGCTCTTGTGGCGACGCCCTCTCCCCAGGGAGAGCAGCCAGAATTTCTTGCAGAGGTATCTGCCCCGACTGAAAGTGGTATACTATAATGCTTATATACAATACAGCACAATACAATACAACACAATACAATACAATACAATACAACAATAAACCTTTCACGAATACCAGGAAGAGTTGGAAGCACATATCAAAACGCATTCGGATTTCTAACTACCAGCCAGAGCAGACATAATTATAGAATCTTCCTCTTTAAAGGTCCTGTGCCTTGATAAATCACTACGAGATAGAAATTGATTGATTGATTGATTCAATTTTATTTTCAGAAGGTGAAGGAACAAGCATGACAATTGCTTTTTTACACCCAGCCTTCTATGACAGTACAACTAGCGAACGCAAATTAATAACAAAGAAAACATAATACTTCATAACTGTTAGGATATATTATTATTATTATTTTGTCTATACATACATACATACATACATACGTACATACATACATACATACATACGTACATAAGCACATACATATGTACATACATACATACATACATAGATACATACACACATACATACATACATACATACATACATACATACATACATACATACATACGTATATAAGCACATACATATGTACATACATACATACAATACATACATACATACATACATACATACATACATACATACACTACATACAATACATACATACATACATACATACAATACATACATACATACATACATACATACATACATACATACATACTACATACACATACATATACATACATACATACATACACAATACATACATAGTAATAATAATACATACATACATACAACATAGATAAGAGTAGATAGATAGATAGATAGAAAGATAGATAGATAGATAGAGAAGATAGATAATAAATAGATGGAGAGAGAAGATGAGAGAGATAGATGAGAGAGAGAGAGAGAGAGAGAGAGAGAGAGAGAGAGAGAGAGAGAGAGAGAGAGAGAGAGAGAGAGAGAGAGAGAGAGAGAGAGAGAGAGAGAGAGAGAGAGAGAAGAGTCCATCATTTACAGGCCAGAACTTCAGGATTGTTACCGGGCAGATAGCCATCTATCAAAAGCAATATTGTTTTCTCACCGAGGTGCAGCTCTGGTAATGCATCCTCTCCTGCCTGACCAGATAAATCACACGCCTTCAGAGCCAGAGAGTGTGGTTTCTATGACTGACTGACTGACTGACTGACTGACTGACCGACCGACCGACCGACCGACTGATTGACTGATTGACTGACCGACCGACTTACTGACTGAATGTGAGGAGGAGGAGGAGGAGGAGGAGGAGGAGGAGAAGGAGGAGGAGGAGAAGGAGGTGGAGGAGATGTGATAGTGACATAACTACAGGGAAAAGCCGAAGAACCCGCACCGACAATTGTAAGCACGTTTTTCGGAGAAGCCAATAGCCCTTGGCATGACAAAAACCAAATACATGTATAAGTGGAGAGCTAGTTTTATGGGCCTCTTCTGTATTTCATCATCATCATCATCATCATCATCATCATCATCATCATCATCATCATCATCAGTCGATCGTCGTCGTCGTCGTCGTCGTTGTCGTCGTCGTCGTCGTCATCATCATCATCAGCATCAGCAGCAGCAGCAGCTGAATATTGTTGTTGTTATTACTATGATCATTAGTATTTCATCAAGCTATGTGTTACATGTCAACTGATAGGTATGAAGCTTCTGTGTCACTGAATTACAGTAAGTGGGCAGGTATGTCACATAATGTGTGTTTTATTCTTGCCAAAGATGGGATGCATTATTGCTAATTATCATGTAGCACAATGCCTGTCTGACACAGGTTTTCTTTTGTGACGACAATTACCGCTGTCACTTTTCTCTGTATTCAACTCAAGGTTGCTTTCTCAGACTTGCTAGCCACATGAAACATTTTTCTCTTCTTGAGGTAATGAAATATTGGCATTTGCATTCCTAACAGGAAGACAGATATAAATACAGATAAAAAGAAGGACATATATGAACAAACACAACACACACACACACACACACACACACACACACACACACACACACACACACACACACACACACACACACACCACACACACACACACACACACACACACACACACACACACACACACAAAAAAACCAAACCCAAAACCAACTTCAAAAACAGAGATTTTGATGAAGCTAATTCCCTGTAGTTCTCTTCAAACGAAAATTGTTGAATTCTCTAATGGGCAAACCTGATTTAAAATGACAGGACGTGTTTTGCAAGAATCTACAACATTTTCTATGGCATTATATTTGGGCCTTAAGTCCACTTTGGAGTTTTCTTAGAGCAGAGAGAAGGGGGGGGGGGGGGGGGGGTGTTCAAGCCGCAAATCCCCTTACTTGTGAAGTGAAAGTGAACCACATGCCTCGCCATTCCTCTTCACCTGTTCACCTGTCGCCGGCATCACTGTTAGTGGAAGCTGTGGATGATGCCTGCATCGTCACCTGCCTTCATCCCCCCCCCCCCTCCACCTCCGTGTCTTCAGTCCTTCTGTAGATTTTATCTTGTTGTGTTGTTGTTGTTGTTGTTGTTGTTCTTCTTCTTCTTCTTCTTCTTCTTCTTTTACCTTCTTCTTCTTCTCTCTTCTTCTTCTTCTTCTTCTTCGCAATTCTTCTTCGCAATTCTTCGCAATTTTTCTTCTTCGCAACTCTTCTTCTTTGCAATTCTTCTTCTTCTTCGCAAATCTTCTTCTTCTTCGCAATTCTTCGCAATTTTTTCTCCTCCTCCTCCTTCTTATTCCTTTTCGCTTTCTTCTTCTTCTTCTTCTTCTTCTTCTTCTTCTTCTTCTTCTTCTCTTCTTTCTTCTTCTTCTTCTTCTTTCTTCTCTTCTTCTCTTCTTCTTCGTCTTCGTCTTCGTCTCTTCTTCTTCCACCCTCCCTTGTATTGCGTCGAATGATCAGCCATACTTTGCCTCGGTTTTCTCCCCTGACCCCGAACTGGGCCCTGCCTGTATGCCATGGAAGCGGCGCTGTGTTGTGCTGTGCTGTGCTGCAGTGCTGTGCTGAGCTGTGCTGTGCTGTGCTGTGCTGCTGTGCTGTGCTGTGCTGTGCTGTGCTGTCTGTGACAGCATTCTAGGAGTGTTTAGGCCCTGTCAGATTTTGTTTGTCCTAGTTTAGGTTTAGGGGAAAGAAAAACAGGCCTTGTATTTCCCTATTCGCCCCCGTCCTCCCCCCACCCCTCCCTCCCACTCTCTCTCTGTATGCTTGTCTGTCTGTCGGTCTGCCTGTTAAACATTTGTCGCTTCTCTCTCTCTCTCTCCTCTCTCTCTCTCTCTCTCCTCTCTCTCTCTCTCCTCTCCTCCTCCCCTCTCTCTCTCTCTCTCTCTCTGTCTTCTTGTCTGGTCTAGTCTGTCTGTCTGTTTGTATGTCTGTTTTCTGTCTGTCTGTTTCTCTCCTATGTTTGTATGATGTGTGTATGTTTATTTATTTATTATTTTATTTTATTCTTTTATTTTGAGGATAATGGAACAAGCCTCATGTGCTTTTTCATCCTTTTTCCGTTGTATAATTTTTTGTACATTTTGTATCCTTTTCCACCGCACACAAGGGGCCTACTTTTTTCCAAAAAAGGGGAAACGGGTTTTTAAATCATGTGCGCAAGATATTCGCGTGCTTTTCGCCCACGGCACCCCTGGGTTTATAGCCTCATCCGAAGGACTTTTGGGGGAGAGGAAATGTATGTATATATAAAATGATGTATTAGTATGTATTATGATGTAGTAGTAAAATTTATGATGTAGTATATGATGTATGTATTATGTAGTAGTATGTATGAAATGTATGTATGATTTGTGTATATGTGTGTATGTACGGTGTGTGGGTTATGGGTATGATGTATGATGCATGCAGTATGCATGTATGTTATGTAGGGTTCATTTTTGTATTTTTTAGGTTATGTGTGTATGTGTTATGTGTGTATTATTATGTATTATGTATGTATTATGTAGTATGTATTACCGCTGTATGTACGCATGTTTTTAGGGTATGTATGTATGTATGTATGTAGTTTTTGTTTGTGTTGTATGTATGTATGTATGTAGTATGATGCATGATGTATGCGGAAATTGATTAGGGGTATTATTATGTTGTATGAAAGTATGTAGTATTATGTATGTATGAATGTATTATTATCACGCAGTTTTACGCATGTATTCACAAGATTAATGTATGTGTGTGTATGTTTGCGTGCGAGCATGTTGCGGCGCGCGCACGCCGCGCGCGCGGTGTCCCCCGAATGTTTCAGTTTGGGGTTTTACATGCATGTCCGAATGATGCTGGCTGTATGCTGTGTCAAAAACGGCGAGGGGCCCCCCCCAGTGCTGTGCTGTTTCAGCGGGCTTCGAGCTGTGAGGGGGGCCTGCAGGTCACCAACTTTTAACACTGCTTGTCCCTTTTTTCCCCCGCCTCTCTGTCTCTGTCTCTCTCAAAATATTTCTCTCTCTACTCTCGTCTTTCTGCTGTCGTCTTTCTGTCTTGTCCCCGTCTGTTTTTCTCTCTCCTCTCCCCCTCTCCCCTCTTCTCCCCCCATCTCCCCCCTCCCCTCTCTCTCTCTCTCCCCCCTCGTCCTCATCTCCTCCCTCTCCCTCTCTCTCTCCCCTCCCTCCTCTCTCTTCTCTTTCTAAAAGCCATTTACAGTTTCCTCAACTTATCTCTCCTCACACTCGTATACAGTAACACATATGCACACAGAACACACAGATGCACACAGACACACACATACATCAACATACATACATACATACAAAACATACAAACATTCATACATACATACATACAAACACACATACATACATACATACATACATACATACATACATACATAAACATACATACATACATACATACACACATAATACATACACACATACATACAAAACATACATACATACATACATACATACATACATACATACATACATCAAAACATATCACACAAGTCACAAAAAACGTATCTCCTAAAAGAAAAGTTTTTCAAAACAGATCTGTCATCAAAACTGATAAAGCAAGAGTCGTGAGTCATTCTAGGGATTGCTCAAATATCCCCACAGCACGAAGATGAATAGTTTGTTTTATAGAATAAAACTTAATGCATTCGTAACCAAATTCAGTAGACACAGTAAATGTCTGTGTGGTGAGAATATTTCTAATACTCATATAATATTTGAATGTAAGAATACAAAAGCTTTTTTACCCCAATTTTCTGAAAACTCCCTTAGAAGCATATTCAATAACTTGAATTTGGCATTTGATATTGCGAAAGGTCTCTGCAGAGTCCTATAGGACATTTGTTATAGTTTCATTAACGTTAATAACTTTTTATGTTTTTGTTTCGGTTTTTAATTTTTTTATATATGTATCTTTTGCTTTGTGCGGTTTCTTTTCATGATTAGACTACTTTTCCCCCTTCGCTTTTTTCAGTAGGGCCTCCACCACCACCTCAATACTCATACACCCCTTGTATATATGTGGTTTTGGTTTGTTTTTTTTCTCGTCTAATATCACTGAGAGTGAACAGACGTAAAATCGAAGACAACAACAACAATACAACACACACACATATATACATACATACATACACACTACATACATACATAAATACATACATACATACACACATACATACATACACACATACATACAGACACACAAAAATGCATACATACATACATACAGACATACAAACATACATACACACATACAGACATACATACTACATACGCACGTATATACGTACGTACGTACGTACGTACAAAGATACACACATACAGAGAGAGAGAGAGAGAGAGAGAGAGAGAGAAGAGAGAGAGAGAAGAGAGAGAGAGAGAGAGAGAAGACAGACAGACAGACAGACAGACAGACAGAGACAGAGACAGAAAGACAGAGAGACAGAAAAAGAGACACAGAGAGACAGGAATCAAGGGCATTGACTCCTTTCTGTTCTCGCAGGTTAGTTAGTCACAGATGGCCGGCAAAGCTCACGCAGCCTTCCTATAGGCGCCATGACCAGTCTGTCAGTCAGTCCAGCAGAAACGTGTAGCAGGCTGTCCCTTGTTCCCTGGAGAATGGGCGTCATGCCGATGGTGAAGGTTTACAATGCCACATCCCCACCAACCCCCACGTTCCCCCACACCAACGTGTTGCCACATGAGGCTGTTCCCTACACCGACTCCTTTCAATCTCAGAACCTGAACTGACACCCTGCCTGCAAATAAGTAAGGGCTGATCTGTCTGCAGCTCTGGAAGAATAAATATATGATAGTAAGAGAGAGAGAGAGAGAGAGAGAGAGAGAAGAGAGAGAGAGAGAGAGAGAAGAGAGAGAGAGAGAGAGAGAGAGAGAGAGAGAGAAAAGACAGGAAATGTTTGACACTACCACCACCCTCTACACCCTTCTCCCTCCATCACTTGTCTTTGTGCACGAGGATGGGGAGATAATAATAATAATTAAAAAAATAATAATAATAATAATGATAATAATAATAATAATATTTTATTTATTTATTTTATTTATTTATTTATACCACTTTAAGTCACGAGATTTCTCTGCGTGAAATTCGGGCTGCTCTCCCCGGGGAGAGCACGTCGCCACAAGAGCAGCGCCACCCCTTTTTTTCTGTTTTTTTTTTTGGTCTGCAACTGTATTTCTTTCCCTATCAGAGTGGCTTTTTTCAAGAATTTTGCCAGGGACAACTCTCTTGTTGCCGTGGGTTCTTTTTCGTGCGCTGCATAATTTTCTGTAACACACGGGACCTCGGTTTATCGTCTCATCCGACAGACTAGCGCCCAGACCACCACTCATGGTCTAATGGATGGGGGAAAAGTTTCGGGCCCAGACGGGATACGAACCCGGACTTTTCGCTTTCTAGACAGGCGCGTTACCTCTAGACCACCGATCCATAATAATAATATATGGAATTTATATAGCGCTGAATGCTGTAAAAAACAAACAAATCGGGGGGGGGGGGGGGGGGGGGGGAGATGGGGGGGGGGGGGTAGTGGTTATATAAAAATTAAACCTGCAGTAAAGTTTGAGGCTGAGCAAGTGTCAGTCAGACACGGCTGTTGTATGCAACCTTCTCAAGGCTACACTCGGGTTAGCTTGCAGAGTCATTCAGTATGTTCTATAGAGTGCCAATTAGAAAATTATTTGTTGGTTTTCACAGATTATTTTAATAAAGTATGAAAAAATGCACTGTGTACTTGTTTTGGGGGGTTGAGGCCATAGATTAACACTAGGTAGTGATGAGAAAGTGAGAAATGATCATCAAATGATAATTGCTTGTGTTCCTACAGTGTTGACCCCGCACAGGCAAATTGTGCTGAGGCAACTAGCAGACGACAAAGGACTGAGGGGGTACAGTGTTTGCTGAGATTGTTTTTAAGTTCAAACCTACTGAAATTTGTTCGTATTGTCTTGAGTTTTGAGTCAGGGGCTAGTCTTTCACAAAAAGTGGTTTTTATTTCTGTGGATGCCTTAGAACGTGCAGTACGAATGCAAGAGTGATGTAATTATGAAGATAGAAGGAGCAGGGCCAGAATCTAAGCGTTGTGTGTAGCCTGAAAAGCAGCAGCTGTGTAGGTGATGATGGTGTTGGGCTGGACAGGGAAGGGCCGTAACTGCCCAGACAGTTTGTAACACATTGGTTGACAAGGGTCCAGGGGGGATCACCGTGTTTCTCCTTGGTGGGATAAGGGAGACGACTCAAGACTTAAGCCTGAAGACTACTTTTCTGTCTCAACCTGAGAAATAAGGACAAATTATTTTGGACAGACTGATAAGAGCTTATACCGATCTTGTTAGTGAAAAGCATTGTTGTTAGCGATATGTCGTCTGTTCTCTCTCTCTCTCACTCGCTCTCTCTCTTTTCTCTCATGGCACTTTTCTTTCTTTCTTTCTTTCTTTCTTTTCTTCTTCCTTTCTTTCTTTCTTTCTTTCCTTCCCTTTTTTCCTTTCTTTCTTTCTTTCACTGTGTACGCCTCTGCTCCTTGCTCTTCATTTCAATGTTTCCTGTTTTCTTCAGCTTAAAAATAGAATCCTAGTATCTTTTCTTCATTCTATTTTCTTTTGGCTTTGAAGTGCTTCAACCTTCTCTGCCTTTCTCATTCTCTTCTTCTTTATTTCTTTTTATTTTATTTTATCGTGCATCCTACAGAATTTTGTATTGGCTGTTCCCATCTACCTCTCTGACGACAGATATTCTCTCTCTCTCTCTCTCTCTCTCTCTCTCTCTCTCTCTCGGAACGGGTGTGCTGTTAGTAAGCTGCTGCAAATTTTTGCATTTTAGCTTCAAAATGTCAGTTACTGGCCTTCCAGCAACTGTAATAACAACTTTAAACGCCCTGCTGATCGACAACGTCGTATCGAGTTGGAAAGTCGCGGGGGAGAGCGGCAGTGTTGTGTTTGTCTTGCGAATGAAGCCAGCTGACAAGCCAGTGTCAACAGAAAGGGCGGACCTGTGCCAAACCTAACTCCCGTGTTCAGTACTATCGCAAGAAACCCCCTTGTCAAAGACGTCGCGATGTTCAAAGAAGTAGACAACACCAAGAAAGACAGGCAAGTCACCAATGTGACAATAACAGTGTCTTGGAAGAGCCGGTCTTGTGTAACATTGACTCCCTGCTCGATGTGGAAACAGAAGGAAAACAAACCAGTGTGTACACAGAACTATGTGTCAGCAGTGAATTGAATGCCTCAGCCACACCAGATTCACTTGATCTACTGTGTGATCCAGCAACAGACAGCAAGATCGGTGTGTCTTCTGAGGCGTCTGATGTGCAGGAAGAGCTGACAGTTGGCTGCACAGTGGATGACTCTGATACTGATACTGGTATGTGAAACAGTATGTGTCTACTCTAACTGACAAACGTGTACAGCGTCGATTAAGGGACAGCAAGAGAAACACACGGTTTCGAAAGGTGGTGGTACATAGTTCGGTTGATCAAAACATTGTGATGTGTGAATCAGATGACATCATCCTGGAATACTCTTGGAATGGAGATCCTGGCGAGGAATCTAAGTGTGTGTTCTGGTACATCAAGCAAGAAGAGAAAAACATGTTGCCAGAAGAACGTGTCAGGCTTGCCAGACTTCGTAAAGGGAAACAGTGTACTAACACACAACACACAGAGACAGTGGTGGCAGGAGTTACATCATCTTCGGGACCTGATCCGTCTTACATGGGCTGACTTCGCTGGCTGTAGACTGGAAAAGGAAAGGCTGGTTTGAAAATTGAGACACTTGAGACACAGACAATAATGTATCGAATCTTGATGTACATACCACTACTGCCATGGTTTCCATGTCATTGTAATCGCGTCGCGTTCGATATCGTTGTTACCGCGCCGCAGCGCTATATGGCTTGATTGCTAAATAGCAATAAAATTGTGTGTGTCTCTCTCTCTCTCTCTCTCTCTCTCTCTCTCTCTCTCTCTCACCACATTCTCACCACATTCTCTCTCCTCTCTCCTCTTCTCTCTCTCTCTCTCCATCCTCTCTCTCATCTCTCTCTCTCTCTCACCACATTCTCACCACATTCTCTCTCTCTCCTCTCTCTCTCTCATCTCTCTCCTCTCTCTCTCTCTCTCTCTCTCCCCCTTCCCTCCCTCCCTCCGCCCCCCCCCCCCCCTCTCTCCTTCTTCTTCCTTCTCTTTAAACCTTCAAATTAAAACCAAATTGCAAAGTAGCACTTCAGTGTTCTTTTTTTTTTTTTTTTTTACATCTTTAATTCAATTTAAAAGAGAGGGAAAAGGGGAGAAAATTAAGGATTGAATTGCATTGGATAGAAAGCCTGTTTTGGCAGCGTGAAATTCGGGCTGCTCTTCCTGGGAGACCGCGTCGCCACAAGAGCAGCGCCACTCAGATTTTTTGTTGTATTTTCCTGTTTGCAAGTGTATTTGTATCCCTACGAGACTGTTTTTTTTCTACTTTTGTGTTGTTGCTGCCTCATCTTCTGTGACCTTCCTGTCCTGTCGTTTCCACACCTCATCTTCGTCTCTCTTCCCCAGCCACCCAGCTTCGTTATGTCGCATCCTCGGGGTCGGAAGTCCACAGGGAGCCTATCAATCTCAGGCCGCCATAGGGCCACCAGCCAGAAAAGCTCTGCATTGCTGCTGGGTCACTTTGGTGGTGTTCAGGGGTGCCTGTTGCGAGCTAATACGCAGCGCAGGACACCACCTACTCAGCCCCTTACTGGCGACAGTATCAGCTCAGTCGCGGAGCCAGGCTGAGAGGGACGCCCACCCGGGGTGGCCACCATTGCACGTGCCTGCAACCACTTCCTCCCGTGAAAGAATAAATAAATAAAATATAATAAACCTCCGACCCCAAAGGCGTTGACACAAACTTGCCTCAGGCACAGAAGTGTATGGGGAACAACGGAATGTGAGGTCACAGTAGGTGATGCTGCCTGAGTGACCCTGTCCACCGCATGACTCATTTTCTTTTGTTGCATTCAGTGACGGCGAGGATGACGTCATGAGGCCGCTATGGAAGTGCACGCGCTTTGAGACTACTTGACAGGGCTGTACTCTGCACTTCCTGTCATCCATACATCCCGGCATGAACCGGGCCCGAGAGATACAGACACCTGCAGTGTTGGTCAGGTAGCGTGAGCAACTCTCTTACAGTTACATGGGTAAAGAGGATGCAGCTCGGCTGGGTGGTCCCAGTCTTCCCACCGAGCCCACATGGAATTGAAACTGCCCCTGGGAAAGAGTCGGCCGGAGTCCGGAAGAACCCTTCAACCCATGACCTTCCAGTCTGACCTAACACACGGCGCTGACCATGGTCCACTGCGCCAAGGCCGCTGGACTTTTCGACACAGGTTTTTCTTGGACAACTCTCTCGTTGCCGTGGTATTCGTCACGTGCACTGAATGCATGTTGAACACGGGACTCCGATTTATTGTCTCATCTGAAAGACTAGCACCTAGACCACCACTGAAAGGTCTAGTGGATGGGGGGCAGGTCTTGTACAAGCGGAGATCAAACCTACTCTTCTGCCACCTATATATGGGAACGTAAGACAAAATTTACAAAACCGCATACACACAGGAACTAGATTAAAAAAGCGTACGAGTGCTTATTCCATTATCCTCGAAATAAAAGAAAAAATTAAATGAAAACAAATAAGGAGACAAATATCCAGTAGTGAGGTAGACCTGTAGGGCACCACTGAAGATTTTGAAACCAGCCTCCTCCACACCTCGCGGTTCCCAGCTTTTTCGCTCTCTAGGCAGCAAACTCAACAAAACCCTGAGAAAGGCAGAACAGAGAGAGGAATGGAGGGAACTGGTTGTTGAGTCTTTGAGGGTGCCTCCGCGGTCGTCAGACTACGGACAGATAAGAGAGAGAGAGAGAGAGAGAGGAGAGAGAGAGAGAGAGAGAGAGAGAGAGAGAGAGAGAGAGAGGCAGCATTGTGAGGAGCGTTACCCGCAGACACAGGACCCTCAGCCAGGTGGGCTGGACCCTGCCACTGTGCAGGGGACTGCAGGTCTGTCCTGTGAGTGATCCCCTGGATCCCTGCACCACGCTGGCTGCCAGCAACCAAAAAGGAAAGTTAATGAAAAATGTTTTAATCCCGCTCTGCCATTCTCTGAAATGAACCTCTGTAACTCTGCACCCCCCTTCCCCTAGATATCGCCATCTTTGCGCGTGAGTAAGAAAAGAAATGAAGAAACAGGAAAATGAAGTTATGTATTTTTATTTTAATAAAACAGGGGGGGGGGGGGGGGGGCAAATGACGAAGTGCTTTTAGAGCTAATGGTGTGTGTGGGGGGAAGGATCACTGATTCAGCATGGCTGGATGGAGAAGGTGCAGGTGAACAGTGCGCCTGTTTCTGCTCTGTGTTTCTTCAGTACTGAAAAAAAGTGTGTGTGTGCGTGCGTGTGTGCGTGTGTGTGTGATGTGTGCGTGTATGTGCGTGTGCGAGCCTGCGCGCGTGTGCGTGTGTGTGTGTGTGTGTGTGTGTGTGTGTGTGAAAGAGAGAGAGCGAGAGTCACTCAAATAATGACTGATAGAAAGAAGTAAGTCAGCTCAGCAGATATGAGTTGCCGATGATACAGAAATATTTACTCACAGACAAGCAGTCAGACAGGCAGACAGACAGACAGATAGGCAGACAGACAGACAGATAGGCAGACAGACAGACAGACAGACAGGCAGACAGACAGGCAGACAGACATACAAAGAACACAAACAAGCAACACAGACACAACAACAGATAAACAAAAACACACACAAACAGGAATGCCCTCAAATGTGAGGGCATTAACAGTGATGACAATAATGATCAAAAACTGGCTGATGACTATCGTCACCCCCCCCCCCCCTCCCCTTCCCACTCCCAACCCCATACCCCCACACCTGAAAGATTGTCTCCCCTGTTTCTGCCATGGAGTTAAAAACCGTCTGGGCCATTTCAGCAGTGGTCTCCCTTTTCACCCCATGTCTCCCACAATCAGGACAAGTCACGTTCTGCAATTCCAGCCCTGCGCCATTTCAACCCTGGCTTCAGATCCGATGTTTAAATTGCTTTTACCTACTAGAAATAGAGGCGGGGATAGGGGGTGGGGGTGGCGATGAGGGGAAGGAGAGGTCTTGTGTATGAGGTAAAAGAGAGGGAGGAGGGTGGGGATACGAAACATTCTCCCCCCTTCCCTCATCAGAGGCGGGTTCTGTCAGTGTGAGTTTGCCTTCTGTTGGCTGGGGAACAACTCATGACGCAAGATGCGAAATCAGTCCGGGGTTTTTTTCTTTCTTTTCCTTTTTTCTTTCTTTCTTTTTTTTTCTTTTTTCCTTTCTTTTCTTTCTTTCTTTTTCTTTTTTTTCCCTTTCCTTTCTTTCTTTCTTCTTTTTCTTTTTCCTTTCTCTCTTTCTTCTTTTCTTTTTCCTTTCCTTCTTTCTTTTCTTTCTTTCTTTTTTTCCTTCTTTCTTCTTTTTCTTTATTCCTTTCCTTTCTTTCTTCTTTTTGTTTCCTTTCCCTTTTTTCCCTTTTTTTTTTCTTTTTTTCTTCTTTCTTTTTCTTCTTTTTTCTTTCTTTTTTTTCTTTCTTTTTTCTTTCTTTCTTTCTTTTTATTTTCGTTCCTCGGCTAGATTCTGTGTATGCCACCATTTTGGCCACCATGAAGGTAGCCGCGCTCCGACTTCAGGGATGTCTGCATGCTGGGTATGTCTGTTTCCGTAACCCACCCAACGCTGACATGAATGACGGGATCTTTAACCTGACCTTCTGCAAGTGTACATACACGAAGGGAATGAAGGCACTGGCAGGTCTGTACTTCAAGTTGACCTGGGAGATCGTAAAAACAACAACAACCCCAGCCTGAATTCACCTGACACTGCCGAGACTCGAACCTTCGACTTGATGGGCAAACAGGATTGAAGTGGAAGGGTAGTTGACCACTCGGCTATACACAGCCTCTGTCCCCTGTCCTGTTAACTTGTGTCTCCGCTTTGTGGCGTCCTGGTTTGATGCTCCCAGACCAGTGATGCTGACCTGACCACACTGGCCAGCTGGTCATCACACTGCTCGTGTCATAGGGGGTGACGTTGGGTGACATTAGGCCGTTCATTCTTTTATACTCAGATGTGCAATCTGTTGGTCGAAGCCTGCATCAAGTTCTCCGCTTGAACTAACAAAGTGTTTGGAGTTGGAATGTTTCGTGACCCCGTCAGCACTGCACCACAAGGCCACCAGCCAGGAAAGACCCTGCAATGTTACTGGGTGATGGGGTTTGTTGGGCTTAAGGATGACTGTTCTGACGTACCGAAGTTAGAACAAAGCTTTTTCCCCCACTGATGACGGCATAAGACAGAGATGACGCAGGCAGCAGACTATTGGTGGGAACATGACGTCACTTTCCCCCAGATAAAAACGCCATTCCTCTACAAAACACGGTACTGACGATGCTGACTGTAGAAGTCACGTGATCTGGACATCCTTCGGATGAGACTATAAACCGAGGTCCCGTGTGCGAACGAACGCAGAACATCTTACGCACACGTTAAAACCTGTTCCGCTTTCCGGAAGAGTAGGCCATTGTGTGCCGGTGGGAACGGATGACAACATTTACAAAACTGCATACCCACGGGGAGTGGATGGAAAAAAGTACATGAGTGCTTATTCCATTATCCTCGAAATAGAAGAACAAAAGAGAAAAAGAGGGACTGCAGAACTGTCTTACAATCCAGGCAGACAGTGTGATGTGACAGGAGGGAAGGATGCCCTGCCACTCTCTTCTATGGGGAAAAACACAAATCAATGTGGGAATACCGAAATAAAGGCCAACATCCTAATAGATTCCAATCTGTAAGTCAGCCATAAACAATGTATGCTTTGTTTTGGTTTTATTACAAAGTC
>CM054136.1:90353061-90355561 GCA_028751875.1 Rapana venosa | reverse complement strand
TCTGCACTACACTAGCACTGCACTACACTACACTACACTACACTACACTGCACTGCACTACACTACACTACACCGCACTACACTACACTACACTGCACTGCACTTCACTGCACTACACTACACATGCACTACACTGCACTACACTGCACTACACTACACTGCACTACACTGCACTACACTACACTTACACTGCACTACACTTCACTGCACTACACTACACTACAACTATACTCCACTACACTACACTACACTACACTACACTACACTACACTACACTACACTACACTACACTACACTGCACTGCACTACACTACACTACACTGCACTACACTGCACTGCACTACACTTTACTCCACTACACTACACTACACTACACTACACTACACTACACTGCACTATACTGCACTACACTGCACTACACAACACTACACTACACTACACCTCACTAGATTCCAGAGGGAACAATCACTCGCAGAACACCCTGAACATGCAGAGGCTGAGAATACACAAGCGCTACATTCCTACAGAAAGGACCATGCACGTTCCCAGGCCTGACTGTTTCTGGGTCCACACTGAGCCTCATCAGAGGTCCATCCCGGTGAAGGGTGATGCATCACCATCCTGACTTCCCTATAGTAGAGCACGGCACTCCTTGTGGTCTGAAACTCTCCTGCACATCACAGGATCAGTGCTGGGGCCTACCACAGCTGTCACTGTAGGAGAATGCCAGAAAAACAGGGATACATACCATGCCTATCGTTTGACAATGATAGCTAGCACACTTCTGTGCCTTTGTTCGGGGTGTAAAGGAGATAAACAGGGATAAATACCATACCAGACAGCAACAGCGTCACTATGATGTGTCGTTTAACAATGACAGCTAGCACACTTCTGTGTAAAGGAGATGTGCAGGAGATTCACGTGGTTATCTCTTCTTTCCTCTGCTGTCTTCTAAGACAGGGGACGGGGTAGCTCAGTGGTCAGAGCACTCGCTTTCCCCAAGCTAAGGTTAAGCAGCATTGAGCATGGCTACTAAGTGGATGGGAGACCGTTTGCGCGCCCTGGCTTTAGTACAGTCTCCCAGCTCACCCAGCTGTAAATGGGTACCTGCCCTCTTTAGGGTCAGGGAAGGTAAAGCAGCGAGGGAGAGGAGATGGGCGCCGCCCTCAATATGCTGGCCTTTTGAGAAGTGAGGTCTCTGATGCCTCGCTCCCAAACGACCCCATATTAGGCTATGGAGCACGTTTATCTTTACCTTTTACCTTCAAAGACAGACAGACAGACAGACAGACAGAAAGCATGGTTTTGTGGAAGCTTCTTTGTTAGGAAAAGGTGTCAGTCTTTGGAGTTTGCTTTGGGGAATTTCTCTTTTTGTGAGGTAATCAAGAATTGTAATAGAACTGAAATAAAGTAATTCAGGAGAAATAATCGATTAGCGAAGTTCTTCAGCAAACTTCAAAAAGTAACTAACCACCACACACTGCCACTGTCGTCAGAAAGGAGATTCAGATTCCATGAAGTCTGGCAAGTCTCACATAAAAAGATAGTTGAGTGGCATGGAATTCCTGTGTATCTAAAAGACTCACTGTAAGTTTTGTAACAGATAGAGAAAATGGTGAAAATGGCAGGCAGAGCAGATACACAGCTGCCAACAAGTCTGCAGCGAAAGTCATAGACAGAGACAGATAAAGAAGGGACCACACAGACAGGGAATTCTTACAGATAAGCAGACGATCAGCCACAACAAAACAAAGAAGAAAGAGACAAGAAAAGACAAAGAAATAAAAGAATACCTCTTCTAAGTGTCAGCAATAATATGATAACAATAATGATGAAAATATGTCTGATTACTTTCTCACTCCCAACTCCACATTGACCCACACACTAAAATATGCCCCCCCCCCCCCCCCCCCCATTTCCAACCCTTTTAACGACTAATAAGTTCAGAATCGTCTGGACCATTCAGCAGTCGTCTCCCTTTCCCTCCTCAGTCTGCGCCAATCAGGAGGAGTCGGGTTCTCTTACCTCCATCTTGCTGCGTTTCAAACCTCGTTGTGAAGGAGAAGTGTGAATTGCTCTACCTGCCGCAAATGGAGGAAGAGAAGAAGGGGAGGTAAGAATGGCTGTTGTATGTGAAGTACAAACAGGGGAGGGAAGACAGAGATACAACAGGCTTCCCTCCCTTTTCCAAACCCTACCCCACAAACGCTGGTTTTATCAGTTTAAATTTGCATTCCATTTTCAGTTTTCAAACTTACACGTCTGAATTACAACGTCAGTATTTTTATTACTTTATATTGCACTGCATGCTGCCTCAGCAGTCGTGACTCTTCAGTGTCCTGTCTGCCTCCCCACTCATCCCTAACTCATCCTCCATCCTCCTCTGTGTCACCATCCCAGAAACATCCAGCAGTCACAGGGAGACGTGGAATCAACTAACGTGACACTTTAAAATCCAGTCTCAAGACATATTTATTTCAAACCTAAGATCTTCCTCTCC
>CM054136.1:90335561-90338061 GCA_028751875.1 Rapana venosa | reverse complement strand
AGAGCAAACAGAGACAGAGCAGACAGAGACAGAGCAGACAGAGACAGAGACAAAAAGGGGACAGAGCAGACAGAGCAAAACAGAGACCCGAGACAGAGCAGACAGAGACGAGCAGACAGAGACAGAGCAGACAGAGACAGAGCAAGCAGACAAGGACAGAGCAACAGAGACAGAGACAGAGCAGACAGAGACAAGACAGACAGAGACAGAGCAGCAGAGACAGAGCAAAACAGAGACAGAGCAGAAGAGACGAGACAGAGCAGAAGAGAGGACAGAGCAGAGACAGGAGAAGCAGAGCAGACAGAGACAGAGGCAGACAGAGACAAAAGACAGAGCAGACAAAAGACAGAGACAGACAGACAGACAGAGACAGAGCAGACAGAGACAGAGACAGAGACAGAGACAGAGCAGACAGAGACAGAGACAGAGCAGAAACAGAGACAGAGCAAAACAAAAGACAGAGACAGAACAGAAGCAAGACAAAAACAGAGACAGAGCAACAGAGACAGAGCAGACAGAAAACAAAAGACAGAGCAGACAGAGACAGAGCAGACAGAGACAGAGACAGGCCAGAGACAGGCAGAGACAGAGCAGAAAACAGACAGAACAGGAAGAGACAGAGACGAGACAGAGCAGACAGAACAGAGCAGGACAAGCAGAGCAGACAGAACAGAGCAGACAGAGACAGAGCAGACAGAACAAAAGCACGAAAAGAAAACAGAGACAGAGCAGACAGAGACAGAGACAGAGCAGACAGAGACAGAGCAGAAGAGACAGAGACAGAGCAGACAGAACAGAGCAGACAGAGACAAAAGACAGAGCAGAGACAAGAGACAGAGAACAGAGACAGAGCAACAGAGACAGAACAGAGCAGACAGAGACAAAAGCAGACAGAGACAGAGACAGAGCAGGACAGAGACAGAGCAGACAGAGACAGAGCAGACAGAGACAGAAGACAGAGACAGAACAGAGACAGAGACAGAGCAGACAGAGACAGAGCAGACAGAGACAGAGGAAAAGAGGGCAGAGCAGACAGAGACAAGAGACAGAGACAGAGACAGAGCAGACAGACACAGAGCAGGGCAGAGACAGAGCAGACAGAACAGAGCAGACAGAGACAGAGCAGACAAAACACAGAGCAGACAAAACAAGAGCAGACAGAGACAGAGCAACAGAGACAAGAGACAGAGCAGACAGAGCAGACAGAGGACAGAGACAGAGCAGACAGAGAACAGAGCAGAACAGAGACAGAGCAGACAGAGACAGAGACAGAGCAGACAAGACAGAGACAGAGCAAAGACAAAAAGACAGAGACAGAGGCAGACGAGAGACAGAGCAGCAACAGAGACAGAGACAGGAAGAGGCAGAGACAGAGCAGAGCAGACAGAGACAGAGCAGACAGAGACCAGAGCGACAAACAGAGACAAGAGACAGAGCAAACAGAGACAGAGCAGACAGAGACAGAAAACAGAGCAGACAGAGCAAGACCCGGACAGAGCGAGACAGAGACAGAGACAGAGCAGACAGAGACAGAGAACAGAGACAGAGACAGAGCAGACAGAGACAGAGCAGACAGAGCAGAGCAGACAGAGACAGAGACAGAGCAAAAAACAGAGACAGAGACAGAGCAGACAGAGCAGAGCAACAGAGACAGGCAGAAGAGACAGAGACAGAGCAGACAGAGGAAGAGACAGGAAAAGACAGAGACAGAGCAGAGACAGAGACAGAGCAGACAGAGACAGAGCAGAGAGACAGAGACAGAGCAGACAAGAAAAGAGGCAGAGAGACAGAGACAGAGCAGACAGAGGCAGAGCAGACAGAGACAGGCAGACAGAGACAGAGACAGAGAAAACACAGAGGCAGAGACAGAGCAGACAGAGACAGAGACAGAGCAGACAGAGACAGACAGAGAGACAGAGACAGAGCAGACAGAGACAGGGGCAAAAACAGAGACAGAGCAGACAGAGACAAAACAGAGCAGACAGAGACGAGACAGGACAGAGCAGAGCAGACAGAGACAGAGACAGAGCAGAAAAGAGACAGAGCAAAGCAGACAGAGACAAGAGACAGAGACAGAGACAGAGGCAGAGCAGACAGAGACAGAGCAACAGAGACAGAGCAAACGAGACAGAGACAGAGCAGACAGAGGAAGAGACAGAGACAGGCAGAAGAGACAGAGACAGAGCAGACAGAGCAAAAGCAGGAGAGACAGAGACAGAGCAGACACAGACAAGCAGGGCAGAGACAGAGCAGACAGAGACAGAGCAGAAAAGACAGAGCAGACAGACAAGAGACAAGACAGAGCAGACAGAGACAGAGCAGACAGAGCAGAGCAGACAGAGGACCCGAGCAGACGGCCCCAGGAGAGAGGCCCGTGGAGAAAGGCGGCCCAACCAGAGCCCCCGGCCCGACCAAAAGAGACAGGCAGGGAAAGAACCCCCAAACAACCCCCCCAACCCCCCGAAAAACAACAGACCCAAACAGAAAACCGATGAGACGA
>CM054136.1:90283061-90330561 GCA_028751875.1 Rapana venosa | reverse complement strand
GGAAAAGTTTCGGGCCCAGACGGGATACGAACAAGGCACACTTCCGACCCGGACTTTTCGATTTCTAGACAGGCGCGTTACCTCTAGATCAGCGATCCACATGAAGACAGTGCTGGGGGACTGCATCACATGAAGACAGTGCTGGGGGACTGCATCATTCCACATGAAGACAGTGCTGGGGGACTGCATCACATGAAGACAGAGCTGGGGGACTGCATCATTCCACATGAAGACAGTGCTGGGGGACTGCATCATTCCACATGTAGACAGAGCTGGGGGACTGCATCATTCCACATGAAGACAGTGCTGGGGGACTGCATCATTCCACATGAAGACAGTGCTGGGGGACTGCATCACATGAAGACAGTGCTGGGGGACTGCATCATTCCACATGAAGACAGTGCTGGGGGACTGCATCATTCCACATGTAGACAGAGCTGGGGGACTGCATCACATGAAGACAGTGCTGGGGGACTGCATCATATGAAGACAGTGCTGGGGGACTGCATCACATGAAGACAGTGCTGGGGGACTGCATCACATGAAGACAGCGCTGGGCAAACTGCTGGTGTCGAAGATCGTTTGAATACAACGTTGAAATGTCAGCGAAAGTGCACAACGCAATGAGACGTTGAGGAGAGAAAGGTTAGATAGGTGTACATGAGGCTTGCTTGCTTGCGAAACCGTTTGTGTCTGTAAACAAGAAGTAAAGTTGTGCTCTCTCTCTCTCTCTCTCTCTCTCTCTCTCTCTCTCTCTCTCTCTCTCTCTCCTCTCTCTCTCTCTCTCTCTCTCTCAGAGTTCAGAGTTCAGAGTTCTCTCTCTCTCTCTCTCTCTCTCTCTCTCTTTCTCTCTCTCTCTCTCCACACACATACACACACACACACACACACACACACACACACCACACACACACACACACACACACACACACACACACAACACACACACACACACACACACACACACACACACACACACACAGAGTGATGTATTCGTGATCTTCTGACCCAGGTTCGAATCTCGTTCAAGAGAATTTTTCGTCTGGAGTTAACATCAGTGCCGACTCCACTCTCCCCAAAAGTCTTTCGGGTGAGACTATAAACCGAGGCCTCGTGTGCGAACGCACGCAGATCATCTTGCGCAGAGGTTAAATCCTGTTCCGCTTTTCGTAAGAGTAGACCATTGTGTGCCGGTGGGAACAGATGATAAAATTTATAAAACCGCAGATACGGGGACTGTATGTAAAGAGCACACAAGAGCTAACTCCACTATCCTTGATATAAAAGAATAAAATAAAAAATAAATAACACACACACACACGCACGCACGTGTGTGCACGCCATCCCCAAGGAAATACTATATGTTCTATCCTCCTCACCACTGTTGTGGTTGACGTCAATATTATCGACTAGTGCTGATGACAGTGACCCCCCCCCCCCCTCCCAAGAGCATTCAGAGACTGTAAAACCCAAAGGAGGGTAATAACGTACACCCAACACAACCACACCAATTACAGAACACAACCACACCAAACAAGAAACAAATATGAAGACAGCAAAAACCTTTGTAATTACATCTCAGTGGAGAAAACTGACAGACAGACATCCATTCAGTGTGTCAGTCAGTTAGTCTGTCAGTCAGTCAGTCAGTCTGTCAGTCTGTCAGTCAGTTAGTCAGTCAGTCAGTCAGTCAGTCTGTCAGTCAGTCAGTCAGTCTGTCAGTCAGTCAGTCCTGCAGTCACAGTCAGTTCAGTTCCAGTCAGTCATAGTTAGTCAGTCAGTCAGTCAGTCAGTCAGTCAGTCTGTCAGTCAGTCAGTCAGTCAGTCAGTCAGTCAGTCTGTCAGTCAGTCAGTCTGTCAGTCAGTCAGTCTGTCAGTCAGTCAGTCTGTCAGTCTGTCAGTCAGTCAGTCAGTCAGTCTGTCAGTCAGTCAGTCTGTCAGTCTGTCAGTCAGTCAGTCAGTCAGTCAGTCAGTCAGTCAGTCAGTCAGTCATACACGCGCAGGCAGGTGGACATACACACAGACAGACCAGAAAGAGAACAACAGGAAGTACAAGTCATGATAAATATCTGACGTCACAAGTGACTAACATCGTCGCTGTTTGTCGTCATCACTGTGACAAAAGAGCGCAGCTGCGCTGCACATAGGCACACAGCGCCCCTGTCACCATGTGACACAGGGACAACAGGAGTCAGCCATCTTCACCAGGAAAACACTACCTCACTCCACACTACCGGTGTCAGGGCAAAAAGCACCCCCCCCCCTCCCCCCCTCTCTTTTGCTTTGTAACAGGAGTCCAGTGGTGGGAGTGTGGAACACGTCATCTGATCGTCACTAAGTATCCTGCTGGTTTCAGTTTGAAGTGGTTTGTCTCCTGATGTTTGCGTGATTTCTGACTCTATCAACCTACACGTTTTTCGAACAAGGCTGGAAACTAAGGTCCCGTGTTCGACCGCACGCAGAGGTCTGGTACTGTAATTGTAACAAGTCCCCAGAGAGTGGAGAGGACAGAAGTCAAGAGAAGTCGTCATGTTCAGCAAGTCCTGTATTCACAACAGTGATCACAAAACCCGTTGTGCAGCCATTTCTCCGCTCCAAGAATCAGTGGCAAAGACAAAAGTGATGGTTTAAACATATAAACACAAGTTACACTTGTAACAGTATGAAGAAAGCTAACGTTACCTTCTTGAAGCTACATTTCAAAGTTTGAACATATTTGAACAGTAATGGTATCCATTAGAATCTGCGTGTTTATTTAAAAATTCTTCTTTAAAAGGTTAAGCAACGCACGTCAGGCCAAAAATAACAACGAAAAGCAAAAACAAAAACAAGAAGGAGCAAAACAAAAAAAGTAAAATCAAAATAAAAGAAAACTACCAAAACTGACAGAAATGAAGAGTCCCATAGAAAAGTCAGTCAAAGTCAGCACACCAATGAAGATGTTTTCTACAGGTCTTGTCTACACACGTGTGGCTCTTGAAACCTGTCAGCTCCGTCAGTCTGTCAGCTCCACCTGTCTGTCAGCTCCGTCTGTCTGTCAGCTTCATCTGTCAGCCTGTCATGCCGTGGCCTTAATCAGGGTGTACAGACAAACCTTCTCTGCAGCTGGTTCCTGCCGGAATCTGTGTTTTGTGCTGTCACAATTCGCCCTGCTGCAATGGTCTGGACAGAGACCCAGCCACACTTTAGGCAGACTTTAGCCTGCAGGTATAGACTTTAGCCTGCAGGTATAGACTTAAGCCTGCAGGTATAGACTTAAGCCTGCAGGTATAGACTTGAGCCTGCAGGTATAGACTTTAGCCTGCAGGTATAGACTTCAGCCTGCAGGTATAGACTTCACACCACAAGACACAACACCCTAGCAAAAACCATCCTGCAGGGAACAGTTGAAGGCAAGAGAAAAAGAAGCCGCCAAAAGAAATCTTGGGTTGACAACGTCAAAGAATGGACCGCCCAACCCCTGCAACACCTTCTACTAGCCACACAAGATAGTGAAGCATGGAAAAAGATCTCTATCGCGTCTTCTCTCATGTCCCCCCTACGTCCTCTGAGACATGGGACTGAACTGAACTGAACTGAATAGACTTCAGCCTGCAGGTATAGACTTCAGCCTGCAGGTATAGACTTCAGCCTGCAGGTATAGACTTCAGCCTGCAGGTATAGACTTCAGTGACATTCTTATCAGTACTGTGTCGTGTTTCTGTGGGAAGCCATATTGGTGACGTGTTGACAACGTGAGAATCATGTTAAAAAACTTCTTTTTGCCATCATTGGTGTAACCCTCATTACTACACGCATGCATGCACGCTCTCACGCACGCACACACACACACACACACACACACACACACACAACGGCGAAAGAGAGAGAGAGTATCTTTTATGGAAGGCTCTTGTTTCACGTCATTATTGTTCCCACCGAAACCGAAAATAATGATTACGGGGTGACGTCACGACGTATCTGATATGAGTGAAGAAGGACAAGTCAGAAACTGTGTATGTTTTGTTATACATGTTTGTCCATCGTATTCAATGTTGACCTCCAAAACACCAGAGGAGGCACTGCTGTTTCGAAAACTGGGCAGCAATTTGATGATAGTGGAGATGCCTTGCCCACAGCACACCCCACTCTCTCGGCCAAGAGGACACAAGGACAGTCAGCGTTGGAAATGTTCTCCAAAGGCGAACCAGCCCCCAGAGCTGCAGCACATAAGGACTGTGCGAGTCAAGCCTCCTAGTCAGAGAGTCATAGTCGATCACTAAAGACTAAGCTGTAACGTGGAATTCCATGAGTGGGAAAGAAAGCCACTGGTCATACAGCCTCTCACTTTGCTGTTGCCCCCAGCGTCAATGGTTTAATCAAGGACTGGGATAATAAAGCCCAGG
Organism: Rapana venosa; assembly: GCA_028751875.1. Classification (NCBI taxonomy): domain Eukaryota; kingdom Metazoa; phylum Mollusca; class Gastropoda; order Neogastropoda; family Muricidae; genus Rapana; species Rapana venosa. The sequence continues at coordinate 90,326,176 of CM054136.1, read as the reverse complement.
GGCTGGAGGTGCACTGCAGGACAGGTGGACAGAGGAAGGTCTTCACAGAAGAAGCCCCTGCAGCCAGCACTTCCGTCCTCACCTCTGACACTCTGAGCACTTCCACCCTTCACCTCTGACACTCTGAGCACTTCACCCTTCACCTCTGACACTCTGAGCACTTCCACCCTTCACCTCTGACACTCTGAGCACTTCCACCCTTCACCTCTGACACTGCTGAGCACTTCCACCCTTCACTCTGACACTGACACTTCCACCTTCACCGTCGACACTCTGAGCACTTCCACCCTTCACCTCTGACACTCTGAGCACTTCCACCCTTCACCTCTGACACTCTGAGCACTTCCACCCTTCACCTCTGACACTCTGAGCACTTCCACCCTTCACCTCTGACACTCTGAGCACTTCCACCCTTCACCTCTGACACTCTACAAGGACCAGGCTGGATCCAGGTCACGGCCCTGCATGCCCTTGTGTCACTGCTGCCTTTCGTCTCCGGCCATACCGGGATTCGAACCCCTCACTGTCAGAATGTTGGGCGTCTCAGGGCCAAAGTCGTCCTTGAAGTACAGTTTAAACCACTCCGCTAGGAGACAAGTGTTGTGAGGCAGGAAATGGGAGCCTTCAGACGTTGCTGAAATGTACGGTCATGTCATTACGTGAAAGCTTTACCCTGAGAAATCTCAGAGGGCTAGATACAATAGTCAACGGACCAACGAACTACGAAAAGAAGACACACGATTAGCAGCAAACGACGCGGCAGTTTAAACCCTTCAGGGCCTAATCAGACTGCAGCCAGCTGTGTCACCTCAAAGGGTTTCCATCAATGTAGGTCATGAAAAACGACAGACATCTTGGTGGAAGGTATGTCTTCAATATAGGTCATGAAAAACTGCAGACATCGTGGAGGCGGCCTCTTTTCTGCCACACTTAAAAGTCTCAGAGAGAGAGAAGAGAGAGAGAGAGAGAGAGAGAGAGAGAGAGAGAGAGAGAGAGAGAGAGAGAGAGAGAGAGAGAGAGAAAATTTTTGCATTACATCACTTACACGGCACAGTTCTTGAATTCAGAGGTTCATGGCTGACTTGACAGCCAGCAGACTGATAGACACTCACACACAGACACACACACACACACAAACACAGACACACAGACACACACACACAGACACACAGACACACACAGACACACACAGACACACACAGACACAGACACACAGACACACAAGGAACACACACACACACAACACACAGAGAACACACACACACACACACACACACACACACACACACACACACACACACACACACACACACACACACACACACACACACACACACTGAAACAAGACGGGAAAGACAACCAGGGTTAAAATGGAGACCGGGACAGATTAACAGACAAACATACAGACATACAGACATACAGGTAGACAGGCAGGCAAGAATAAGAAGAAGAACTACTCATTATCTGATCTGGGCATTTCGTCAGTGACATTAATTTTACTGTGAAATCAGGATCGCAGGAATCAGTCACTAAACTAATTGTCTTACTTAGAAAAGGAGACGATGATGAAGTTATTCCTTTTTTCTAAAATTGTCTCCCTTGTTGAAGCGTCGGGCTGTCAGTCAGGAAGGACACTCAGACAGGGCTCACTTCCAGAGAGTGTCGTGAAGTGTGGGCCAGCATCAGCTGTGACGTGTGGGCCTAGCATCAGCTGTGACGTGTGGACCTAGCATCAGCTGTGACGTGTGGGCCTGTGGACCTAGCATCAGCTGTGACGTGTGGACCTAGCATCAGCTGTGACGTGTGGGCCTAGCATCAGCTGTGACGTGTGGACCTGTGGACCTAGCATCAGCTGTGGAGTGTGGGCCTAGAATCAGCTGTGACGTGTGGGCCTAGCATCAGCTGTGACGTGTGGGCCTAGCATCAGCTGTGACGTGGCTGATGTGGAGGGGCCTGCTCCGTGATGTGGGCCTAGCATCAGCTGTGACGTGTGGGCCTAGCATCAGCTGTGGAGTGCTTTCTGCCCTGTCACATCCTGGGCAATCCTCTGAGCCAGCCTCTATGGACGGACATCCATGTGAACTGTCAGCCTCACGTCTGTCTCTTCCCCTGAGGATAGTTTGGAAAATCTGTCCATACCTATCAGGTCATCAGCATATCAGCTGGACAATGTGTATCGGGAGACGTTGTAAGATCAATCCATACCTACCCAGTGATCAACAGATCAGGTGTGCAGTTTGCATCAGGAAATGTAGCAAGATCATCTCATACCTACCAAGTCACCAGCAGATCAAGTGGGCAATATGTAGCAGGAGATCTGGTAAGACCAAGCCTTACATACCAAGTCAAGGAACAAATAAATGATTGTGCAAAGTGATACAAAGACAGTTGGTAACATCAGCTCATGTCCACCAAGCTGGAGCAGCTAATGGACCGGGCCTTTTCAGTGTCCTTCTATCTCACCAAGGAGGGAAGGACATAAAACAAAACGAAAAAGTCCCCAGTCCACTCTAGTGATTTGTTTGCAGCGGATCACCCAGACAGACTTATGTACTGTCCTAAGGAGACCAATCCTTTACCTCACACCGTCAGTCAGTCAGTCAGTCAGTCAGACACAGAGAGACAGACAGAGCAGCAATCAGTGCTTGCTGCCTGTTACAATAGCGGTCTGATGTATCATCTTTCAGACGGCGCCGTGTGGACAATGGTCAGTGATCGTCCTCCTCCTGCCTTCTTTTGTGTGGCCCTGCCCTTTGTTCCCCGTCAGCTGGATGCTAGAGCAATGGATCTTCTTGTTCTTCTTCTTGTTCTTCTTCTTGTTCTTCTTCTTGTTCTTCTTCTTCTTCGCATTCTTCTTCGCATTCTTCTTCTTCTTCTTCTTCTTCTTCTTCTTCTTCTTCTTCTTTTCTTCTTCTTCTTCTTCTTTCTTCTTCTTCTTTTCTTTCTTCTTCTTCTTCTTCTCTTCTTCTTTCTTCTTCTTCTTCTTCTTCTTCTTCTTCTTCTTCTTCTTCTTCTTCCTTCGTCGTCGTCGTCGTCGGCGTCGTCGAACGCTCAGATGGTAACTACTGTTATCTGTCATATAAGCGAAAATGCGTTGCGCTGCCGTTAAGCGCCTGACAAGTCAGGCCTAGCACACCCGACTTCGGTGAGCGAAAAAACTATCTATTAAGACTATGGAGAAAACGGGCAGGAGAACGGACCCAGAAGGCAGAAAGTAGACAAGAAGGAGGTGACAGGAAGAAAAGGAGCAAGGCAGAAACAAAGAAAGGGATAGAAAAGAGGGAATTTCTAGCACAGAATTTGCAAAAGGTGGGGATGCAATTTATACTGATAGGCCCCCGGCATCCCCACAGGGGACAGCAATGAATCCAAACCTGGTATGTAGGAAAAGACAGAGAGGGAGACAGAGACAGACGGAGAGACAGACAGAGGAACGGAGGCAGAAAGGGAGGATGGAAAGGCAAACTGACAGACATATAGACAGACTGAGCCAATGACGAAATGACCGAGAGATGTGGATTACAGAAATAAAAAGACAAACAGTAATAAAGAGAGGCAGATGCAAATGCCTGTAAACATGCGCTGGCGCGCGCGCGCGCGCACACACACACACACAGGCGCACGCGCGCACACACACACACGCGACACACACACACACACACACACACACACACACACACACACACACACACACACACACACACACACACACACACACACACACACGGAGAGAGAGATAGAGAGACAGATAGACAGACAGACAGATACACAGATAGACAGACAGACAGAAAGACAGACAGAAAGACAGACATACAGACAGACAGACACAGAAGAGTCGGACATTGTGTGCCGGTGGGACAGATGATAAAATTTCCAAAACTGCATACACACGGGGACTGGATGTAAAAGAACACACGAGTGCTTGTTCTTTTATCCTCGAAATAAAAGAACAAAAGAAAAATGAGAGCCAAAGACAGAGACAGAATCAGAATCAGATTGTCGGGGTGGGTGGTGGGGAGGGGATTCAGAGGCAGACAGAAAGCTTTGGAAGCTTAACTCGTTGATCACCGGCCCGTGTGTGAGTGACAGAGAGAGAAAGACAAGTGAAAAAAGAGCACAGACAGCAGACGAGAAGCTCTGAACAGTGGAACAACCTTTCTTTTTTAAAGAACAGATAAAATGGAGAACACACACACACACACACACACACAAACGTAAACACACGCACACATTCAACTCAAACACACATACACACACACACAACTCCCTCCCTCCCATCACACACATAAATAAAACAGTAAAGTAAAAATAAAATAAAATAAATACGCACACATACACACAGTGTCCTACACACAACACCCCTACACCCCCCACCCCCCACCCCGCACCCCCACCCCCAGCCCACACCTCCACTCCCACCCTCCCCACACACTTACGGTTTGTTAGGAAAACTAAAACAAGCAGGTAGGCAGCAGGACCCCCCCCCCCCCCCCCCCCCCCCCCCCCACACCCCCACACACATAGAAGTGCAGAATGGCCAATTCCTTGTTGCTCTTGGGCGGTTCAAGTAATTAGTGCTGAAGACACTTCTCTCACCTCCCCCCTCCCCCCCCCCCCCCCCCCACACACCATACATACAGCACACTACACTACACAGCACACTACACTACACAGCACACTACACTACACAGCACACTACACTACACTACACAGCACACTACACTACACAGCACACTATACTACACTACACAGCACACTATACTACACTACACAGCACACTACACTACACAGCACACTACACTACACAGCACACTACACTACACAGCACACTACACTACACAGCTTGATTATCAACCAGGAGAGATGGCCTCAAGCTGTTGCTGCTGCTGCTGCTGTAAGTTTTGTTGTTGATGTTGTTGTTGTAATTGTTGTTTTTCTGTGATTGTTCTGCTTCTGCTGCAGTTTGTGTGAAGACTGTTTGCAGCTGCCTAGCAGAGGTGGGGGTGGAGATTCCTCAGATGCAGCACAGTCTCCTGCTGCTTCTTCCTCTGCTGCTGCTGCTGCTGCTGCCCATGTCCAGTTGCCCTGACCACCATCACCACTCACACTGGTCAGGGGACTGGGGCAGTGAGTGGGAGAGTGTTTTGTGTGGTTTTTGTTATTGCTGTTGTTGTTCTTAATATCCTTCTTGATGCTGCTGTTGAGGTTGTTAATTTTGTTATCTGATTTTTTGGGGTCTCCTTGGTGACAGAATGTTGTTATTTCTTTTTCGTTTGTTGGGGTGTTTTTTCAGGGGGAGTTGTTAATTTCGTTGTTCTTGTTGCCAGTCTTGTTTTGCGTCGTTTTACATCTGAATGTTGTTGCTGTTGGTGCTGTTGTTCTCCATCATCTTTGTCATGGCCAAAGTCTTGTTGTTGCCGCTACAACTGTAGCTATTGGTGGAGGTGTACTTGTTCTAGTAGGTTTTGCGACTCTTGTTAGTGTTGTTGTTGTTGTTGTTGTTTGCTTAAATGTTATTGATGTTGTGTTAATAGTTCTATAGTATCTCACGCCGATTATCAATTTATTTGGTTCCTCACGCCAATTCATCAATCTGTTTAGTAAAAAAAAAAAATAACAAGGGAGGGGGTGGGGGGTCACAACAGCCTCAGCACACCGGATTATGGTAGTTCCAGCCACCCACTGTGGTTCTTGGCACCAGGGTCATCAGAAATCTGCCGCTGTCTCCCTGACTCTTCTGTTGCTTCTTTCTCAGAGTCACTGCTGTCTCACACACTGACAGACCTTCTTCTGCACTGCGTCCTCTCAACTGTGTGTTCAGTCATGTGTCAGAGGTGTTGTATATAAAAAAAATACAAGAAAAAACCTGCAATTGGGTTTATGTGGTCTGAAATATCTAGTCATTAAAACTGCAGCAGTGGCCATATAACACGACATCGGCGACAAGAAGAAAACGAACGTCATCATCAAACGCCCATGTCTAGCTGAAGGCGCTGTAACCTGCACAAGCCACTATCGTCCTTCCTTTCATCACTGCATCAGGGTCAGTGAGGTCGCGGCAGTGATCTAAACAAGGCGAGGCTGGTGACATAACAGCAAGGACATCATCACATAAACTTGTCAAACCGAAGGTGCTTTAACCTGCACAGAAACGTAATTGGCGTTCCTTCATCAACCCTAAAAAAGCTGTGGACACAGAGACAGGGAGGGGGGGGGGGGTAGGGGAGATGAGGAGAAAGAATGATCAGGGCCGAGGTGGGGGGGGGGGGGTAGACTGTGTCTGTAGGAGAGGAGAGGGGTGGAGTGTGGAGGGGAGGGGGTGGAATCGCTGTGGTGATAAACAGAAATTGGGGTACTGAGGGCGGGGTGATTATGCCTGGCTATTGCTGGTTGTGGCTATCTGGGGAGCGGGGCCAGTGGTCGGCTGGGGGATAGCCGGCAGCCATTGAACCCCAGCTCCATCTCACACACACATTAGTGCCCATCGTTTTGTTCACACACACACACACACACGCGCGCGCGCGCGCGCAACACACACACACACACACACACACGCGCGCGCACACACACACACACACGCGCGCGCGCGCACACACATACACACACGCACACACACACACACACACACTCCACACACACACACTCCAACACACACACCACACACCACACACACACACACACACACACACACACACACACACACACACACACACACACACACACACACTAACACACACAACAACACACACACACACACACACACACACACACACACACACACACACCAACACCCCCCCCCACACACACACCACACACTACCCTTCATCCCCTCATCCTCCCCATCCCAAACCCGTGTCCCCAACTGTTGTTGCTGGATGTGTGCTACAGGTGGAGAAGGTCATCAAGGTCTGTGGTCAGTAGGGGGTCCTGGTCAGGTCTTCACTGACCTGACTTGTCCTGATCTGACATGACCTGTCCTGACCTGTCCTGACCTGTCCTGACCTGACCTGACCTGACCTGTCCTGACCTGATCTGATCTGACCTGTCCTGACCTGATCTGACCTGTCCACACACAGCACTGATATGGTCACCTTACTGCACTGACTTACGGGGTGTTTTATATATCATAGATTGATAGAATGACAGACAGACAGACGACAGACAGACAGAAAGAAAGGAGGGAAGGGAAGAAAGACAGACAGACAGAAACAAAGGAAGAAATAAAGACAAACAGACAAAAAGAAAGAAAGACATAGACAAACTTGGCGGAAAATAGAGGCAGATAGACAGACAGGCAGGCAGACAGACAGAGGGACAGTAAAAGACACAGATGGCCACTGGCAGACAGAGGGTTTGGGGGGTGGGTAGAAAGGGAGAGAGAGAGGGGGAAACAGAGACTAAGAGACAGGGGCAGAAACAGAGCTAGAGAGACAGTGAGAAACACGAGAAAGCAGAAGGAAGCACTTGGGGGAAAAACAAACCTGCTCCTCTAAGAGTTCCAGACCAAACATGTTCTTCAGCCATGTCAACAAGGACGCTGCAGTCTGGAAACAGGCACAGAACAAACACAGCTTCCTGCTTTTCCTCCCAGCATCTCAGAAACCCCCCCCCCCCTCCCCCGCCCCTCGCCTCTCCTCCTCCTCTTCCTCCCACCCCTGTCCAGTGGTCCCATGCTGAAGTTCCACATGCCAGAAGACAATGCCTTCAGAGAGTTCGCTTGCAGTGATCCCTGTGTGCACAGTCTTTGCGGACAGGGCGGAGAGCAGCGGGTTGTGCAAACAGCCATTGTCCCCTCTTTTTACAGCGGCTTTTACCGCTTAGTGTAGAAACTGCCTGAGTGACTTTTTTGTTGGGGTCATATTTCCACAGTTTGATTATTTTTTTCAAAGAAGTAAGATTGATTTTTTTTGTGGGGAGGGATGATAGAATATTTGATATAAGAAGGTGTAGAATTTATGAAGGAAAAAAAAAGCAAGAAATAACAGGGTTTTTTGGTTGATGTGATAAGATTATTGCCACAATCAATGCAATAAATAAGACTCTCTCTCTCTCATTAATTTAGTCATTATTTTGGAATATGCATATGCAAGAGTGTACAGTTTTGAGTACACGCCATGGTATTGTGCCAAACTTTACCAAAGCTTACGACAAATTATATTTCATTTTTCTGCATCTTCAACTTTTACCCCTCAAAGTGTATTGGGGCCTAAGGCCGAAGGTACATTAAACCATTTCAGAGTTCAGAGTTCTCTCTCTCTCTCTCTGTCTCTCTCTCTCTCTCGCTCTCTCTCTCTGTCTCTGTCTCTGTCTCTCTCTCGCTCTCTCTCTGTCTCTGTCTCTCTCTGTCTCTGTCTGTATCTCTCTGTCTCTGTCTCTCTCAAAACTGTTTTTCAAAAGGAGTACACTAATGACATGGAGATGTCTTGTTGTCGTCTGGCTATTCCCCGAGAAGCCTGAGCAGATACAGGGACCATACACCAGACAAAGGCTGCCCTTTCTCTATGAACAAAATAGAACATGATGTCACTTTATATCTGATCGCAGTTTATATACCGATTTAAAAGAGACATGTCTTGAATAGTCATAATGTGCGAACGCAAGCAGAACATCTTACGCACACGTTAAAACCCGTTCCGCTTTTCGAAAGCTCAGGCCATGGCGTGCCGGTGGGAATGGATGACATTTTAAAAAAACTGTATACACACGGGGACTAGATACAAAAAAGCACATGAGCGTTTATTCCATCATTCTCGAAATGAAAGAATAAAATAATTTAAACTAAAAGAATGTATTCCCCTATCCAGACTGCTGAGAGGAACAAACGTAAATCACAGACACAATATCTCCAGGCATGCTTTCTATGCTATCAACAGACCAAAGAAGTCTTCAGTAGTGATGCTCTTGTCTGTACTCTGTTGACCACTAATAAAACTGTTGACCATTGATAAAACTGTTGACCAATGATAAAACTGTTGACCATTGATAAAACTGTTGACCATTAATAAAACTGTTTACCATTGATAAAACAATTTAAAGTTTCTGTGGCTGCTTGATGTGCCCTTTTCTACATTATCTTATATCCATCGACTTCATGTTCTGTTTTTCTGTTTTCAAGACTTTATCGTCTTATTGTTTTGTTTATTTGGATGATACGCTTCGTATGACGCAAACATAAGATCCATCTTAGATTGTTGAAACTGTCATGGCGTTTGTCTGGCTGTATGCCAAGAGTCAGGGATGACAAGAACGACACAGTCATGGGCAATTATGGACTTTTGAAAAACCACGTTATCAAAACCATACCTTCAAATAAAATTGATTAATCTGTTAAAAAACACAACAACAACAAGGAACACCCTCCCCCCCCCCCCCCCCCCCCTAGCCCCCACTTAATTAGCTAAATCTAGATTAAGAGTTTCCAACAATATCCAGGATAGTTTTCGAAGCTTGAAGCTGATTCAGCCTGCTGTCAGCGTTACAGCAGTGAGTGGATCAAAACCATGTTTGGCTGTTGTGTCAGATGACATTATTCAACACCAGCAGTTCAACCATCCACGTTATTCAACATGCAGATTTGGCGGCAACAAAAGAATTTATTTTGATTCGTGTATTCATCATCATTTATCAGGCATTTGAATGTCCATCGGCCATGCGCTAATTGCTGTTAGCTAAGAGTTTTCTAATGCATTGTATGACTATAACTCCCCCTGGCGATGCTGGGGGTCTGGCAGTGTGAACCTCACCTTCGGTGCTATGATTCCCTCTTTTCTATCCCTCTCTTTGTTTCTACCTTTTTTTTTCCTTTTCTTCCTGTCACCTTCTTCTTGTCTATTTTCTGCCTTCTTGGTCCATTCTTCTGCCTTTTTTTCCAGAAAGACTTAAAAGATACCGATTCTCTCCCTTGCCGAAATCGGATGCGCTGGGCCTGACTTGTCAGGCGCGTAATGGCAGCACATTGCATTTTCGTTCCTATGGCGGTCAACAATACCTGCTGTTGGAGCCTTCGACCAAGAAGAAGAAGAAAAGGAGAAGAATGATAACAACTTTGCTTTGCTTCAGAATTGCCAGTGTCTTCGGGAGAGTTCTGGCCTTCCTCTGAATACAGAATGCAGCTGCCATCCATCTTGCTTGTGTTTCACTGTCTCTGTTACCTTCACTCTCGTTCTCCGTCTGTCTGTCTTTCTGTCTGTCTGTCTGCCTCTCTCTCTCTCTGTGAGCTTAAAATATTTTTTTCTGTACCCCTTTTATTCTCAACACAAGTGGCCTTACCGAAACCTTAACTATGGCACTTAGACTGACTCTCTCTCTCTCTCTCTCTCTCTCCTCTCTTCTCCCTCTCTCCTCTCTCTCTCTCTCGCTCGCTCGCTCGCTCGCTCGCTCGCTCTCTGGGGCAGTCTCAACGTTTTTAAAGGTTTCAGACAGACTCTCAACAAGTGAGGCGATTGCCCACAAGAAAATTGCCATCTGAAGGCTGGAGCAGAAACAGGACAGGCCAAAGGCACGAGGCTTTGTGTGTTGAACCACAACACCTTCTCTTCTCTTCCCTGTCAGGAAAACAAAGGTTATGTTTGGATAGCGAGGGAAAGGAACGGACCAATGAAAAGGAATTCTTTACCTAGAAATGATCGGTTCGATTTCGAGCAAGGCGGTGGCACATGCACTGAATTATGGTGAGATATATGCCAGAGCTTCAACTTTTGTTGTAGACAATGACATACTACGTTTTGCTTGTTCCCTGGATAGAGCTCCGAGGTTCACAAATGGTAGGATTTTGTATATGGGACTGTTTTTGCCCATCACAAAGGTAGCCGCATTCTGATTTCCGGGATGTATGCTGAATGTATGTGTGTTTCCGTGATCCACCAAAGTTGACATAAGTTACGTGATCTTTAACGTGCATATTTGATCTTCTGTATATTAAATACAAAGGGAAGCAAGGCACTGGCAGGTCTGCACTTGAAGTTCACCTTGGAAATCGTAAAACTCCCCACCCTTGATTCACCAAAACACCATCGAGACTTGAATCCAGACTTCTGGCCCAGTATAACCAGCTTCAGCGACCTGGCATAAGTCAGCGTCTCGCATATGATTCAATATTGAATTGATAGGCTCGTGCTGGGATAAACTTGGACAGGACAGGGAAGCCACAAGTCCTCCTTAAGAGAAAGCTGTAGTTTGTTCCATCTGTGTGTGTGTGTTGTGTGTGTGTGTGTGTGTGTGTGTGTGTGTGTGGTGTGTGTGTGTGTAGTGTAGTATGTAGTATATTATCTATCTTCTTCTATCTATTATCTATCTATCTATCTATCTATCTACTATCTATCTATCTCTTCATCTTCTCTCTCTCTCTCTTCTCTCTCTCTATTACTTCTATCTTCTCATTCTTATTCTCTCCTCTAAAGCTAATTTAATTAATAAGATTATAATTTAATTATTATTATATATTTATTTATTATTATTATTTATTATATATTATTGATTACATATTATTTGCCAAAGACAAACCAGGCTGGGCAATGCGCTTAATTCATTCAGGATTTAACTGGTTCATCTTTGTTATGTTTTATATTTTCTATCGGCATTTAATTGTTTTTTTGTTTTAATTTGTAGGATTAATTGGAATAAGCACTGGACTGTTGTTTTTTCCAGTCCCTGTATGCATGTGCTTTTGAAATGTATCAACTGTTCCACAGGCACAAATGACAACTCTTGATAAGTAGAACAGTTTTTTAACATGTACATGATGCTTCTTTCGCACACGGGATGTATCACCCCATCCAAGGATTTAACAAAGCTTTAAGTAACAACCTGAACATACACACGCACATACATACATACATACATACATACATACATACATACATACATACATACATACATACATACATACATACATACATAAATACATACATACATACTTCCACACACACATACAGAGGCAGACAAACAAACAGACCACACACGCACACACACACACACACACAAACACACACAGACAGGTAGGCAGGCAGACAGACAGACAGAGAGACAAAGACAAAGACAAAGATAGAGAGATGAATTTATATACAGGAAAAGAGGGGTAGGGGAGAAAGAAAGAAAGAAAGAATGAATAAATCAACAAAGAAAAAAGAAATACTGAAAAGGAAGAAAAGAAACCCCCCCACAAATAACGAGAGAAAATAAAGCAAAGCAAAGAAGGAAAGAAAACAGAAAGAAAGAAGGAAGAAAGAAAGAAAGAACAGGTGCTCAGTGACCTATCTCTATGTCCAGCATTTAGACCAGTTTTGAAATGTCATTTTGCTTCTGTTGAAAAATAAACATGTATTATATTACTCGAGCTACGTGTTGTCATATGAACAAACATGAATGTTACTGTGGTGATGGTGGTGATGGTGATGGTGATGATGGTGATGATGAATAATTGATGATGATATGATGATGATGATGTTCATGGTTATGATGATAATGATGACTATAACAGCATAAATCCCAGTCGACCTGCAGGGCCATCATTGTCAGGCCTGTGAGCATCACCCCCCCCCTTCCCACCAAAAGAGCACGCAGTCCAGCCATGCATCAGTCATGTGAACCCCCTCCCTGTCATCACCATCCATCTCTGCAACCCTGACCCCCACCCTGGAAAACAAGGCAGCTGAAGACCAGCATGTTATCTGCCTCCCTGCCTCCCACCCTGCCTCCACCACTGCCTCCCTCCCTGTACCTCCCTGCCTCCCTGCCCCACTGCAGCCAAACTTGAGGCAAACCCTGCCCTGCCCTGCCCTGCTGAGGACTTCAGGCAGCCTGCCTGATTTATCACCCTCACATTAGAAAAAACACAACACAAACATTTTTTTTAAAAAAGACTGGCAAATGTGTTGTGCAGCCACAGATAACCCAGACAGGCCACACAGGCACAACAAGACATCACGTGCTCAACTTCACCCAGTGGTAAAAACCTCTCCCTCTCCTAACCTTCGGTAATCTAATCATCGATGTTTATAGCCCCGCCGACCACAGAGGCCATAATCAGGGCTGTCACCTCGTTAAGAATTACAGCTGAGATTACAGTTGTGCAGCAAAGGATTACAGCTGAGATTACAGCTGTGCAGCTAAGGATTACAGCTGAGATTACAGCTGCGCAGCAAAGGATTACAGCTGAGATTACAGCTGCGTAGCTAAGGATTACAGCTGAGATTACAGCTGCGCAGCTAAAGATTACAGCTGAGATTACAGCTGCGTAGCTAAAGATTACAGCTGAGATTACAGCTGCGTAGCTAAGGATTACAGCTGAGATTACAGCTGCGCAGCTGTTTCGGAATGACGACAGGCAGGTTTAAACTAATGATGGCTTGATCTTCACACCACGCCCTAGCCACCCCTAGAGTCCAACCCAGGATGGTCACAGCGAAGTGACAAAGCCACAAACAAGAACACTTACCCTGAGACAAGGTCAGACCAGAAGCCTGCCGCCTCCAGAACAACCACCAAGAGTAAGTCAGCAGTCAACACGTCAAAGGTTGTTATTTTAAAAAGTCTCACTTTGCTTTAAGAAGGGGAGGAAAAGAAATGGACATGAAGTAGGAGGGCACAGAAACAAGCATGGAAAAGAGGTAAGGAATAAAGCAACTGGACAAACACAGAAAGGTGCAGAACAGAGAACCATTCCCACACACAGCTCCCTGAAGGGTCCAGACTACACCAACAGCTTTGTCAGTCACGAATTCCTTGGGATGAGACTATAAACCGAGGTCCCGTGTGCGAACGCACGCAGAACATCTTGCGCACACGTTAAATCTTGTTCCGCTTTTCGGAAGGGTAGGCCAGTGTCTGCCGGTGGGAACGGATGACAAAATTTACAAAAGAGCATACACACATGGACTAGATGTAAAAGAAAAGCACATGATCGCTTATTCCATTATCCTCGAATTAAAAGAATGAATGAAAATAAATAACCATGGCGCTAAGGTCTATAGAAAAACGTTTTTATCACATGAAGTCTGATCATGTCAGCTGAAATGCTTTGAAATGATGTGTGGAGATTGTTGTCATCCACGACAGGCTTGCAGTCCCCTTTAAAGGAGAAAAAGTATCTGAAGCCGGAGTGTGGCTGCCTTTGTGGCAAGGTACTTAAAACAGCGTTTCACGCAACGTTCTCAAGGTCTCCCGGCCATTCTTAGATGTGATGAGTAAAAGTGTTAAGCTGGAGAATGCCTAACAATAGTGATATTGAGAACAACATCATTTCATTACAGTGGGGATTATATTAATCAAAACTCGGCTGAGGACTGGACACTGCAGACTCAGACATCACATGTTTACCAAGTTCCACACTGGTGATTCTGAGGCATACCCCTGTGGCACTTCTCCCCAGACAGTGGAACACTTCCTCCAGACCTGTCTGTCCAACACACCAAAACCTGAGGGCCAATATCTGGCCTACTGACCTGTCGATGAGGGACAAACTCTTCGGACATCTGGAGGGAGGGCCTTCAGCGTACCACGGCAGCATTTGTCAGGGCCTGTGTAGTTGCTGTCTGAGCGTTCGACGACGACGACGACGAAGAAGAAGACTATGAAAATTCTGTCCTTCAAGGACCCATGCCCCTAGCATCTCCTCAGTGGAAACAAGAACAACAATAGCAGCAGGAAGAAAAAGAAGCAGAAAAGAACAGAGTGATGATAAAAAGAAAGAGTTCATCCGTGATTTCTTCATCTCATCGTCTCCCTTCTCTAAAAATCTGATACCCCAGATATGCAAGAAGAGAAAAGTGACAACAACAGCGACAATGATGATGACGGTGATGACGACAGTAATGACTTCAATACTCACCTTTGTTGTGGAAGTCGTGTTTGTTGCACGTCAGTCCCTTTCATGACAAGAAGTAAACGCTGGAGTTGTTACAACAACAAGTGAACCACTAAACAAACACACAAACAGCTATCTATCTATCTATCTATCTATCAGGAAGCCACAAGACAGATAGAAGACAGTGACTTCACTGTGCACGGGCTGACGGCAATGTTCTCTGTAACGCCCAGCCAGGGCCGGCAGTGACGGATACGGCAGCGCTGCAGCAGTGACCCTGCGGCAGGAGAACAAAGAACAGTGCCGCGCAGCGCAGCACAGCACAGCACAGCACAGTCCCCTCCTACCTACACTGGTCTGCCCGCCTGCTGTAGAGCGTGTGACGCTGCGAGACTTGGCTGCTGCTGATGGCTGCTGTTGTCTTCTGCTTATTAGTTTGTTGTATGGCTGTTGTTATCTTCTTCTTAGTTTGTTGTATGGCTGCTGTTGTCTTCTTCTTATTGTTAGTTTGTTGTTCTGCTGTTGTTGTCTTCTTCTTCTTATAGTTAGTTTGTTGTATGGCTGCTGTTGTCTTCTTCTTATTATTAGTTTATTGTATGGCTGATGTTGTCTTCTTCTTATTAGTTTATTGTATGGCTGATGTTGTCTTCTTCTTATTATTAGTTTGTTGTATGGCTGATGTTGTCTTCTTCTTATTATTAGTTTATTGTATGGCTGCTGTTGTCTTCTTCTTATTATTAGTTTGTTGTATGGCTGCTGTTGTCTTCTTCTTATTAGTTTGTTGTATGGCTGTTGTTGTCTTCTTCTTCTTATAGTTAGTTTATTGTATGGCTGCTGTTGTGTTCTTCTTATTATTAGTTTGTTGTATGGCTGCTGTTGTCTTCTTCTTACTAGTTTGTTGTATGGCTGTTGTTGTCTTCTTCTTATAGTTAGTTTATTGTATGGCTGCTGTTGTCTTCTTCTTATTATTAGTTTATTGTATGGCTGCTGTTGTCTTCTTCTTCTTATTAGTTTATTGTATGGCTGCTGTTGTCTTCTTATTATTAGTTTGTTGTATGGCTGTTGTTGTCTTCTTCTTATTATTAGTTTATTGTATGGCTGCTGTTGTCTTCTTCTTATTATTAGTTTGTTGTATGGCTGCTGTTGTCTTCTTCTTCTTATTAGTTTATTGTATGGCTGCTGTTGTCTTCTTCTTATTATTAGTTTATTGTATGGCTGTTGTCTTCTTCTTCTTATTAGTTTGTTGTATGGCTGCTGTTGTCTTCTTCTTATTATTAGTTTATTGTATGGCTGCTGTTGTCTTCTTATTATTAGTTTGTTGTATGGCTGTTGTTGTCTTCTTCTTATTATTATTTTATTGTATGGCTGCTGTTGTCTTCTTCTTATTATTAGTTTGTTGTATGGCTGCTGTTGTCTTCTTCTTATTATTAGTTTGTTGTATGGCTGTTGTTGTCTTCTTCTTATTATTAGTTTATTGTATGGCTGCTGTTGTCTTCTTATTATTATTAGTTTATTGTATGGCTGCTGTTGTCTTCTTCTTATTATTAGTTTGTTGTATGGCTGCTGTTGTCTTCTTCTTATTATTAGTTTGTTGTATGGCTGTTGTTGTCTTCTTCTTCTTATTAGTTTATTGTATGGCTGCTGTTGTCTTCTTCTTCTTATTAGTTTATTGTATGGCTGCTGTTGTCTTCTTCTTATTAGTTTATTGTATGGCTGCTGTTGTCTTCTTCTTATTATTATTAGTTTGTTGTATGGCTGATGTTGTCTTCTTCTTCTTATAGTTAGTTTATTGTATGGCTGCTGTTGTCTTCTTCTTATTATTAGTTTGTTGTATGGCTGCTGTTGTCTTCTTCTTATTATTAGTTTGTTGTATGGCTGTTGTTGTCTTCTTCTTATTATTAGTTTGTTGTATGGCTGCTGTTGTCTTCTTCTTCTTATTAGTTTATTGTATGGCTGATGTTGTCTTCTTCTTATTAGTTTATTGTATGGCTGCTGTTGTCTTCTTCTTATTAGTTTATTGTATGGCTGATGTTGTCTTCTTCTTATTATTAGTTTATTGTATGGCTGCTGTTGTCTTCTTCTTATTATTAGTTTGTTGTATGGCTGCTGTTGTCTTCTTCTTATTAGTTTGTTGTATGGCTGCTGTTGTCTTCTTCTTATTAGTTTGTTGTATGGCTGTTGTTGTCTTCTTCTTATTATTGTTAGTTTATTGTATGGCTGCTGTTGTCTTCTTCTTATTATTACTTTGTTGTATGGCTGCTGTTGTCTTCTTCTTATTATTAGTTTATTGTATGGCTGATGTTGTCTTCTTCTTATTATTAGTTTATTGTATGGCTGATGTTGTCTTCTTCTTATTATTAGTTTATTGTATGGCTGATGTTGTCTTCTTCTTATTATTAGTTTATTGTATGGCTGATGTTGTCTTCTTCTTATTATTAGTTTCTTGTATGGCTGATGTTGTCTTCTTCTTCTTATTAGTTTATTGTATGGCTGATGTTGTCTTCTTATTATTATTAGTTTATTGTATGGCTGATGTTGTCTTCTTCTTCTTAGTTTGTTCTATGGCTGTTGTTGTCTTCTTCTTATTATTAGTTTTTTGTATGGCTGATGTTGTCTTCTTCTTATTATTAGTTTATTGTATGGCTGTTGTTGTCTTCTTCTTATTATTAGTTTATTGTATGGCTGATGTTGTCTTCTTCTTATTATTAGTTTATTGTATGGCTGTTGTTGTCTTCTTCTTATTATTAGTTTATTGTATGGCTGATGTTGTCTTCTTCTTATTAGTTTGTTGTATGGCTGATGTTGTCTTCTTCTTCTTATTAGTTTATTGTATGGCTGTTGTTGTCTTCTTCTTATTATTAGTTTGTTGTATGGCTGATGTTGTCTTCTTCTTATTATTAGTTTGTTGTATGGCTGATGTTGTCTTCTTATTATTAGTTTATTGTATGGCTGATGTTGTCTTCTTCTTATTAGTTTGTTGTATGGCTGATGTTGTCTTCTTCTTATTATTAGTTTGTTGTATGGCTGATGTTGTCTTCTTCTTAGTAGTTTATTGTATGGCTGATGTTGTCTTCTTCTTATTATTAGTTTATTGTATGGCTGCTGTTGTCTTCTTCTTATTATTAGTTTATTGTATGGCTGTTGTTGTCTTCTTCTTCTTATTAGTTTGTTGTATGGCTGATGTTGTCTTCTTCTTATTATTAGTTTGTTGTATGGCTGATGTTGTCTTCTTATTATTAGTTTATTGTATGGCTGATGTTGTCTTCTTCTTATTAGTTTGTTGTATGGCTGATGTTGTCTTCTTATTATTAGTTTATTGTATGGCTGATGTTGTCTTCTTCTTATTAGTTTGTTGTATGGCTGATGTTGTCTTCTTCTTCTTATTAGTTTGTTGTATGGCTGATGTTGTCTTCTTATTATTAGTTTATTGTATGGCTGCTGTTGTCTTCTTCTTCTTATTAGTTTATTGTATGGCTGATGTTGTCTTCTTCTTATTAGTTTATTGTATGGCTGATGTTGTCTTCTTCTTATTATTAGTTTATTGTATGGCTGTTGTTGTCTTCTTCTTATTATTAGTTTGTTGTATGGCTGCTGTTGTCTTCTTCTTATTAGTTTATTGTATGGCTGATGTTGTCTTCTTCTTATTAGTTTATTGTATGGCTGATGTTGTCTTCTTCTTCTTAGTTTGTTCTATGGCTGTTGTTGTCTTCTTCTTATTATTAGTTTATTGTATGGCTGATGTTGTCTTCTTCTTATTATTAGTTTATTGTATGGCTGTTGTTGTCTTCTTCTTATTATTAGTTTATTGTATGGCTGCTGTTGTCTTCTTATTATTAGTTTGTTGTATGGCTGTTGTTGTCTTCTTCTTCTTATTAGTTTATTGTATGGCTGATGTTGTCTTCTTCTTATTATTAGTTTATTGTATGGCTGTTGTTGTCTTCTTCTTATTATTAGTTTGTTGTATGGCTGATGTTGTCTTCTTCTTATTATTAGTTTATTGTATGGCTGATGTTGTCTTCTTCTTATTATTAGTTTATTGTATGGCTGATGTTGTCTTCTTCTTATTATTAGTTTATTGTATGGCTGTTGTTGTCTTCTTATTATTATTAGTTTATTGTATGGCTGATGTTGTCTTCTTCTTATTATTAGTTTATTGTATGGCTGATGTTGTCTTCTTCTTATTATTAGTTTATTGTATGGCTGATGTTGTCTTCTTCTTATTAGTTTATTGTATGGCTGATGTTGTCTTCTTCTTATTATTAGTTTATTGTATGGCTGATGTTGTCTTCTTCTTATTATTAGTTTATTGTATGGCTGATGTTGTCTTCTTCTTATTATTAGTTTATTGTATGGCTGATGTTGTCTTCTTCTTATTAGTTTATTGTATGGCTGATGTTGTCTTCTTCTTCTTATTAGTTTATTGTATGGCTGATGTTGTCTTCTTCTTCTTATTAGTTTATTGTATGGCTGATGTTGTCTTCTTCTTATTATTAGTTTATTGTATGGCTGATGTTGTCTTCTTCTTATTATTAGTTTGTTGTATGGCTGATGTTGTCTTCTTATTATTAGTTTGTTGTATGGCTGATGTTGTCTTCTTCTTATTATTAGTTTGTTGTATGGCTGCTGTTGTCTTCTTCTTATTAGTTTATTGTATGGCTGATGTTGTTATCTTCTTCTTATTATTAGTTTATTGTATGGCTGATGTTGTCTTCTTCTTATTATTAGTTTATTGTATGGCTGATGTTGTCTTCTTCTTCTTATTAGTTTATTGTATGGCTGCTGTTGTCTTCTTCTTATTAGTTTATTGTATGGCTGATGTTGTCTTCTTCTTATTATTAGTTTATTGTATGGCTGATGTTGTTATCTTCTTATTATTAGTTTGTTGTATGGCTGATGTTGTCTTCTTCTTCTTATTAGTTTGTTGTATGGCTGATGTTGTCTTCTTATTATTAGTTTGTTGTATGGCTGCTGTTGTCTTCTTCTTATTATTAGTTTGTTGTATGGCTGTTGTTGTCTTCTTCTTCTTATTAGTTTATTGTATGGCTGTTGTTGTCTTCTTCTTATTATTAGTTTGTTGTATGGCTGCTGTTGTCTTCTTCTTATTATTAGTTTGTTGTATGGCTGCTGTTGTCTTCTTCTTCTTATTAGTTTGTTGTATGGCTGACGTTGTCTTCTTATTATTATTAGTTTGTTGTATGGCTGCTGTTGTCTTCTTCTTATTAGTTTATTGTATGGCTGCTGTTGTCTTTTTCTTATTAGTTTATTGTATGGTTGATGTTGTCTTCTTCTTATTAGTTTATTGTATGGCTGATGTTGTCTTCTTCTTCTTAGTTTGTTCTATGGCTGTTGTTGTCTTCTTCTTATTATTAGTTTATTGTATGGCTGCTGTTGTCTTCTTCTTATTATTAGTTTATTGTATGGCTGATGTTGTCTTCTTCTTCTTAGTTTATTGTATGGCTGATGTTGTCTTCTTCTTATTATTAGTTTATTGTATGGCTGTTGTTGTCTTCTTCTTCTTATTAGTTTATTGTATGGCTGCTGTTGTCTTCTTCTTATTATTAGTTTGTTGTATGGCTGCTGTTGTCTTCTTCTTATTATTAGTTTGTTGTATGGCTGATGTTGTCTTCTGCTTATTATTATTAGTTTGTTGTATGGCTGTTGTTGTCTTCTTCTTATTATTAGTTTATTGTATGGCTGTTGTTGTCTTCTTCTTATTATTAGTTTATTGTATGGCTGTTGTTGTCTTCTTCTTCTTATTAGTTTATTGTATGGCTGCTGTTGTCTTCTTCTTATTATTAGTTTGTTGTATGGCTGCTGTTGTCTTCTTCTTCTTATTAGTTTGTTGTATGGCTGCTGTTGTCTTTTTCTTATTAGTTTGTTGTATGGCTGATGTTGTCTTCTTCTTATTATTATTAGTTTATTGTATGGCTGCTGTTGTCTTCTTCTTCTTATTATTAGTTTATTGTATGGCTGCTGTTGTCTTCTTCTTATTATTAGTTTATTGTATGGCTGCTGTTGTCTTCTTCTTATTAGTTTGTTGTATGGCTGTTGTTGTCTTCTTCTTATTAGTTTGTTGTATGGCTGTTGTTGTCTTCTTCTTATTAGTTTATTGTATGGCTGCTGTTGTCTTCTTCCTATTGTTAGTTTGTTGTATGGCTGCTGTTGTTGTCTTCTTATTGTTAGTTTGTTGTATGGCTGATGTTGTCTTCTTCTTCTTATTAGTTTGTTGTATGGCTGCTGTTGTTGTCTTCTTATTGTTAGTTTGTTGTATGGCTGTTGTTATCTTCTTCTTCTTATTAGTTTGTTGTATGGCTGCTGTTGTCTTCTTCTTAGTTTGTCGTATGGCTGCTGTTGTCTTCTTCTTAGTTTGTCGTATGGCTGCTGTTGTCTTCTTCTTAGTTTGTCGTATGGCTGCTGTTTTCTTATTATTGGTGGTGTTCTTCTTCTTGTTCTTGTACTATTTCTGTTGTGATGTTGTTGTTGGTACTGTTGTTCTTTTTGCTGCTTTCTGTTGTTGGTGTTGTATGTTTTCCTTCTGTGTTTCAAATAAACTGTTTAGAAATAATGTGGTGAATCTTTAAACACAGAATATTTTGCAATCTTCTAAAAAATTATTTGTTCAAATGTGATTTCCGAGCTGAACTTGTTTATTCATTCTTTCGTTCGTGGTTCTTTTTATTTGTTCATTTTGTTTATTTGTCTATTTATTTACTTTGTCAGTTTTCTTTTAATTTTGTCCTCGCCATTTTAACCTTTTTTGGCATAGACCTATTGCCATTTTTCTGCTTTGATTGATACTTTTCTACAAACACTCAGGACTTTTAATGACGTCATACTGTTGACGTCAAAACGCAAAGTCCTTTGGGAAGGCGGTAATTGCACCACCATACATCTCATGGAACGGTGATGGAAGCGTGTGTTCTCTAATAGCTGGAAGCACTTCAATATTAAAACTGTCATCTGGATCTTTTTAATTTTCGTTATTTTGTTCATGATCTTTTACTGATTTTTTTTGTCCATCTATCTATCTGTTTATTGTGATAGCTTTGTTTCAAAAGTGTTGAGTTCGTCTATTAAACCTCGCCACACCACACGTCTTGCCACAATTGTCAACATTGTTTTGTCTGAAACCCATTCTTTAGAACGTTTTCAAGAAAAAGTATTGTGTTTTAAATATCCAATGAACTATGTCTTGGCAATAAAGACGTCTTAACGACACCGCCAATTAAAGAACACATCCAACTGACAGGGGCTGTGGTGGAAAAACAGCCACAGGTTCAGTTGTTAGGACTCTGCCTGCCTCCTGCCTGTCTGCCTGCCTGTCTGCCTTCCTGCCTGCCTGCCTGCCTGCCTGTCTGCCTGCCTGCCTGTCTGCCTGCCTCCCTGCCTCTCTGCCTGCCTGTCTGCCTGCCTGTCAGTCTGTCTGTCTGCCTGCCTGCCTGCCTGTCTGCCTGCCTGCCTGCCTGCCTGACATACTATGGTGATCTTCATGGGACAAAAGGAGCACTTGTGATGGCAAGACAGCGGAGAAGCCCAAACCAACATATCGTATTGTTTGTATTGTGTTGTGCTGTGTTGTTATTATTGTCTTGCATTGTACTGTGTTGTATTGTCTTGTATTGTACTGTGTTGTATTGTCTTGTATTGTACTGTGTTGTATTGTCTTGCATTGTACTGTGTTGTATTGTCTTGTATTGTACTGTGTTGTATTGTCTTGTATTGTACTGTGTTGTATTGTCTTGTACTGTGTTGTATTGTCTTGTATTGTACTGTGTTGTTATTATTGTCTTGTATTGTACTGTGTTGTATTGTCTTGCATTGTACTGTGTTGTATTGTCTTGTATTGTACTGTGTTGTTATTATTGTCTTGTATTGTACTGTGTTGTATTGTCTTGTACTGTGTTGTATTGTCTTGCATTGTACTGTGTTGTATTGTCTTGTATTGTACTGTGTTGTATTGTCTTGTATTGTACTGTGTTGTATTGTCTTGTATTGTACTGTGTTGTATTGTCTTGAATTATACTGTGTTGTATTGTCTTGCATTGTACTGTGTTGTATTGTCTTGTACTGTGTTGTATTGTCTTGTATTGTACTGTGTTGTATTGTCTTGTATTGTACTGTGTTGTATTGTCTTGTACTGTGTTGTATTGTCTTGTATTGTACTGTGTTGTATTGTCTTGTATTGTACTGTGTTGTATTGTCTTGCATTGTACTGTGTTGTATTGTCTTGTACTGTGTTGTATTGTCTTGTATTGTACTGTGTTGTATTGTCTTGTATTGTACTGTGTTGTATTGTCTTGTATTGTACTGTGTTGTTATTATTGTCTTGTATTGTACTGTGTTGTATTGTCTTGTATTGTACTGTGTTGTATTGTCTTGTATTGCACTGTGTTGTATTGTCTTGCATTGTACTGTGTTGTTATTATTGTCTTGCATTGTACTGTGTTGTATTGTCTTGTATTGTACTGTGTTGTTATTATTGTCTTCTATTGTACTGTGTTGTTATTATTGTCTTGTATTGTACTGTGTTGTATTGTCTTGTATTGTACTGTGTTGTATTGTCTTGTATTGTACTGTGTTGTATTGTCTTGTATTGCACTGTGTTGTATTGTCTTGCATTGTACTGTCTTGTATTGTCTTGCGTTGTACTGTGTTGTTATTATTGTCTTATATTGTGCTGTGTTGTTATTATTGTCTTGCATTGTACTGTGTTGTTATTATTGTCTTGTATTGTACTGTGTTGTTATTATCGTCTTGCATTGTACTGTGTTGTATTGTCTTGTATTGTACTGTGTTGTTATTATTGTCTTGCATTGTACTGTGTTGTATTGTCTTGTATTGTACTGGGTTGTATTGTATTGCATTGTACTGTGTTGTATTGTCTTGTATTGTACTGGGTTGTATTGTATTGCATTGTACTGTGTTGTATTGTCTTGTATTGTACTGGGTTGTTATTTTTGTCTTGCATCTACACTACTTTCAGTCATGGCTGATTTTTCAGTGTAAAAATCGAGCTGCTCTTCCTGGGGAGAGCGCGTCGCCACAAGAACAGCGCCACTCAGCTGACTTTTTCTGCCTGCATGTGTAGTTTTTCTACATATTTTTTCTCCCAGGACAACTCTCTTGTTGCCGTGGATTATTTACGTGCGCTTAATGCGTGTTGCACACAGAACCTCGGCTTATCGTCTCACCCGAAAGACTAGTACCCAGACTACCACTGCACAGCTACGGGAGGCAGTCAGCCATACGGTGACTCAGTGTAAAGGTTTACAGTACTAACGGTAGGGTGCACAGCTGACAGGGAAAAAACCAGTGGTTTCTTGTGCCTTTCCTCCATGCTGTGTGGTGATGACGCAGATAGTGCACACCTCACCCGGATCAGAAGCACGTCATTTATATCCCCTGTCATAGCTCCTCAGCGGGCTAATAGACCATGTCTTCGTGCCGGCTTCGCCACAACACCCACCCCACTTTCCCCCTCCCTGTCTTCGTGTCTCTACGTTGCCGCCACTGCTGTGCAGTACGTGACATTGGGCTGTGCAATACGTGCTTTTCAGTTTAGGACACTTTGTAAGAAAATAGGAGAAACAGGCCTTCATGCTTAATGGCTGCTTTTGATTGTATGCCTGTGTCTCTGTTTCCTTGTCTGCTTATGTGTGTGTGTGTGTGTGTGTGTGTGTGTGTGTGTGCGTGCGCGCGCATGTGTGTGTGTGTGTGAAAAAGAGAGATAGACAGCCAGAGACAGAAAGATAATGGGTGGGGTCAGGTGAGTTTAGGGTTGAATTTTCTGGGCAGGCCACACCCAGCAACAAACTAAGCAGGATTACAGGTATCAGGAATCAGGTTTCTTTTTCCCTGGTTTTCATCACAGGTGCACATAGCTATATCAGGGGTGAAGTAAGAACGCATCAGATGGAAGGTAGCTTTTTCAGTTACTATGAGTGGAGTAAAAAAAATAGCCATTAGATGGGAGATAACTTCTTTAATAAAAGTGAGGTAAAAATAGCCATTAGATGAGAGATAACTTCTTTAATAATGAGAGAGGTAAAATAGCCATTAGATGGGAGATAACTTCTTTAATAATGAGTGAGGTAAAATAGCCATTAGATGGAAGATAATTTCTTTAATAATGAATGAGGTAAAATAGCCATTAGATGGAAGATAATTTCTTTAATAATGAGTGAGGTAAAATAGCCATTAGATGGGAGATAACATCTTTAATAATGAGTGAGGTAAAATAGCCATTAGATGGGAGATAACATCTTTAATAATGAGTGAGGTAAAATAGCCATTAGATGGGAGATAACTTCTTTAATAATGAGTGAGGTAAAATAGCCATTAGATGGGAGATAACTCCTTTAATAATGAGTGAGGTTAAATAGCCATTAGATGGGAGATAACTTCTTTAATAATGAATCTGTTAAAAACAAACAAACCCAAAGAGCCATAAGATGGGAGATAAACCTCAAACAATAAGTAAGGTGATGGGAGATAAATCTCGAGCAGTAAGTGAGGTGATAGGAGATAAATCTCGTACAATAAGTGCACTGAAAAATAACCGCCAGACGGGAAATAAATTCTCTAACAAGGAGTAAGGTAAAAAAGAGAAAAGCCATCAGAGGGGAGATAAATCTTTAGCAATGGGAGCAGAAGCAGAAACTGTCTCAGAGAAAGGACTCGGTTTTGTAAAAGGGGATAATTATCCGGATAAAATGTTTACAGTTTGAAGTCGGGTTCAGAATTTGCTTCTCCTTCTCCTCCTCCTCTTCTTCTTCTTCTTCTTCTTCTCTTCTTCTTCTTCTTTGTCTTCTTCCTCCTCCTCCTCCTTCTTCTTCTTTGCATTCTTCTTCTTCCTTGCATTCTTCTTTGCAATCCTTCCTTCTTCTTCTTCTTCTTCTTCTTCTTCTTCTTCTTCTTCTTCTTCTTCTTCTTCTTCTTCTTCTTCTTCGCAATTCTTCTTCTTCTTCTTCTTCTTCTTCTTCTTCTTCTTTTTCTTCTTCTTCACATTCCTCTTTTTCTCAATTCTTCTTCTTCTTCTTCTTCTTTAATGCTTTTTCTTCCTTTGCTCCCTCTTCCAATTCCTCTGTTTCTCCTGCTGTATCCTCCTTCTCAAGCTTGTTCTTCTCCCATGTGTTGATGCTCTGAAGTGTAGAGCACACTACACTGGCAGTGCTGTCTGTGCGCTGACAGGTGTAGTGAGGTCATTGTGCTAAACTTGTCTCTACCTCTGCTACCTTCCATTCAGCGAGAACTGGCCCGCCCCCTGCACTCCGCCAAATGAACAGACAGACAAGACGCCTGGCTCCAGTGTGCCCATAGCACAACACGACACAACACCGTAAAGCACAACACAACAGGGCACAGCAGGGCACAACACGACACAGCAGGGCACAACACGACACAGCAGGGTACAACACGACACAGCAGGGCACAGCACGACACAACATGGGACAGCACGACACAACAGGGCATAGCACGACACAACATGGCACAGCACGACACAACATGGCACAGCACGACACAACACGGCACAACACGACACAGCAGGGTACAACACGACACATCAGGGCACAACACGACACAGCATAAGACAAAGAGGGGGAAGAAGAGGAGAGGTGTTAGGAGGGCAAGAAGACCACGCCTTGAGGTGAGAAAC
This sequence comes from Rapana venosa, assembly GCA_028751875.1. Classification (NCBI taxonomy): domain Eukaryota; kingdom Metazoa; phylum Mollusca; class Gastropoda; order Neogastropoda; family Muricidae; genus Rapana; species Rapana venosa. The sequence goes on along the minus strand of CM054136.1, from coordinate 90,299,717 downwards.
TGTGAGTTGGTGGTTTAAACCCCAGCCTGTTCCCTCACACCTCTGTTTGACCAACCTTGGACTGGCTGTCTCAGCTCAGTGGGGTTCCCTTGGGTAGTTAAGTTGTTGTCTCAATTCGTCTTCAGGGTGAGACAATCCCTGTGGGATGGCGGGGGCCTGTCAGTATAAATACCATCCCCCCTCCTGAAATTCTGTGCGAGGAATTCCCTCGTGTCTATTCGTCTCTTCGTTTCTGCCTTGTTCTTTTTCTTCCTGTCCCCTCCTTCGTGTCTATTTTCTGCCTTTTTTTTTCTCTAGAAAGACTGACAAGATAACTGTTCTCTCTCATGGTGAAGTCGGATGTGCTGGGCCTGACTTGTCAGGCGCTTCGTGGCAGCGTGACTCGTTGTTGCTCACAGGACAGACAATGGCTGCTGTGTGAGCTTTCCACGAAGAGGAAGGATGAGACAGTAAAGCAACGTCTTTGTGCAGTAAGAGTTCAGGGTGTGTTCAAGAACTGATGGTGTGCCCATCCTTCGGATGAGACTATAAACCGAGGCCCCGTGTGCGAACGCATGCAGAACATCTTGCGCACACGTTAAATCCTGTTCCGCTTTTAGAAAGAGTAGGCCATTGTGTGCCGGTGGGAACAGATGACAAAATTTACAAAACCGCATACACAGGGGACTGGATGTAAAAAAGCACATGAGTGCTTATTCCATTATCCTCGATATAAAAAGAAGTCATCTGAGCGCTTTGATTTGTTGCTTTACAAGATTCAGCGCTATATAAATTCCATACTTTATTATTATTATTATTATTATTATTATTATTATTATTATTATTATTATTTACTAGAGCTGTTCTGTGAGCAGACTCCTGAAAATCGCGATTCCTCATCGACCAAAAGGCTTCTACACGCAGAAAGAAAAATTGCAGCATGGTGTATTGAGGCAAAGATTTGCTACCCTGAGGAGAATGGATGCAACTCTAAATAGAGATGGAGGAGGGGGGGGGGGGGATAACTGTCGTTCTTCATCTAGCCCTCTGGGATTCACCGAAGCTGAGATTTTTACGAATGCAACTGTTTGGTCCGCCATGACGGTGGCCGTGTTGCGACTTCGGGAATATATGATATCTAAACACATCAGATTGCCTGCCTTTTTAAAATAGTGTCATCCGTTTCTACCGGCATGCAATGGCCTATTCTTTGAAAAGGCAGAAAGGGTTTTAACGTGTGTGTAAGATGTTCTGCGTGCGTTCGCACACGGGGCCTCCTCGGTTTATAGTCTCATTCTAAGGACTTTTGGGGGAGTTTTGATATCTTTTATATCGAGGATAATGGAATAAGCACTTATGTGCTCTTTTACATCTAGTCCCCGTGTGTGCGGTTTTGTAAATTGTCATCTGTTCCACCGCACACAATGGTCTACCCTTACGAAAAGCGGAACAGGATTTTAACGTGTGCGCAAGATTTTCTGCGTGCGTTCGCACACGGGGCCTCCTCGGTTTATAGTCTCATCCGAAGGACTTTTGGGGAGAGTGGAGTCTGCACTGATGTTAACTCCAGGGAATATCCCCTTGAACGGGAATCGAACCCGGGTCGTCAGATTGTGAGCGCAATGTTCTAACCACTAGGCTATCCCGTCCCCAGTGGAGTCGGCAGTGGTGTGAACTCCAGGGTGGAGGTACCCTTGAACAGCCACCTCGCTGTGGCTAGAACCAGGCCTTCAGATCACAAGAACAGCGCTCTAGGTAGCAGACCTGTGTTAAAACTGTGCTTTCCAACACAATGAACCACAATGACTAGAATACAATATAACAACACAATACACCCCATGACCGCCTGATATTATACAGCGTAAAATTATACAGTATCAACCAATGCAATACGATACAGCATAAATACATACAGCATGAATATATACAGCAAACATACATGCAGCATAAAAATATACAGCAAAATACATACATGTGTGCATGCTTGAGTATTTTGTTTATTTATTTATTTATTCTTTTATTTTGAGGATAATGGAATAACCACTTATGTTTGTTTTTTTTACACCCAGTCCTCATGTGTGTGTAGTTTTGTAAATGTTGTCATCCATTCCCACCAGCACAGAATGGCCTATTCTTCACGTGCGCATGCACGCTCTTGAAAACCTCCACGTGTATTCCTTTACCTAGACTAATACCCTCTTTCAACTGGAATTGAAAATCGGTGGTGGGGAATGAAGGAAGAGAGCTCTTCAAGCTAAAAGGGGTGGCCGTTGTTTGCTTGTTTGTTTGCTTGTTTGTTTGTGGCCGTGTGTTGCTGGGCGTCTCTGTAAACATGTTGGCTGTGGGGTTGTTTATCTGCTTATTCCTTCCTTCGTTCCCTACTGTCTTTGTTGGTTCTCTCATTCTGCTCTTTCCTTGATTTGGGTTCTTTGATGCTGACGGAAGCTGTGCTTTCATTCCACGGGCTTCTGTCTGCCCCAGGTGCGTTTCGTGTTGATGTTCCTGTACAGAGCGACACACAGTGACAGCATGTCTGTGCTTAGAAACAGATGTATACACAGCTAGATTACCCCCACCCCACACACACACACACAAACACACATAAACACACATCTCTCTCCACACACACACTCTCTCTCTCTCCACACACACACACACACACACACACACACACACAAACACACACAGTGACAGCATGTGTGTGCTTAGAAATAGGTCTGTGGAAAGCTAGATTATCCCCACACACACATACACACACACACACACTCTCTCTCTCTCTCTCTCTCCACACACACACACACACTCTCTCTCTCTCTCTCTCTATCTCCACACACACACACTCTCTCTCTCTACACACACACAAAGTGACAGCATGTCTGTGCTTACAAATAGATCTGTGCAAAGCTAGATTACTCCCCCCACCCCTCACACACATACACACTCTCTCTCTCTCTCTCTCTCTCTCTCTCTCTCTCTCTCTCTCTCTCTCTCTCTCTCTCTCTCTCTCTCTCTCTCTCTCTCTCAAAAGTCCTTCAGATGAGACTATAAACCGATGTCCCGCGTGTGAATGCACGCAGAACATCTTGCGCACACGTTGAAACCCGTTCCGCTTTTTGGAAGAGTAGGCCATTGTGTGCCGGTGGGAACGGATGACAAAATTTACAAGGCAGAATCTTCAGTTGTAGGTTGGAGTGGTAGTTATTTGGAATTGTAAACAAGAAACTAAAAGATTGCCTGCAAAATGCATAAAGGCACTCTCTTCAAGAAGGCAATCCTCTCAGGCTATATTTTCGGTGTTGGGGGAGGGGGGGGGGGGGGGGGGAGGGGGGTCGCATTTTCTACACGCACGCACGCACGCACGCACACAGGCACACACACGCGCGCGCGCGCGCGATTAAAAAATGTATTTTTTGCCTCGCCCACCCGCTCTCTTGGGGCCTGCAGAAGGACACAGTGAAGTGAAAACACCCACCAGCTCTCCATCCCATAATATTGACAGCGTCAACATGACAGACGAATAGCCCGCATCATGATAACAATATCGACAAATAGAAACAAGTGTAATAAAACAATGCAGTGAAGGACTTGTATGAGATGCAATGTTGATTTTCCTCATCACACGTTCAGCAGGCGCTGGGCGGAAAGCAGCAGTGTTTCTGGCAAACTTCCTGTCACCCCAAATACCAGTTGGCTGGATTCATGTTTACATGGAGAGAAAAAGGTTTTGTCATGATTTGGAATTAATTCGTCAAATAACAAAAACCATAACATGATAGAGGCTGAATAAACACCAAGCAGTATTTGTTCCGGTACGCCTTTAAAATGTGGACATTCTATGATAAAAAGCACTTGGCCTCCGAAAACGTATGCTATTTTCAACGTTGGCCTATTCTTTCTTCACATGGAGTATTGTGAACACGTTCCACCTCAACAGAAAGCTGGTGACAACAGCAACGTTATTTGATGAGGGCTAAAGATACGTATCTGGTGGACTACTCTTTTTTCTTCTTCTCCGAACGCTCAGACAGCAACTATTGTTGTCTGTCACATGAGTGAAAATGCCTTGCACTGCTCTCGTGTGTGCCTGGCAAGTCAGACCTAGCACATTCAACATCGGTGTGGGAGAGGACTGCTATCTTTTAAGTCTTTCTGGAAAAATAGACAGAAGAATGGACCAAGAAGGCAGAAAATAGACAAGAAGGAGGCGACAGGAAGAAAAGGAACAAAGCAGAAACAAAGAGAGGGATAGAAAAGAGGGAGTTTCTGGCAGGGACTTTGCAGAAGATGGTGATGCTGTTGATACTGGTAGGGCCTCATATCCCTTCGGAGGAACCTAGCAGAAAATTAGATAGGTACATTCTGTACCAGCATTTCTCGTAAAGTTTGTATATCTGATTTCATTATCCTTATTATTTCGTTATTAAGATTCTTATAGCTGATATCATGATATATTCTCGAAATGAATACATTTCGAAAAATAAATGAATAAATAAACAGAGGATGAAGGTATCTGCTACAAAATTTAATATCAGCTTTGCATTTCTTGACAAAATCAGTTGTTTAAAGATTTGCCATGTAAGCATGTATAATTAATAATTGAAGAAAACTGTCTTTTACACAAACAGTTAAGTTCATGTCTTATATTTTTTTTAAAATCTTTAATAACAAAGCAGATTAAATCAAACTCGTATCCTGTTGTTCTTGTAAACCCTGATCAACATCTTATGATAGCTTTTTTACTTTCAAATTAGTTTGCTTTATCCAAAACGAGCTACTCCAATAAAACCCCAGGTGAATAGAAGATATTATTGCATTCCATCATAAAACAAACATGCAATTCAGCATTGTACGCTTTAAAGGAAAAAAATACACTTTACCATTTTCCATTTCAATGTATCAATTATTGCAAAGTTTAAAAAAATAACAGACGTTTGCATTCATACAACTAAACTTGGATAACCATTTTTGTTAAACACGCTAATGGTCGTATATATAGAGAACACACACACACACACACACACACACACACACACGTGCACACACACACACACACACACAAACACACACACTCACACACACACACACACACACACACACACACCACTCACACACACACACACACACTCACACACACACACACACACACAGACACACACACACACACACACACACACACACACACACACACACACACACACACACACACACACACACACACACACACAGAGCAGGCGCAGTGCCATGTTACAGAGACAGACGTGTGTAGCAGGACGAGGTAATGAGGCCATTAACCACAGTGTCTGACGCTCTGAAGCTGCTCTGCCTTCCTCTCCTCTTTCCTCTCCTCTTTCCTCTCCTCTTTCCTCTCCACTTTCCTCTCCGTTTTCCTCTCCTCTTTCCTCTCCTCTTTCCTCTCCTCTTTCCTCTTCTCTTTTCTCCTATCTTCTCTTGTCCCTTAACTCCAGGATGAGATATGGGGGCAAAGCAATGATTCTTCTTCTTCTTCTTCTTCTTCTTCTTTTTCTTCTTCTTCTTCTTCTTCTTCTTCTTCTTCTTCTTCTTCTTCTTCTTCTTCTTCTTCTTCTTCTTCTTCTTCGTCTTCTTCTTCTCCTCCTCCTTCTTCTTTTTCTTCGCAATTCTTCTTTTTTCTTTCTTTCTTTCTTTCTTGGAGGGGGGGGGGGGGGGTTCTGTGCTGGCTATGTTTTCTGTTTCCGTAGCCCAACGAAGCTTGACATAATAATAAAAATTATCATCATCACTATGATGATGACATTATACTACTACTACTACTACTACTACTACTACTACTACTACTACTACTACTACTACTACTAATGATAATGGTGATGGTAATAAGAAGAAGAAGAAGAAGAATAGTGATGATGATGATGATGATGATGATGATGATGATGATGATCATCATCATCATCATCATCATCATCATCATCGTCGTCGTCGTCGAAACAATAATAACGATGATATAGAATTCTTATAGCGCTGCATCTTGAATCATATAAATGACGGGATCTTTAACATGCCTATTTCATCTTCTGCATGTTCGCTGACACAGATGGAAAGAAACCACCGGCGATCTTCGCTTGCAGCTGACCCGGGATGTCACAAAACTAATCCCCGCCCATACGTCGCCACACGCCGCTGCCAAGACTCGAACCCACGACCTCCTGGTCCCACAGGAGCGGAATCAAGAGTTCTGTCCACTCAGCTGTAGTGTAGCCTCTGTCACAGCCAGCACAGCCTGTGCCTTTGGCCTGCCCTGCCTCTGACCATGGTAAAAGGTGTCCCATAACCTATGTGGTCGTAGGGGAGCGAGGCATCAGAGACCTCAGCTTCTCTAAGGGCCAGTATATTGGGGGCGGCGCCCATCTCCTCTCCCTCGCTGCTTTACCTTCCCTGACCCTAAAAAGGGCAGGTATCCATTTACAGCTGGATGAACTGGGGGAACTGTACTGAAGCCAAGGCGCGCAAACGGTCACCCATCCAAGTGGTAACCACGCTCGACGCTGCTTAACTTGGCTGGGGGAAAGCGAGTGCTCTGACCACTGAGCTATTCTGACCATGACTCCTGCATAATATGATATGGGTACTCTTCATTCTGTACTGCTGTTCTTCCTTCTGCTGTCAGTAGTGTAATTGTCTTCATGGAATGATTACAGCGTTTTGGACTTGACTTGACTTCCGCACGCAGTCTGCCGAGCATTCTGCTTTCAACAGAACCGGCAGTCAGACGGCGAGATACGGCTGTCCTGTTGTTGCTCCTGTTGCTGTTGTTGTTGTTGCTGTTGCTGTTGCTCCTGTTGCTGTTGTTGTTGTTGCTGTTGCTCCTGTTGTTGTTGTTGTTGCTGTTGCTGTTGAGCGTTCCTCAGCTTAACAACTTGTGGGTCACCCAAAATGTGCAGTCTGACTGTCTCATCCCACCTGAAAATTACCACAGTGAGGTTGAAAAATTTGCGTGTAGCCAATGAATCTTTTGAAGTACCTCGCCACATGGCCAGCAATACTCCGACAGCAGGGGATTGTTTTCCTTTCAAAACTCCTTGGAAGTACAGGTGTGTATGGCTTTAGCATCAAAAACTGACAAAGCTTTGGACCTGGGTCAGGAACTAAGGTAACAGGATTACGCTTTGAATGCTGGTGCAAAAAGAACATGAGGTCCCTAGCCTCCATCATCCTTTAAAGGCGTGCAATAAATAAACAACAGAAATCTGAGGAGGACGAGGATGTGTCAAATACGATCGAAATTCCAAAAGTCGTTTGGATTATTCGTAAAACCGATACCCCACTTTTACAACACTCTAGCAATGACAGGATCTTAACAAGTGAAATAATGACGTCGAAAATCTTTGCATTCTTATACAACGGCAGAAAAAGTAACAGCTCACACAAAAATAATCATCAAAACTGCATGACATGTGTGTTTTGCAGTCAGTTTCTGGAGATAAACGTTATTGGGTAAACAATAATAATAATATATGGAATTTATAAACAATAAACAACAACAAGTTGCTATTTGGACCGCCAGTCACTGTACATAGATCATTATCAGGATTTTCCCTGTGTCATGCAGTGCTCTTTGCTCTGGGAATACAGAAGAGGGTTTGAAAGAGTTCCTTCCCCTCCAGGAATGATTTGTCCCAACGTCCATGTGACAGAACTGGGAGTTGGCGTAAAACCTGAATGAATCAAACAAGAGGAAGAGAGGTCGGTAACATTATTTGTCTGACTCACGTGGCCAATACAAAGAGTTAATTGCCCCATTTGTGCTCTTCTGTTAGGGAGACTCAAAGTGGTTGGCAACCATCTTCCCCGTTTCTCTGTGTTGATGGCAGCACTACACAGTTACAGGGAACAGCCAGTTGGCCATGCAGTCACTGCTAGATAGCTGAGATCTGCCTGCACGCTTTCCTGCCCCTCACTTTAGCGTTATAAACCAAACAGCTTTTGCAATAATGATGCAAGATCTTGACCGAAATCTGTTGGTTACATAAAGAAATTTAGTTGCGTTTATTTTTTTAATCATATACCAAACAGTATTCTATCATTTCTGCCCTCACTCCCCCCCCCCCCCCCCTTCCTTATTCATACGCGGAGTCATAGGTCAGCAACACACGCAGTGCACAGAGTAAGGTCATTTCTAGCTTTCAAGGGACAGTCAGGCAGAAATCACTGCCTTACTCCCAGAAACAAACACAGACTAGCACACATCTGGTTATATCAGTAACGTCGCTCACTGGGACAGAAGGGTTTTCTACACTGCACTTTAACGTGTTTTAGCTAACTGTGAACTGTCGCCACTGCCGTACTGTAGGCCAAGAACTAGTTCCACGTGTAAGCAGCTGGTTGGACGGTAGCCAGGCAGATGAATGAAGTTAGGATCTGACAATTTTCCCCCCTGGCTTACATAAAACACCCCTAATGACAGGGTCTTCCAACCGCACAGATGAAAGAAAGTCCTATCCATTCAGCAACGAATTATTGATCCCAACACAACAACAACAACAATAATAATAATAATAATATAAATGAAATTTGTATAGCGCTATATCTTGCAAAGACAAATCACACTACAATAACAACTGTATACGGTCATATCACACCAACATCAGCCCAGGGACAGGAGAAAGGTGTGATAGGTGTTGGGGGTGGACATCTTTTCTTCAAGGATGCTGGGGTTCCTTCCTCCACGTAGAGGGAACAGGAATGCCTTGTTTGTGATCTGGCCGCCAGGCACAGTCACTGCAGACGATGAATGGAGCGAGCGGCAATCTGTCAGTGCAGCGGTACTGGGGAGCCCAGCAAGACAGGCAGGCTGTGGGTGGACCAGGTTCTGGACAGCTGAGAAAGCAGGCAGTGAGACGACGACAGTCTAAGTGTACAGAATGGAGTCCCTTCAGCTAATCTATGTCAGGGATGGTTTGCTGTCACCATCATCACCCCTCTCTCCTCTCCCTCCCCTCCCCCTCCCCAATCAGATGTCATTTCATAGGATTAGCCACCAGACAGCTTGTGATGACTCAGGGAGATGGGAAGTGAGAGGGGGGGGGGGCGGTACCTGGTCCCCCTTTTCAATCCCCAGACTTGTTTATAACGGCTGGAGGGGGTGGAGGAGGTCGTCAGCCCTCCCTCTCTCTGTCAGGGCAGAAACACAAAAACACTCTGAGAGGGAGTGGGGTGAAGGGGAGTTCAATGCTCCCTTTCTTCCAAAGACTGGTTTCTGTTCCTCCCCTCCCCTTCCCTCCCCCTCCCCTCCTTTGACGTGTTCCTGTTGTCTTCTGGTGAATGAAGTAGCGACGTTCCTGTATCCTTCCTTGTTGGGAAAGTGGAATGACGATGACCGCACACGTCCAGCAGACGTTTCCTAGTGTTGTCCAGTGGGACCACACGGCGCCACTTCCCTGTTTTCTTCCTCAGCGGTCACTGTCAAAACGCCAATGCGCTGACCTTTCACCACGCCTGGCCAAGGGAAGCAACGCCTCCTTTATCCCCCTGTCCAGCCAACCATCATCCAGGATTGGAAACCGTGGCGGGTAAGTTGAAAGACAGTGTTCTGAGCAATCCAGGGGAGACAAGTGGCCGGACAGGGCCGTTGCTCTGACAGTAGTGCCCCATGCCTGGCCGCTGAGGAAGAAAGCAGGGAAGACTTTGTCATGTTCTGAGTGCCATTGCATTGCTGAACCTACTTCAATCAAACAAGCATGGAAAGCCCATCTTTTAACCTTTCTTAAAATGCAGTTTATGACGACAGTTATCTGTTGATATTCCTCAGCAAGAAAAAAAGCCATCTGCTAACTCAAAATCCACCATTAACCTTCCAAATGCGTACATACAAAAACTGCAAATGGCCCGCACACCACAGCCTTCTTCTTGTTTTCTCTCTACCAAACAGAAAATCATCTGACACTGTACTTTTACACTTATATTCTTTCACAGCGACATTATTTTGATGATGCCTTCCCGGGGTTATTGCCCTTGAAAGGCACGTGCAAAGCTTGTATGGGATTGGCTGGTGGCTGCTGCAGACATCCAATAATTGATGTCTTCAGTTCACATGACCGTGACGAGATGCTGACAGTGCAGCCACTGAACTTCCTACATAGTGCAGAGAGAGAGAGGGAGAGAGAGAGACAGGGAGAGAGAGGGGGAGAGAGAGGGGGGAGAGAGAGAGGGAGAGAGAGAGAGAGAGGGAGAGAGAGAGAGGGAGAGAGCATTAAACCTGAATCATTCAATGGCAAAAAAGCTGAATATTCATTTATCTAGTTCACTGTACTGTATATGAAACATTCAAGCATAATTAGTAACCTTTGATTTCTTCATTATTTTTTATGTTTATAGCACCGCCGACCACAAAGGCCACATCAGAGCTGTCGCCTCACACGTCCAACAAGACTTGCGTGAACAATCACTTCCAGGTCAGTCTACACAGACTTCCTACAGCCACCCACCCCCAGCCCCACCCCCACCCCACCCCTAGTGATCGGTGGTCTAGAGGTAACGCGCCTGCCTAGAAAGCGAAAAGAAGGGATCGGAAGTGTGCGGTGGTTCGAATTCCGTTTTGGGCCCGAAACTTTTCCCTATCCATTAGACCATGAGTGGTGGTCTGAGTGCCAGTCTTTGGGATGAGACGATAAATCGAGGCCCCTTGTGTTACACATAATTATTTAGCTCACGTAAAAGAACCCACGGCAACAAGAGAGTTGTCCCTGGCAAAATTCTGTAGAAAAAGCCACTCTGATAGGGAAACAAATACAGTTGCAGACAGGATTTTTTTAAAATGGTTGGCGCTGCTCTTGTGGCGACGCGCTCTTCCCGGGGAGAGCAGCCCGAATTTCACGTACAGAAATCTGATATGACTTAAAGTGGTAAAATAAATAAATAGATAAATGCTCCCTGCCTAAGAGCAAAAAATTTCACCCTGAAAAACAGCAGGCATTAAAAGCATATGACCTGAAGTGTTGCAGCAAGCTAAACCAGGTCTTGCTGAGAATGCGTCATTGCGCTATATTCTTCCTCCCCAGAAAACCAAACAGCCCACAGAAGTCAGCAAGCTCTTTCAAATTAAAACTGCTGGTGACATGTCACGTGAGCCAGCAGCACTGCAGAATGGACATCCTGTGCCGGTACTGTGTGGAATTAATCACAACACAACGGCACAGGCAGTAGCTCTTCTTAATGTACCAAGTTCACAGAAAAATGGTGCCAGACTTGCTTCAGAAGAAAGGGGAGAAGAGTGGACTGGGAGTTCTAAATATCAAGAGAGAGAGAGAGATAGATAGAGAGAGAGAGAGAGAGAGAGAGAGAGAGAGAGAGAGAGAGAGAGAGAGAGAGATCTGGAAAAACTTCAAAAACAGAAGGTGGTGGAAAAAGGAACATCTCTAGCACAAGTTTGCAAAAGGTGGGCTACTAGTTATAGTGAGAGAGCCCGGCGTTGCTCTGGGGGGAAATCTGGATCAACCTGCTGGTGTGACGTCAGAAATCTTGATCACCCTTACGGTGTGCCATCAGAAATCTTGATCACCCTTACGGTGTGACGTCAGAAATCTTGATCACCCTTACGGTGTGACGTCAGAAATCTTGATCACCCTTACGGTGTGGCGTCAGAAATCTTGATCAGCCTTACGGTGTGATGTCAGAAATCTTGATCACCCTTACGGTGTGACGTCAGAAATCTTGATCACCCTTACGGTGTGACGTCAGAAATCTTGATCACCCTTACAGTGACTGCAGAAAAGGTGCCTACTTATGATGAAGTAACTTGTGAACGGAGATTTTTAAAATTAGATGTATTAGAGAATTGTTTTCTACATAAAGAAAGGAGGAATATTTTTGGTGCCGATATTCTGACAGAAATGCAGACAATGGAGTGTGGGGAACCGGGGTTAACCTGTTTTTCCTCAGTAATTACAGCACTGGTGTAGACATTTCAATCAACGAAAACAGGAAGAACGCGATGGATTCTAAAAGAAAACAAAGAAAAAACGAAACACCTACCGAGGTTTTGTAAATGGCAGCTGACAGTTCTTAATGTGTAGCACTGACGACTTCTGACAATATCAATGGGGCGACACTTTACATTACCCTCTGAATCCTGTTGGGGTTAATAATGTCCCGTCACTCTGCACCCTTGTGTGAGTGTGTGTGTGTGTCTGTGTGTGTGTGTGTGTGTCTGTGTCTGTGTGTGTGTGTGTGTGTCTGTGTGTGTGTGTCTGTGTGTGTGTGTGTGTCTGTGTGTGTGTGTGTGTCTGTGTGTGTGTGTGTGTGTGTGTGTGTGGGGTAAACATGCGTGCTGAAACACATACACATTATGCAAACAGATTCATGCACGTATGCATATAGGCGCAACTATGCGCGCGCGCGCTCACACACACACACACACACACTAACACACACACACACACATACACACTAACACACAAACACAAACACACACACAAACACACACACATCATGAACATCTTGTGCACACGTTAAATCCTGTTCCACTTTTCGTAAGAGTAGGCCATTGTGTGCTGGTGGGAACAGACGACAGAATGTACAAAACCGCAGACAAACGGGGAGTGGTTGTAAAAAAGAACACAAGTGCTTATTCCATTATCCTCGATATAAAAGAATAAAATAAAGAAATAAAAGATAAACACACACACACACACAAACACACACACACACACACACACACACACACACACACACACACACACACACACACACACACACATACACACACAAACGTGCGCGCGCGTGGATCATTGGTCTAGAGGTAACTCACCTGCCTAGAAAGGAAAGGTCCGGGTTTCAGGTGTGTGGTGGTTTGATCCCCGTTTGTGCCCGAAACTTTCCCCCATGCACTAGACCGTGAGTGGTGGTCTGAGTGCTAGTCTTTCGAATGAGACGATACACCGAGGTCTTTGTGCAATACACATTTAGTGCACGTTAAAACCCCCACGGCAACAAGAAAGTTTTCTCTGGTAAAATTCTGTAGAAAAAAAATCACTTTGTTAGGAAACCAAATATACATATGCAGACAAGAAAAGAAAAAAATTGGGTGGCGCTGCTCTTGTGTCAACGCGCACTCCCCGTGGAGAGCAGCCCAAATTTCACGCAGATAAATCTGCCGTGACTTAAAGTGGTACACAACACAGTACAATACAATACGTGCGCACACATGCACGCACTGCTACTCACCACACCCTCCCCTCTACGCAACAATATGTACTTCGAGGATAGGCAAAATATATATATATAGGCAAAATCAGTTTTATTATGTGTTATATATATTTATAGTATATATATTTATAATATATTATATATATATATATATATATATATATATATATAATATATATATATAAAAAATCTAACCTTTCAGCCCGAACAGACAGACAGACAGAGACAGAGGAGAACAGACAGACAGACCTTCAGGGACAGATGAAAGATAGGGGGTGCAGTTAAAAGCAGAACCCATGGTTTGTGACCCACATCTTCCCTCACACATTCTATATAATTATATACATCAGCGTGGCCACATTCTTAGCACGTGACTTTCACCATGGGGCTAACGGTATCTGTTGGTGGCCGTCCCTTACCTGGGAAAGTATGGAAGGCTGGTGGTGTCAAAACAAAAACACATCATGAGAATAACAACTTTGTGCTAAGGTTTCACATTTTGTACAGCCCATTCATTATTGCGATGACAAGGAATCTTTAGCTTGTTGTTATTGTTATGCTTCTGCTTCTGCTTCTGCTGCTTCTGCTTCTTCTTCTTCTTCTTCTTCTTCGCAATTCTTCTTCGCAATTCTTCTTCGCAATTCTTCACAATTCTTCCTCTTCTTCGCATTCTTTGCATTCTTCTTCTTCGCATTCTTTGCATTCTTCTTCTTCGCATTCTTTGCATTCTTCTTCTTCGCATTCTTTGCATTCTTCTTTTTCTTTGTTCCCTGGGTGGAATACGCACTGCCAGGTCTTCTCCTGTGCTTGTCACTCTGCAGGAGGTCTGTCCACTGGCCTCAGCCGACACGTTCCCACTTCAGAGAAAACCATGAGAAAAATCATAAGAATTTTGTTTGTCAAATCTGCATGACAAATCTTTTTTGTAAAAACAATATTGGACTCTTGTTGCCTTCTGTGTCGAAATGTGTTTGCTGTTCTGTTTCATATATCCCACAAAATCAAAATCAGAAAGTTATTGTTTAAGACAAAATATGAGCTCCACAAAATATTCACTCTAGCACATGGTACATTTTCTTGGGGAGACTTGCAATTCCGTTCTTTAGACACGATGTGTTTACCATAGAAGATTTTGCAAGGCTGGATGAAGTTTGGCATCTTGCAGAATGTGAGGTAAGTAATGGCTTGAAAACTTGCAGAAGGGAAAACAGACAATACCTGTGTCCTCACTATCTCCTCTGGTGTCTGTTGTACGTGCTGCTGGCCACCACAAGGCAACATACCGCGCAGTGCGGACTTTTAACTTTGCTACCTGTTCTCCGGTTTCTTTTTTAACCCAAGTATACACAGTGGGGACAGGATAGCTCCGTGGTCAGAGCACTCGCTTTCCCCAAGCTTATGTTAAGCAGCATCGAGAGTGGTTACCAAGTAGATGGGTGACCGTTTGCGTGCTTTGGCTTCAGCACAGTCCCTCAGTTCACCCAGCTGTAAATGGGTACCTGCCCTCTTTAGGGTCAGGGAAGGTAAAGCAGCGAGGGAGAGGAGATGGGCGCCGCCCTCAATATGCTGGCCCCTGGAGAAGCTGAGGTCTCTGATGTCTCACTCCCCTACGACCACATAGGTTATGGGACACCTTTACCTTTTTGCCTGATACACAGAACGATCACGTTCTCCAGTTCTTTTCTAATCAGTTTTCTCCTCTTCATTACGTCCCTGAGGGGTCATGGAGGCTCTGCACTGAATCTTTCAGGCAATGGATCTCGGGCAAGACAAACCTGGCGGAGTCTGTTTCTCCTCAAGTCATAGGATGCATGCTGGGTGTTTTGCTTCATCCAAATGGCTGGCCCCAGCTGACCATCTGATCTAAGATTAAAAAAGTAAAGTAAACAAGCACACGAGAGGCTGGGCACAGTTCGTGCAGAGGACACTGCCCTACAGTCACTTCTGAAGTCACTGGTGGATCGTGGTCTAGAGGTAACGCGCCTGTCTAGAAAGCGAAAAGTCCGGGTCGGAAGTGTGCGGTGGTTCGTATCCCGTTTGGACCCGAAACTTTTTCCCCATCCATTAGATCATGAGTGGTGGTCTGGGCGCTAGTCTTTCGGATGAGACGATAAACCGATGTCCCGTCTGTTGCACATAATTATTTAGCGCACGTAAAAGAACCCACGGTAACAAGAGAGTTGTCCCTGGCAAAATTATGTTTTAAAAAAGCCACTCTGATAGGGAAACAAAATACTGTTGCAGGCAGGAAAAAAAGAAAAATATTGGGTGGCGCTTCTCTTGTGGAGAGCAGCCCGAATTTCACGCAGAGAAATCTGTGTGACTTAAAGTGGTATAAATAAATAAATGAAGACCCTGCAAGGGAATGAAATTGAAACCAATATTACCTCCCCTGGAACAGCGCCCTCAAACGGACAGCCTTTAGAGAACTGAACCCAGGACCTCCCAGTACTCTGCATGAGCAGTCAGATCCCTGACCTATGAACCATTCACCCCTCACCCTCACCCCTATTATCTTCATTGCCAATCAAGCACATTCCGGTCAAATGCTGCGGACCATGACTGTCAGGGTGGATGTGCCTTAGTGCCAGACTTGTCCTGATCTTTACTGCCTTGTTTTCACACTGCTGTGCCACACAAAGTTCAAAAGCTCTTTACCTGCCTTACTTCAGGCTTGCTGGGCTGTGTGTGTGTGTGTGTGTGTGTGTGTGTGTGTGTGTGTGTGCGTGCGTACGTGTGTGTGCGTGCGTGCGCGCGCAGTACTATGAGTGCATGCGTGTGTGATTACGTCGATTTGTTTTGATAAGAAAACTGGCAACTGTTGTGGTTTTTACCGTCGTTATCTGCCACAACACAACCTGGTCCTCTCCTCACTGCTGCTGCTGCTGGTTACATCGTCCATGTTGCAGCAGTTTCTATTGGTGTTGCTGTCATCATTATTATTGTTATTAGCAAAGGAAGTGTTTTGGTGTTTCCTCCTTTTCTACTGCTTTTTTTTTAAACTGAAGTTTGTTTTTTCTTCTTTTCTACGGTTTGTTTACCTGATGCAGAAAACGGAGGCCTTGTCGGCTGATGTCGATACTGAAAACTGTGTACAGACAACAGACCAAAACAAACCACCACTACAGTCAACAGCAACAAAGCAAAAATATACAAGCATGCTCAAACAAAGCTCAGTT
Organism: Rapana venosa; assembly: GCA_028751875.1. Taxonomy (NCBI): domain Eukaryota; kingdom Metazoa; phylum Mollusca; class Gastropoda; order Neogastropoda; family Muricidae; genus Rapana; species Rapana venosa. The sequence continues at coordinate 90,283,380 of CM054136.1, read as the reverse complement.
TTGGATACACCTCTCCCCTCTCTCTCTCTCTCTCCTCTCTCTCTCTCTCTCTCTCCTCTCTCTCTCTCTCTCTCTCTCTCTCTCTCTCTCTCTCTCTCTCTCTCGCCCTTTCTTACACTCTTTCTCCGGCACCACGCCAAATTGTTACTTCCGATTTTTACACACAAAGAAGGAAAAACAAAAGCTGAGAGAAATAACAAAAATGAGATCATGTCCTTTTGACTTGTGTTCCTTCTATGTTCATCTGTTTGTTGACGGCAGCTGGGCATCTGTCCTGATGGAGACCAGCTTTGTGGAGACAAGGCTGAGTGTGTGATAG